>JAOVVA010000037.1:8967254-8977688 GCA_028565275.1 Leiocassis micropogon | reverse complement strand
GACGTCACCTGACCGAGGTTATATATGCCAAGATTTGGCGTGTTTGATACACACATGCTTCACAACCGGCAACACAAGAAGATGTTCCCATAGCGTTTTCACGCAGCATCGAGTGTAGCTTTTGAAAGGGAACAGTCCATCCATTAACCTACAATACATCAGAAATATCTTCCTGGGTGAATTGGATGTATTTTTTAAATTCATACATTTAATTGATTCATTTATTTATTTGCCATGGCTCATGGAGAAAACCTATAAAACCTTCATGCATAACCTCTCATTTTCCACTGGTAATTATATTCAAAATCTGTCAACCTACACCAGTTTTTTTCTTTCCCCAGATGAGTAGTAGGAAAATAGACTGAATAAATTTCTCAGGACTTGTTTGTGGTCATTCTATTAGATTTATTTAGCCTATTTTGCTCACATTTGTCAGGAAATAAACTAAACGACTGCCACATTTCCAGCTTGTTAGGGATCATTGGAGTAAATGGTGGAGCCGGAAAAAAAAGACCACATGTTTGTAAATCAGGAAAGTATAATTTACAGCAGAACACTCGCACACACGCACACACGCACACACACAGTCTCTATCCCTCTTGTTCACTCCCAACACCTCCAACACACAAATACTTTTTACTGTAAGTAACATTTTATATTTCGTTTGAAATCATGATAGAGTGATGGACTAAAATCCAGGGTGTCCAAATCCAAATGTTTCAAAGATGCACTACTGCAATCCTGACCAGGATACATCATCTTACTCAAATGGATCTTGGCAATAAAATAGATAATTACAATTACTCTGGTTATTTTGCTCATAATAGAAATTCCTTGCTGTCTTTTATTAAAGATATCAATGATGCAAAAGCCATACAATGATAGTCAGAGTGTAACATTGTCAGTATGTAATAAAATTAATAATAATACTGTTCATGTAATGAATTTCATGTTATTTTTCTGGTTCAACTTATTGTTTGTTTTTGCTTGGTAGAGAATCTTCTCCATGTTAGATATAGGTGACTTGGTTGTCATGGTATACCCATTTCACACTGCATTACCCATGATAAACACTGTTTTATCCTGTTTATTTTGGTTTCTGTTGTATCCTGTTACCAGCCCTGTCCTGTCATTAGTTTGTTCCCCAGTTGTGTTCATCTGTTCTGTTATTCTTAGCTGTACAAGTATAAGCTGGGTATTCCTAGTTTGGCTCCCTTGCCCCATGCACACTGTTTCCTGGTTTGATCTTTGCCTATTCACCAAATTGACATGCACCAGCCATAACATAAAATGCTACATATATCACCTAATATTGAGTAGGTCCCCAATTTTGCCACCAAAACAGTAATAACCTGTGCGTTCTGACACCTTTAAACTGGAACCAGCATTAACCTTTTCCTCAATTTAAACTAAAGTACATTAATACACTAAAGTGGATTACATTTAGTCCTAACCACTGCAATTTTGGAGTTGTTCTGACACAGTTGTCTAGCCAACATTATTTGGCCCTTCTCACAGTACCTACAGTTTCAAAATCTCTATGATAATATCTCTATCATGGTAACTGGAAGTGGGTTGAATATATTAAGGAGCAAGTTTTTTCTTGAAGTTGATGTGAGAAAGCAGAAAAAAATGGCCAAACATAAGGATTTGATTGACTTTGACTTGGACAAGATTAAGATGGCTAAACAACTGGGTCAGAACAACTCCAAAACCGCAGCTCTTCTGGGATGTTCCTGGTCTGCAGTGGTCAGGACATACCAAAAGTGATCCATGGAAGGAAAACCAGTGAACTGGTGACTGGGTTATAGGCTCACTGATGCACATGGGGAGCGAAGGCTGGCTCTTGTAGTCCAGTCCAATAGAAGAGCTCAAATTGTGGAAAAGGTTCATTCTGGTTGTTACAGGAAGGTGTCGGGACACACAGATCATTACTATTTTGGTGGCAAATGGGGGGATCACAGTGTCATGTTATGTCTGATCGATGTATAATTATGGATTTACCTTCATCTTCAACTTGACCCCAACCTTGTATATGGAAAACAATTCCTAGAATGCTCAACTAGCACTTGCAGAATTTCTTCAATACATATTACATTTCTAGGAGTTTCAAGGTTATTTGAGCTGCTTTGATCAAATACACTCAGAAAATTCAAATAGCCATACTTAAATGTACAGAATAATGTGGCAATGACACATACTGCATAGATTATTCTAGGAAAACATGATTGATACCAGTAATCACAGTGAGTCAACGGTGTCAATGTATATGCATATGATTGAATATTCATGTCTATGAGGTTGATTGGGGCGTACTTTGTGTATCATGGTTCTATGTCTGACTTGATGATTTGATGTCTAGCACGATGTGTGTATTAATACAGTTCTCAGGTCAGGATGAAGCAAACACTCATGCTCTGCATCCACAGAACGGATGGCCATTTAATAATCACCTGAAGGAATCCACTTTGGCTAACAGTATTGTGCAAACCTTTTGTGGAGGTAATTACTTATCATTGATAAAAAAAAAAGAGGCCAGAGATACAGTAAGGGTACAGAGGCATAATAGATTTCATGTAATTGAAAATGAAACAGCTCAACCAGATATCTTCATCCCAACATCCTGAGTAAGCACACTACTTTCAGCTGATGCTTATTGATTTATTTAAGCGTCCATTGTGAAAAATTACCTCGCTGCTAAATCAGATTTTCTCATTGTGCAAAGTGCTTAAATTTTTTTTTCATTTATTTATTTATTTATATATATTTTTTGTAATTCAATGTTAAATTAGACAGACCCTGAGGAATAGCTGCACAGAGATGAAAAAAATAAACTATAAGAAAAATTGCCTTCTCCTAAATGAATCATCCTATCTAATCAAGGTAGTTGCTAATTAAGAAGTTTGCTAAGAAAAGGGATCTTAATAAACATTAATTAATATGCTAAGAGCGCAGAAGCATTCAGCAACGTATTAATTAAGAGGAGCGTTTAGAGTCAATGTGTGATTATTTTCTAAACTTGTGTTTTCTCATGAGAGTAATAACTGCAGTAATTTCTCTAATACTGTTAGTATCATTACAAACTGATTGAGACAATCTACCTTGGAGCAGTTAATATATTCAGCGTGCTATTGTGTGAATGCAACACAGTGGCGCAGTGTGAAAGAGAAATCCTGTTGCCGTATCTCAGACAGATTGTGTTTCTTCATGTTGTTGCATGCAGGTGCGCTTTGACATTGTCTGTGTTAGGGCCTTCAAACTATCATTTTATATGGGGTATGTGGATTGAAACTAGGGCTCTTCTTTGATCATACTGGCTAATGGCCATGGGCGCACAGACATCAGCATGCAACTTTTTGTCAGATGTATGCGCTTGTGGCCAAGTGTTTCACTTATGGGCTCCAAGGCATTGATTTTAGTATCTAATGCTGCAGCTAAATAGTTAATGCATTCTACAGCCAAACCACACATTTTTTAATCATACTATTCCAATTGCTTTGCAGTAATGAGAATCTTTTTGTTCTTCTAAAAAATTCTGATGCCTTTTTTCAGACAAAATGCTGACATCAATTTCTTTCTTTTTCAGGATGAGCCTCTTTTGTGTAATATTTCTGTTTCATCTGCACTGATTTATAAAACCATTAATGCATTAAAGAAATAATTCAGCGATTGTTCAGTCATTCATTTTATCGCAATTTCCACATCAGAAGTGGGCTTTGATGCAAGATGAGACGCTTCCTTCATCAATAATAGAAATCTATTTGGACATTAATGAAGACAGCTTGATAGAAAGAAAGGCAGAAGAAGCAAATGAAACATGATTAGATGAAAAGAGGTACATAGAAACGGTTATAAAGAAACAATTATCCTTAAGGTGTACCAGGTAAAAAGCTCCTCATTTAGATTTTACCATGCGGACTGAAGCTTCCTAACAGCCCTTTTGTATTAATAGAGTCTTAATGAGTTCAGGAAATGTGTTTAAAGTGGTCTACCCTGTTATAAGGATCATTGTGCTAAAAGGCTTTAAAAAAGACAAGCACAAAACACTATCAGTAGAGTTAAAGATGCTTTGGTTTGTGCTAGGCTGCTTTAAAGCATTGCTTAAGATAATACCCTGAGATTTCCAGCAACAGCATGAGGGCAGTGTTGCAGTGATGAAGCTGCACCGACTGTTTAGTAAAGACAGTACATCAGAATGGTAATAGGTTACGTTACAAGTTAGTACTGGACATTTGCTCCTCAATAAACAGTGCATTCTCCATTATTTAATTGTGTCCAATTTCCAGCATACATTAGAACATCACCCCTTTGGTTTATATTATCCATCCACGTATCCACGATTGCCACCTTGTTGTGGCCAAATTTCCATACATTAGATTTTGGTTTCAATTGATTGGTGTGATTTTATTTGATTTAATTATTTTGTTGTTTCTTTTATATATAGTTACTTGTTGTGTGGTTTTTTTTTTTGTCCTCAGGCTAGAGATTGGATGCTTTTCATGCAGCTGATTCAAATCCTTACTAAAATTTTCATTGCCATGTGATATATGAATAACTTGAACATATGTTATGTTTATTCTGAAGAATGTATTATTATTTATTTACATCTCTATGATAATCCTATTGGTACTAGTACCTATTGGCATTTAAAACATTGTTTAGGAAAAAAAGTTTTAAGTTTTACGTTTTAGGCCAATTTGGGCAAATTTTATTATAGTGTCTTTCTAATTATTTATAACCTAAGGGAAATGATTTTTATCCATTATTGTTCAGTCAGGAAGTGTATGAAGTCATGTTTCATTCTACTGCCACTAAGTAAGTTAAGCCTTTATTTGTCACATACACATTACTGCACAGTGAAATTCTTTCTTCGCATATTCCAGTGTAACTGGGGTCAGAGCAAAGGGTCATCCATAATACAGCACCACTGGAGCAGATAGGGTTCGGGGCCTTGCTCAAGGGCCCAACAATAGCAACCTGGTGGAGCTGGGACTTGAACTGCCGACCTTCCTAACTCAGTGCCTTAGCCCTCTGAGCTTTGATTATGGCATACATTGTCAAAACTTGAATTGCATAAATGTTTGACCCAAGATCTCATACTGATGAATCACTCAGTAAAGTCTTTTCCAGAGATGTTATGGCTAGGAGTCTGTTTTGGGCAATTTATGTGTGATTCCTCATGCTCCCAATACCTTTCTACTCTTTTATAAATTGAATCTGATGGATTTTGGCATTGTCCCATGCCATAAAGGAAGCAAAAAAAAAAAATCCATTTGCAATAATCTGGCTAGTCAGTACATTCAGGTCTTTAGCAGACTTAATTTTATCAGTCTAGACCTGACTAATTGAAGCAACCCCAGATCATAGCACTGCCTTCTAAGGATTGTACAGTGGGCTATTTGCATGATGAATGCATCGCTTCACGTGCTTCTCTTCTTACCCTGATGCACCCATATTACCCCAATAATGTTTATACCATATGTACCCTGTGTATGTGTTGAACTGTTCTTAACTCAATTCCAATATCTTCATCAATCTTCTTGGTTGTTTTGTTTGCTTGATGCAGACCAATATAACTCTTCTGAAACACAGCAACATCTTTTTCCATCACCACGGGATGTGTCTTCTATTAGGGTTGTTTTAGAAATGAGAAGCTGTTACAGTAACTGCATAAGTTATAGTATTTTTTTTTTTGTCAGTCAGTGCATGTTAAAATGTTAATATGTTAACTAGTGGTTATCCTATTGTCTTGTCTCTTTGCTGCCCCCCACACCATACAGTAACTTCCTCTCTAAGTACTAGCTGTAGCAGGACAGTCATTCTCCATCCCTATTACCGATGGGTCTCTTAAAAGTACTCACTCTTGCGTGGACCAAGTTCTCAGTTGTCTAACCATCCATATAGGCTCAATTGAATGTCTCAGGCTTTTCATTTACCATATTAATAAAATGTGGTTTATGGATTATACATTTTTTAATATAGCTTCCTCTACAAAGGGGAATGACTTGTAAGTGGTTACTAGAATTATTCACCAAGACATAAAGTATATTAAAGTGCTTACTTGAATATCTTCCTCCTCAGTCAGCTTGATTGCTCCTTTGTTCCTGAGAGTAATGCGGTCACAGGAAGAGGCTCTCTGTTGGATTTAATCCTGGCATATTACTTAAATGCTTAAATTAAGAGTAGACTTGATTTTAAACGACCTTACAATGAATGTGTTTAATTGAATTAGATACGAGTTGTAATTTTTTAAAAATTAATATCTATGTGCAACGGCCATGATGTTTTTTTTTCTTCTTTATTTACATACTGTAACATTTACATTTAGGCATTTGGCAGATGCTCTTTTCTAGAGCGACTTACAGAAGTGCTTAAGTCATTGGATAGATCCTTACACTGGGTTACTAACTAAATATCAGTCAAGCCAGTGCGGGGAGCGGAGAAGTGTGATGGTGTGGGAGAACTTGGGAAGGGTGAAAACGAGAAGTTCAGCTACATTCTGGATCACCTGCAGAGGACGAATGGTTGACCGAGGCAGACCTGCCCGTTGCTGTAGTCCAGTCTTGAAAAAACAAGGGACTGAACAAGCTCCTAAGTGGCTTGTGTGTAGAAAAATGAACAAATTCTTCTGATGTTGTAAAGCGACAAGAACAAGTAAGGTTAGCAATGTGTGGGGAAAATGACAGTTGATTATCCAGAGTTACCCCAAGATTGCTTGCAGTGGCTGAAGGAGTGATCCGCTGTTGTCCAGAGAGATCACAAGGTCTTGACCGGGGATGAATCACCAGGGATGAACAGCAGTACGTTTTTACTAAGATTGAGCTGCCATTCATTATAAGACAGTATATATATAAAACATTATTGCCCCTTACATCTTCTAGATTACATGACAGAAGCTGTCCTTGCAATTTGGTGAAGTTGAACTTTAAACTTTTTAAAATCAAAATAAGTAAGGTTTTTGGTGTGGAAAGTAACATTATCTATTGTATCTATTATTGAACACTAACTTGTATGCCTATGACAGTGTGGACCTTCCCTGTGGTTTATATTAGAATATTATCATATATTTCATCAGACTGGGAACAGATGACAGAGGCACAAGGTATAATGTACAGTATATGAAATATTAAAAATAGAAGTCATAAAACTGAATTTGACTAAATAATAATATTCAGTTAGGAACATTTTCCTTAATTATAAGATTTACCTTTTTAATTTAAATCAGGACATGATAATCTATCATATGTTTAGATATTATGCTATACACAAGTTTCCTCATAGTTTCAGGTCTCACTGATTTTAAATGCTAACAGGGGAGGCCCTGACCTACTGGTATCGACCAGATACAATCTGCCAGCTCACAAGGCTATTCATAAAAAGACATCCAGCTTTTGTTTCTCCTCCAATATCAGGCGGAACTGAGACTAAATACACAACTGCACTCCTACACACAACCTACTGAAAATTCAATAGTTTATTAGTTGAAGCCACTGTTTGAGCACAATGACACATTTTGCCATGGGCTGATCTATGCTTCCTCTTCTATAGACCCAGGAAAGATGGGCTTTGCACTACAGGTTTTGTCTTTGTACTAATGTCTTTTAGGTTTTGTAGAGAGTTATGTCAAATTAGAAGACTGAAGTAAAAATGGACTAACTTTGATTCATTTAAATATCACTTGTTACAGTCATATACAGATTTCAGCATCAGACACCCTTGACCAGGGCACCCAGTTGCGGTCGATCATGTCTTGGACTGTGCCCAAGCTGCACTCGTAAATCAAATCTTCTGTCTTGATCAAAGGCCAACAAGAGGCTCAGTCTTATTCCCTGGTTTCTCCTGTGATACAGAGTCTAGAGTGTATTTTGCAAAATGTCTTTTCATTCTACCTTCAAAGGTACGCCCCATGCCCCCAGCTCACTTTGCAATTCTTTAAAACCATTACACTTGCCTTGAGCTGCTCGCCTAGGTCCATCATCACAAGCCAGTTGTATATGCTCTTTGCCAAGAGGGCACTTTAGGTCATGTAGCACTTCGCTTCTCACTAGCATAGTTAAAGCTAATGTATTCTTTTGTAAGATTTGACTCTTTCCACTATTCCTGTCTGCAGGGGCCTTTGAATAATAATTTTCATGTTTTAGCAAAGTGGACTTGCTGACCCAAGTAGTGCAAGTTTGATAGACTAGGGAGAATGTCATACTGTAGTTGACCTGACTTGTAGAATAAGAGAAAAAAAAAAGGCTGCATGTGTAACGTGTGCAATAAGTCAACGGGCACTGATTGAATTACTACGGTTGTGGACTCGAAATACACTGCATTACAAAAGTAATTCAACTTAAAAGAATCTGTGTTAAATACAAGCAAATTATTTTACTGCATTTTAGGTTTTGGGTACTTTCAGCAGCAGATATCAATTCTTGAAACAATTCTGATACATTTGTGCAGGGACCAGCTAGGGTTTAAGATGTACAGTACAGGGAAATGAGGCACAGAATTACAGTACATCTGGTTGTCCAAGCCTGTCCAAGACATATGGATTTTGGTCACAGGCACATTTTTGAGACTAATTGAGGACATATTTCCCAACCATTTTAATCAGTATTATGTTGACAGGGTTGTTCCATACTGCTTGACTCAACTTTTATTTATTTTCCATATACCAATGTGCAAGAGGCACAGGACTTCCATGCAACTGATGACATTTGGGACTGAATTCTTGTGGGTTTTTTCCCCTCTAAAGTTGATTCAGAAAATTATTTCCATTAAATATTTTTAAGCACAAAGGTCTTCTAATCTGTGTATGTGTCTTGTGATGCATATTAAGATAATAAATGAATTACTTATATTTAAATTAGGAATATGTAGAGATATTAAACAACCATCGATTTATTATGGAGATCAAATTTAAATCTCTTTGCTTTATTAAAAACTTCCCTTGGTACTGGTATTTTATATTTTTCATTATATTTTTGCTTATGTCTGTGAGTATGATACACATAGTTATGTTTAATTAATCCCAATTGTATTATGTTTGCAAGACCCTTTTCTACACAATGTGGATAAATAGGCCCTGGTCTAATAGTAGAGCATAAAGGGTATAAATTATAGCAGAAAATCATGCTGAGAAATACAAATCTAAATCTTGTGGGTTAGCTTGCTTGACGTTCTTTAACCACTAGCCAATCTTTAGCTCCTTAATCAAACCCAGACCCTGGAGGTGCAAGGCGACAGTGCTAACCACTACACCACCATGCCGCCAGTTCAAAATTAATCAACATAAAGATAAATAAATAAATAAGTAAAAAATCTGTCTGTAAAAGTTAATAGTTCTTTTTCAACCCCTTGTATGATGTTCAGGTCTGTAGAACATGTTTTCAATGTTTGCTAAAATAAAAATGACGTGATTAATTATTTTATTAACATCAGACTTGGCTTATTTACTGTGAAAACATATAAATTCTTACATTTTCAATGACTGCACACTGCATACTCCCCTACACATTTATATTACATATGTGGTTACACAGTGGAAAAAAGTGCTGAAATTGTAGGTGATTTGTGTGTGTGGGGGAGTGTGTGTGTTTGTTTATGCATTTGTTTGTATATGTGCGAGTTTCGTCTTATACAGTATGCACCTGCTGTTACAGAGGATGATATTGACCACCAGCCAGCTCCACACTCAGCTGGTCAGCAGTCAGAAAAACACAATATACATATATGCAAAAAATACATATGCAAACATACAGTAGAATTTTGCCCCTGGTGTTTTGTTTAGGATGGTATAAATAGGAATATGCGTTCAGTGGAACTGATGTGTTTTGTTGACTGCCATGAATACTGTATCTGTATTTGTAATAAAACTTGTTACATTTCTATTTGTTCAAGATAAACATGCCCTTTTTTTTTTTTTTTTTTTACATTTTTACATGTTACATTTTTAATACGTTGTAATTATGACAGAACAAATATGAAATTATGTAGTCAACAAAAATGTGTTAAATAACACAAAAAAGTTTTATATTTTCGATTCTTTAAAGTATCTACCTACTGTATTGGTTTGGTGACAGCTTTGAACGCTTTTTACATTCTTTTAGTCACCCAGAGGTGTTGAGTATTTGTTGGGTGCTTTTGCTTCACATTCTGGTCCAACTCATCCCAAACCATCTCAATTGGATTTAGATCAAATGATTATAAAGGCCAGGTCATCTAATGAAGCACTCCATCACTCTCCTTCTTGGACAAATAGCTCTTACATAAGTTAGAGGTGTTGTTGGTGTCATTGTCCAGTTGGAAAACAAACGATGGTCCAAGTAAGTGCAAACCAGATGGGATTCCATAGCTAAGTGTGCAATAAATTTCATGAACTGTGTCACCCGTAAACCACGCTCACTACAGCTGCCAAAGACAAGTAACTTAACTAACTTAACTTTCCCG
>JAOVVA010000037.1:8906212-8933313 GCA_028565275.1 Leiocassis micropogon | reverse complement strand
ATCCGGATTAAGCAGAAGGAAGTTAATTAGCATCCAATTTCTTATGTCCTGCACACATTGCTCAACTTTAGTAAGCTAAGTAAGGATCAGAGGAGAGCTGGGCCATGGAGTTCATGTGCAAAAGTTTGAACTTTCTATAAATATGCATGGTGCTTTATGCAAAAACGGTTATGGAAATAGCAAGAAATCAAGAAGAAATGAGGAGAAAAGAGAATTAAAATAAAACTTTTAATATTTTAATATCTTTTGCAAAGAGTCTTCCTGACACTCACTTTTCACATTTTTATAGCTGCATGGGCTCAGAGGATGGAATTTCGCTATTGGCTGATAGCAAGCCTGGGAGTTTTGGAACTTTATGCAGCGTGCCTAGCCAAACAGTTTACCTCAATTTGCTCTTGGATTAAATTCCTGGTTAGCCAATGGCTGATGGCATTCAAAGTTCTCTGTCTATGGTGGTGATGAAGTTTGATAAGAGTCAAAATCCACAAAATATTAGCAGAGGTTGGCATCGTGAGAAAAAAACCTGTTATACAGGTGTGTATGCTAAGAGTTTTTATGTGATGAGAACGAGGTGTGCACAATTAGTAATAAGGTGATCTTGAATTTGAGAAAGTTTGTTTTGGCAGAAAGTTGAAAGTTGGCAGACAGTGGCCTTACAGTATTTGTACACTTTGGTTTGTTTCGAGAGTTTAAGTTTGACACTGGAAACAGCTGAACTTAAAAAAAGCAGTTTAGATCATATTGGCAATTTAGTTTGCTTCAGTTCGACAAGTTGTGGCAACTGCAATACATTAGCTGAACAGGAGACCTGGCTTATAGAGATCAAGTGAAAAAGTCTCTCTCAATTGCTCACTTTTTTCTGTACATTCCATTCCGTATTCTGCTAATCCATTGCACAGCACAAGTCACACGCGATTTGTGCAATTTGGAAACACCAATTAGCCTACTCAGCATGTTGGAGTAGCACCAAGCACAGGGAGAAAATGTAAACTATTGTAGCTCCCATAGCCCAAAGACATGCTGTCTAGATGTATTGCCCTTAGTGTGTATTTGGCGGTGTGAGTGTATGTATGTGTTTGTGCCCTGTGATGGGTTGCCACCTCATCGAGTCGTCTCAATAAGGCCTTTTGTATCCTGCCTTGTGCAGTTCCCTGGTAAAGGTGGCAGGTGCCCCGTGACCCTACACAGTATAATCAGTCTAGATTATGGATGAATAAATGGAGGAATGGATGATTTTGTGGTATTAATGATACAAATAAATGTAGTTGCTCCAATGGACATTCAATCTATCTATACACAACACAAACTTTCTTTTTGCTGTACTGCTTCAAAACAAATTGAAAATAATACTGAAAAAGGATGGCACGTTCCACTCAAAACACCACGAATAACTCGTTGCAGCATCACCATAAACTTGCTGAATCTTGTCAAACGTCTTTGTGGCAGATTTGCTTAGTTACACACTAAATAACACGTTTGCTTTTTGTTATAACTTACTTCCAGGGTGAAATAGAAGATGTGGTAATGCACGTGGTCAAATTAGCACCAGCTAATGATGTATACAGGATGATGTCTTTTGCCACATTGACTTATGAGGGTCGGTGCTCCATTGTGACAGTACGTGTGGCCTTGTGCTGCCACCTGTTGGCGTGTTGCAAAACTTGTTTCAAAGTATTTTAATACCCCTCGTAATAATAATAATAATAATAATAATAATAATAATATAATGTTTGTCATGGTGGCTTAATGTTTAGCACCTTATGCCTCACAGCTCGGGAGTGGGGTTTTGACTGGGTTCTTCTGGGTACCCTAGATACTGTGTTGTAGGCAGATTGGTGTTTTTAAATGATCCATAATGATTGACTGTTGAGTGTGTGTACCTGTGCTCTGTGCCCTGTGATGAGTTGGCACCATAGGCCAGTGGTAGGCCCATGACAAATGGACTAGTGGCCTTAGAAATGTTGTTTTGTTTTCAGCAGCAATAAAACAGAGAGTAGTGATCCAGAACTTATGGTTGGGCAATTTTCTGCTTCATTTGTACCTGAAGATTAAGTTTGAGGTAAACATGGAGAAATAACGAAAACAACAATGACAAATAACGAGAAAGCAGAATTACACACACACACACACACACACACACACACACACACACACACACACACACACATTACCAGAAGACAGTTATATTCATGACTGAGAGTGTTTGCACGGACTGTGTGGGTTCCTTGACTACACCGACGATCAGGTTGCCATGACGATTGCAATATTTATTGTGGGAAAGTGATCGATATTGCTGAGGTGGGGAGTGAAAAAGAACAAGGGATCAAGTTGGACAAAGACAAAAGGCAGAAAGGTTGGGCAGGTGATAAAGAGCTGGAGCTCAAGCAGCATTTAGCCAGGTTAATGCTCATTACTCTGATTACATACACACAATATCTCTCTCTCTCTCTGTCACCAAGCATATGGCCAAGCGAATGACAATCTGTACCCACACACTTTTTAGAGTGTTGTCCAAAACGATCACAGTTGGAGAGGGAAGCGAGAAGGAAAGAAGGACCCCCCTGCCTTTTCACTTTTCTTTCCACTCCATCTTTCTTCAAGCACCATTTAGTGGTGTTAATTGGAAGTTTGTGCTGCCTGTCTTTGTCACGTTGAACTGTCATTACACTGGGCCAGATAAAGGAGGGGGGTTTTAGTGTTTTATTCCTTTTTTTTTTCTTTCTTTCTTTTTCTGCACAGATATGTAACTCATCTGTTTGTATTGCTGTTACCCCACCAGTGGATTTGCTCTATCCACCCTGATGCCCTACTTCTGTTTAGAGTTCTCATCACATGGAGACCACACATACACATAGTCATGCTCATGACTGCTGAGGAAGATCCACAAAGAAACCATGATGATAGCTTTGGACTGCATTTGACACAGACAGGTTTGTCAGGGTGCCTTATGTCTTCTACTGTTCTGATAGTTTTAAGACTGAAATTGGCATGACATTTTGCATGTTAATTAATGAACATGAATTTCCTGTTACACAATAGCATGAATGACAATTTAGCACACATACAGTACACAGAAGGGATTCATTATGGTTACACTATCTGGCATCACACAGATACAGATGGGTTCCCTTTTGAGTTTCTTTCGCATCTTGTCCCAGGGGTTGTTCCCTCACCATCATTGCCTCTGGCTTGCGCATTAGGAACAAACTCATAAAGTAATAGAATTTCAGAATGTTCATTGTTAAAAGGTCTATATAAATAAAATGTGAAACTAAAGTGCATTTATTGTTAAAAGATTCCGTGTGTTTGTGTTATAATACATGTGCACATGTTATTTCTCTTTTCTACTCATCCTCTGTCTCACTGTGACACACTAAATTATGTATTTTCATCATTATTAATTATACAAATGTAATACATTGTGGACTATATACCTTTTTTACTCATTATCCATCTCATCGCACTTTCTCACACTCACCTTATCTGTCTCACACTTTCCTCCTTCGCTGATTGATTGTTTCATCAAGCTGTCTGAAGTTGCCCTTTTGGCATGTCGTTCAGTTTCTGATCTCTTCCCTCCCTCTGCCTTCGTTTTTTGCTCCTGCAGCTTCGTTTTTTTACTCCTTCTTCTTCTGATTAGTTTGTATTCAGTCTGGCTGCCTGTGAAACAGGACACAACCAGTGTGTTGGCCAAGCGTTCTAATGGCCAGACTTAATCAAACAGACAAACACAAGCGATGGTAGGCAACGAGTGACCTTTCCAACATGGCATCCTTGCCTCAGCTTTTCAGGAAGATAGTAGCAAGCGTGCTCCTCCGTTAATGATGCTGATAAATGTGTGTGTACAGTATGTGTTTGTGTGTGTGTGTGTGTGCATTCGTGCAAGGTTGTGTAATTTCGGTCTCAAATTTCAATTTCACCCTTCTTTGTTACAGTAAAGTGGTGACTAATGTGTCTTTTTTTCACGATTCAGTGCTCAACCTCTGTGTGTGTGTGTGTGTGTGTGTGTGTGTGTGTGTGTGTGTGTGTGTGTGTGTGTGTCTCACTATAGCTAATGGCTGTCCCATGACTTTCATCATGCAAAAACCTTTGGATGTTGTGTGTTTGTGTGTGTGTGTGTGTGTGTGAGAGAGAGAGATAGAGAGAGAGACCGAGATGATGATGATGATGATGATGATGATGATGATGATCTGATAGGATCAGAATTTCCCCAGACAGATCAGGTCAGGGATCAAGCACTGCCTAAAAGCAATGCACCATTAGCAGCAAAACAGCTTTTAAGCAGGCACTTAAATCACATCCATCACAGACAATATGGAATATTAATAAGTGTTTATTTGCATGCATATTTATCTGCATGTGTCTGTGTGTAGAAGAGACTGTAAGTGATGTAAATACATATTGCTTCATTTTACTGTAAAAAAAAAAAAAATCCTGACATCTCTTTTGCTCTTTTTTAGCCCTTTCCCACCCACATGGTGCTTGACACTGGAAATATGTTGTTTTTAGTGCTTAAAAATGCTTCTAATTTGAATTCAAAACTCATTGATTCAAGGTTACCAGGGCAACAAGTCCAGCAACCCATATTATTTACATGATTGATGTTAAAATAAGACACGGACAGCATGAACCAGGGTTAAAAATGAAATTATCAGTCATTTGCTGAAGGAGGAAACAGAAAGTTTGCTGGCAATTAAAATGAAGTAAAAAGAGAGATGTTGCAATCGATTTACACTCAGGATAATACATAAAACCATTAAAACATTTATAAAAAATAAAACCATTAAAACATTTCATATATAATCATGCTGTGTATTTATGCTGAATGATGATATAAAAAACGGTATGTTATTAAAACATACAGAAATCTAAACTTTTCAAGTTTTTTTTATTTATCTTATTTTAATGCTCTGACTTATGTACAGCTTGGCTCTTACTCCTTAAGGAAACTTTCCTATTTCCTGAACAACACTAATACCATGACCAGTATTATATCAGAGGTCAAGGAATGCCTTTCTTTCAGTATTCTTGTTTTTATTTAATGCTCTGATTTTCTTCATTTTTTCTATATCTTTATCTTCCCATCTCTTATTGTCTATTTACAGTATTACTTTCCCATGTCCATAATCTCTTATATTCCATTACTGTTATCCTGAACCTTCTATTTTCAACACTTCCATGCAGCTTTTCTATGCATTCTGCATTGTGTTTCTCAAACGATTTCACACAGAGCAGAGAGATGTCAGGAACAAGGTAAGATTGGATAAAAGGAGCCTTTATCATGGTTTCTCAGATTTGTCGAAATGGATGCAAACATATATTTTTAAACTGCTCATGCAAGCATTTACACAAGACAAATTGTTACAAGACAAATAATAAAGCTGGCAGATGCATGTTTTTGAATTATTTTGTCACATGTAAGTAGTGTACTAATTTTAATTACATGCACACATTGACTGAGGATTTTATGAAACTCTATTGTTTTACCATAATGACTTAAAAGAAAGCAAGATAACTAGTCAAGATTAAAAATTACATTTTGTCTTAAAACAACTTCACATTAAAATAAATTTGTACTACTTCAGTGCTGTTATTTTAGCAGTTAAAATTAACTAATTTCAGTAAAAATATTGAATTTAGCTTTTTTTTCTATTTAATATCTATTGGTACAGATGTTTGGCTACATTGAGACAAGTAGTTTGTTTTAAAGTAGATTATTAAATCATACATACTGTAACTGTTTATAACATCACTTTTACTCTCATGTCAGACTGCTGTGGATATGTTTGCTCTAGAGTATGCTCACAGAAGAGTGTGTTCTGACCAATGTACAGACAAAATCTTTCTTTTATTTATATAGATTGGAATGGATTTATATACTATGCATACATATGCAAAGAAAATCAATATATGGCAGGATCAACACTTGCTTCAACACTTGTACACCAATTCACTCACAATTCACTCCATAAAATTAAGACTATTAATATTAAAACCACCTAGGTTTTAGGTTTGCCTTGTGCCACTAGGTTGGCTTATGCCTTTCAGGGCATATAGCTCCACAAGTTTTCTGTGGGTGTGCTGTGTTGTCACTGGGACGTTAACGGTGGACCCTTTGGGTGCCGTTGGTTGCGGGGTGGGGCCTCCATCGTTTGGGCTTGTTTGTCCTGTGCATTCCATGGAGGCTCAGTCACATTGGGATCTGGGAAGTTTGGAGGCCTGGTCAACTACCTTGAACTCTTTGCCCCCTGCACGCCATTGCATGGAAGGCCATGGTCCATTGGGTGTTCTGATACCTTTTTATTGTGGCCAGCATTGACATTTAAAAAAAATTGTGCTACATTGGCTTTCCTGTGGGATCTCTATGCATAAAGATGAACTTTGGGTTCTCCAACTCGTTGTTAACTATGTAACTTGTTTGTACACATCTTCTAATTTCATGGTCTCTCCTGATTTTCATTTCTTTCTACATTGTAGAACAATGCTGAAGGCATCCAAACTATACAATAATGTCCGTTGAATTATACTCTGTGAATCCTTCATAATGGCTCTCCAGTAATCTGAGGTGATGTTAATTGGTGATTTTTGAGGCTGGTAACTCAAAATGAATTTCTCCTCTGCACTTTTCATGGGATGGTCTTTGAGAGCCAGTTTCATCATGGTGCTTCATGGGCTTTGCAAATGTACTTGACAATACTGTTTTTATAATAACTATTCCAGAACAGCTGACCTTCGAGTCTTAAAATACAGTAACAACTGTTGATTTTACTGAATTACCTAATATATATAGTCATATGTGTTATTTTATAGTTAAAAAAAAAAAATCCAGCATTTTTTTAGAATGTAGAAAATAAATTCAAACTTTTGACTGGTACTGTATATAAAATCGCTTATATACAAATATAAAAAATAAGGAATCTAACTCTCTAATCAACTGACTGTTCCTTGCCAAGGTCACAGACATTTTCAATCAGATCAGATCTGCAGATAGAAACGGTGTTGTAAAACTGTAATGTTCAGGGAAGTTATTATGATGTACTTGGAAGTTATTATCATCTGATGAAATTTTTCTTCAAAGCTGATAATAGACATTCATGCATACAGAATAACTGCAAGAAGTGATCACTGGGGTCCAAGCACAAGTTTCGCAGATGGACCCAAATTAGCAATTACTAATGGTTTGGCCAAACGATTTTCCTTCGTAAATATCTTGTCACCAATGGCTAGAGATGATTAATGAACAACATTTTATAATAATCAGTCAGTCACCAGAGAGATTAGCGATTTAGTATGAAATTATTGATTCAGTGCATTATCAACCAGGAACATAAACCTCTTTCTCCCTGATGTCAGGTAAGGTAGACAATTACCCTGGCCTCTCCATTTCTACGTCATGTTTTTTTTCTTTTTCTTTATTTTCTATTATCTTTATTCTGTATAATGTGTAAAACTCTTTTCTCTTCCAACACCCATACCAACTTAATATACATACTGTTTTTCACTCTTAGTCTTCAGGAAATAAAACACAAGTAAAAGAGACTATGTAAATGATACTAAGGCTGGGGATTATTGTGGCTGTTTATTGTGACCCTGGAGCATTCTATAAGCGTCACACAATGCATCAAGTTTCGCTGCTTGTGTCACCTTCCACCAGAAGGGCCAGCTTAATCCTAATCCTCAATTACTTAGGTTAACACAATGTGGGCACAATGTGGTCATCCTGCAATCAGATGTATTAAGATGAATATTTATTTAAAAGAAACATATATATATATATATATACTATTAATGTCAATGTTGTTCCACAGATTTACTATTTATTTGACAATGGGAGCTTACATAAAAATTCAAAAAGACATTGATTTTGATGAGACAGTAAGGATGAGCAGGACAAGGTATCTATATCAATAAACAGAATGACTGTGAGTACAAGACAAACATAAGAGCTGGTTACGCCAGGAGCAGAATATATACTACTCAATGACTGAGTGGCATCAAATAGTGTGGCTGAGTGATGGATTATTGAAAGCAGGAGAGTTCATCTAATCCATGATTGTGTGAACTGGAAGATGGAGACTGCCTAATATACAGTGCCACTCGGTCAAACACAAATCTCTGGTTGCTATACACACTTGATGTCCAGGCTGATATTCTTTATTGGTGCTCCAGTGTTGATTCATAAAACACTTACTTATTTGTGAGGCAAGCAGAAGAGGCTGGTGTGCAGTTGCTCCACTTGTTCAGAACTATTCAACAACTGCAGGGGCATCAGTGGGCCTGGCATTCCATGAGCAGAACGGGTGATTGTATCCCAACACTGAAACAAGGTTTTTGAGTATTACAGTGAATTTTGTGTATATTTAGTTCAAGGAAGAAACTGTGCCCAATCCTCTATGCTTTCTGGTCTAAAGATCCAAAGAGACCTTCCTGCCTCTTGGTCGGCATGATATTATATGCTGAAATGAGGCTGACTGAAACCCCCTGTTTATTAATGAGCCCCTCTAGATTAAAAACATACTGTAAAAGACATTATCATTGCAGCCCTTTATCACTTACGTATGTTATCTTCCTGTAATTATTGGGACACATGTCAGAGGCCTCAGCAGTCTGGAAACCTGTAGGCCAACTGGACAGTGGGATGAACTGTAGAAACAACATTGTCATTGATTACCAAGATGGACTTATTGCCTCGGGTGTGTGGTACAGTAGATTGGTATTAAAATAAATCACTAGGTATGACCAAGTCCTTAGAGGTCTGGATCAAGCTACTAGCTTACCGGCAGATGGAGTCCAGGGGCTCTTGACCTGAGTGCGCACTGTGCATTACATGATTTAGCAGTAGACTACTCACATGTTAGGCCACCAGTACTTTCACTGGTGCTGCTACAGTGTTCTGTGGATGCAGTGGTGTCTTTGATGCATTTGTATTCTTCAAATCTGTGTTAGTTCCTTGATGACACATTTGGCAGCCAGCTTCCCCACAAAGGGTCTGGCTCCATTACTTAAAAGGGATGTGAGAGAAGCTGAAATAATGCTAAAGTTTCTGATGAAACAGTGGTAAAAATGTATGAAATCCATGAAGTGCTGCAGTTCTTTTTAAACTAGATGCAGTTGACCAATTCATCACTGCTAATATTTTGCTCTTTGGTCCATCCTTTCCCCTCAGAACCAATGATATAAATAAACGCCACCTGTTTGACATGTAATTTGCACTTTCCATATTTCACATAAAGCTGTTCTGGGATGTGCAATAGCACCTTCTTCAACATGGTTGATATGAGTGGGGTGGTGGTCAGGGGAGCAAATAAAGATGATGTCAATATATGCAATAACATATCTCTCCTGCCATTAAGAAAACATTAAACTGCAGGAGTCAAAGAAGGCCCATACGGCATTACCCAGTATGGTGCTAAACACTGTCTTTCACTTATCACCTTCACAAAAACCACACTAGATTGTACACACTGTGCAAACCAAGCTTGTTGAATATACCCACATTCTATACCTGTTCAGCCATGATTAATGGAAAGGGGTATCACTTATGGTACCTCACTATAACTTTATTTAGCCCATGATAATCTATTCAGGGTCAAAAAAAATATGTCAGACTATGTGTTTGTATGTAACATGGAATTCTGCATGGTGTAGTTAAAAGACATTGTTTCTGATGTAGATCTAACACCTCAAATGGAATGTCTGTCCTCTTACACCTTAAAGTTTGCAATCACCCAATAAATCATAATTAGCCAATAAGTTCTGTGACACCTGAAATTTAAACACATATATGGTGCATTATTTACCATTTTTACTGTGAGACCAGTGGCACCTGATTTAACAGGGTTGAGTGGCTTCAAAGTTCATCCCATATATTTTTATATATAAAAAAATAAAAATAAAAATAATATATATTAATATACATATTAACAAATATAAATATATTGTTTGCTATATTAAAACTAATCATAAATGCATGTGATAAATTAGATAAATGCAATCTAATCTCTTCTGTACGTCATGCTCTTGGTCAACCTGCAGACCTGCCTCTGCTTTTTTGGTCATGGAGATTATGGGCTATTTCATTGTGAAGATTGTTGCTTCAGCTCAGGGTCATACCCATACACCTCATTTTTGTCACTGGTAATGATCCTTGACATGAAGGTCGGGTCATCCACGACACGCTGACAGAGTGAAGTGATGTCCCTTCTGCTCCTGTGTCACCAGCCTGTGGACCCACTTGGCAGCAACATGGGACATGTTTAAATCACATGTGAGGATTGCCTGGACTATTCTGTATGACACACCGACAATGGCAGCATTGCTATGATTATTCTCCGATGATTATCATGCACCAGTTGCCGAATAAGCTCCTTAAAGGTGGTACTGATCTCTTGTCGTCTTGTCGCTCATGAAGTGCGCCTGCCACTTTAAACACCTCAAACTACTTGTTTGGATCCCCATATTGCAGGATCCCCATAAACTTTGCCGAATGATGTCTCTGTGGCAGATTTCTCCAATTCCACACATAATTTCATGTTTGCTCGTTGCTCTGAGGTTCATCATTTTGCACTATTTTTATGATAACTAGGTTATTCTGATGAGGACACAAAAGGCAGCAGAATGTTACAACAGAATGTTAAACAGTTGTACAGGGTGAGTTTCTCCATAATACAGTAGCTTGAGAGCTTGTATTCCAGCTAAAGTTTAACTGAACATGACACAAAAACCAGTAATTACCCTGACACTCATAATTTCATTAGTTGGTACAATTATTCTTTTTTGCTGCTAAATAGGAATAATATTACTAATAACTTGATTCCTTTTATAAAACCACAAACATCAAGGCTCAGAAACTTTGAGTACTAGGGTACAGACAAACTGAATAATGGGTAAAAAGCATATCAATGTTGGTCTCACTCGCTTACCGTCTATACCTCTTTATTCTGTATACAGGGTCACAGGGGCCTGGAGCCTATCCCAGGAAATGCAATCTCAGGAGAGAGGGCACGAGGCAGGTTACACTCTGGATGGGGTGCCAGTCCATCGACGGGCACACACACATGCACACACTCACACACTATAGCCATTTAGGAATGCCAAATAGTCTATTCTGCATGTTTTTTACTGCGACAGGAAACAGTAGTACCCTTAGGAAACCCACCAAGCACGGGGAGAAACATGCAAACTCCATGCACATGCAGACCTGAAGCGGGAATTAAACCCAGACGTGCAAGACAACAGTGCTAACCACTAAGCCACTGTGCCGCCTCAATATTTATTTCTTGCTCTCTGTCTCTGTGGCAGATTTGCCCAGTTTGTCCCAGGATGTACACAGGACAATGTCTTTTGGCACACTGACTTATAAAGGTCAGTGCTCCCTGACCTTAATATAACTTAAGTGTTGACAGAAAGTAACTTGTTTTGCAGATATTCTACGTAATAAAAAGAAGTTTAAACAATTAAAAGAATTGTTTATTTTATTAATCTCTTATTAATAAAAAAATGTGTACCTGGTGGCAAATTGCTGTGACATAAGAGACTTTGGGACATGCTGTAATTGTAAAATAATTAACTTTGAAATGATACTTGATCTGAACCATGTATCAAACCACAAAGCTATGTAACAGCAAACCTGCTGTCCTATTTTCCTATTTTCTTATTTTTTTAAAGTTTTGCAATAAATGTTAGGGGTGCATTTTATAGGCTTCATAAAAGCTACATCATAGAGACTGGATCAATATCACTACATAGTACCTTAGCTACTTAATTTTGTTAAATACAAAGCTGAGATTTTTCATTTTACTTCATATTAACTTTATTAAGTACCTTAAGACCTTCTACTTTAGAAATCCAGGTTGGCCAAGCTCCAGCATGTTTTTTTTTTTTTTTTAATTAACTGCAAGTGGACAATCAAATTGCAAAATAAGTCCACCCTTATGTTTTACAATGAGCATAATATCTATTTAATAGATTATATTATAATATAAATTAATATTGTTAATATTTTAGTTGGAAATATTAGACAATCTCAAACTACATACACAATATGATGAAAATTAGGAAATATAAGTGTAAATATTTAATTTACATAGAGCAGTTGTTTCAATCTCCACTGAATGAAATGATGAACTCAAAATGATGGTTGTGATACAGAATGCTTATTATTATTATGATAAATGTATATAAAAACTCCAAAAAAAACCTTGTTTTATTAAATAATTTGTTAATAATAATAAAAGTATTGGATTTTTTATTATTTAATCACTTACTGCAGTCACTGAACTTGGCAGAACTTGGTATAAGGCATATCAATGTTGGTCTCACTCACTCACCGTCTATACCACTTTATTCTGTATACAGGGTCGCAGGGATGTCTGGAGCCTATCCCAGGAGACTTAGGGCACGATGGGATGATGGATGGAGTGCCAATCCATCGATGGGCACACGCATACACACACTATGGCTATTTAAAAGCGCCAATTAGTCTATTCTGCATGCTTTTGAACTGTGAGAGGAAACGCTAGGAAACCCACCAAGCATGGGGAAAACATGCAAACTCCACCTGCAAATGCAGACCCAAAGCGGGAATCGAACCCGGACCTGCAAGGCGACTGTGCTAACCACTAAGCCACAGTGCCACCTCAATGCTTATTTTCTTGCTCAGAATATTAGTAAATGTGAAGTGCAGTGATCGTTCGTTTTTATTGGGTATTCACTGACAATTTTTCCTGTTGTCTTGCATTATAGTTATGGCGGTAACACAGTGGGTAGTGAGAGAGAAATCTGACTGCTGCTCACACTGCAAAAATCAAATCCCTCAATGCTCTCAACAGTTATAAATCACATCACAAAGGTGCCTCCTTTATATACGTGGCTTACATTGTAAGTCAGGGCTGTTAATAAAGGGCAGTGTGGCTTGAGGATTTTATTCAAACAAAGCAGGAGTCACAATCTGGTAGTGGCACAGTTGACTAATTAAACATTTGAAATGAGAACAAGCAGCCCTTTATTTATGATGCTGGGCTTCCACCAGTTGTTATATATTAGTAATGTTACTAATTATCCCAGTTTAAATGTGTGTATATCATCATTTAAATGTCCCTGTGGTAGGCTTGACTGCAATCTAAACTAAATTAAATGAATGATTACTAAATTTATTAAAACATTATTAAATTTATTTAAAAAAATAATAAATTGGTTATTAAACTCTTGAAAGTTCAGGCTGTAATGATACTTTATTTTAACTATTATTGTTATATTATTATTTGTTTTCCTGTGACTTCTCAAAGCCTATACTTTTAAGCAAAATATGAAGAGAGTTCAAGTCAAACCAGGACTTGTGATGAAATTTCTCATGAATGAAGTCATAAAACTGATTTGAATAGTGCAATTGTTTTAAAGAAGGCTGTACATACAGTACATAAATGACGATCCAGGCCAAGGTGGCTCAGAGCCCACTCCAGTGAACATTTTGTGAGTAGAACGCCTGATTCTTGAAAATTGATGGATAACTTTCACCAACCTACATAAGAGACTCATCTGTCTGTTGGAACTGTACACAAAATCATTCACAAACACCACTTGCACATTATACCTGAGCTTGGAGTTATTGATATATCCCCTGTACAGTCCTGGCCTTGCTTCAAGCCATTTCCATATGTTTGGGCCATTTAAGGAGTTCCTGGTAGGCCAGCGTTTCAAACAGGTAGTCTGATCACGGATCTGGCATACTTAGAAAACTTTCTACAGTACCTTGATGGTATCCAAGCTCTAGTCAAATTGCGGGATAAGTAGCAGGGGATTATATAGATAAATAAGTGTGTTTTTTTATTCTGCACAATTAAAAGTCCTGATTGTTTCTCTTGCTTTCTCTTCCAGGTGTTATGTGTTGAAAATATGCTGTATAAATGAAAAGTCTCTGATGCCATGTCATGTCTCATCCACAGTGGTACCTGTTTTCATGGTAATCTCCCACTGATTGTACCACCATCTGCAAATGTTTCAAGCTTAATTCTCTGCACGTGTCAAAAAATACAGCTTTCATTAGTAGCCCTATATGCATCCTTCACAGTATATCAGGAAGATAAACATGCATACAGTAGTTATAGATGTTCAGGTTCCTGAACTTTTATGAAAGATCTTGGTTTTTGTTATGGAAAAACATTTCCTTTTTATAAAACAGGCACACAGAATGTCACTTTGTCATTAGGGCAAATTGGTTAGATCAGCATAGCGGGGGTGGAGAGTAATAAGCTTTCTAAAAATGCCAAATTGTTCTGTTGATCATCTATCTAAACAGCTGCTAAAAGCACCCTGCCAGCATACTAATTTGATTTAGCATTCTGGTCATTAACTACAAGCAGTCATGTTAAAATTCAAAACAATATCAATACCAGGTAAATATAATTGTGTTTGGTTTCATAATTGTTCCACCATCTCTCATCTACCAATATAATTTAATGAATATAGGATCCCCCTGTTCTGCTGTGGCGTTTAAGACACATTCGGTTTATAATAAAATTCATCCAATATAGTTGTCTGAAGACAGGAGCACCCAATTTGAGGGCAAGCTACAGTAGGGGTGTATTATGAATGAGTTTGCAAGAGAAATTCACAATCTCCTCTTTTATTTCTCTTTTATTGACTCTGCAAATTAATATTAGAAATAAAACAAATTGCATTTTGTAAGCTATTACATTGAAACGTTACCAGGAGAAGTTGTGGAAGATAACTAAGTACATTTACTTCATTACTTTTATTAGAGAGTAGTAGTAGTTTTATTAGACGCTTTTAACGTTTACTCCTCTACATCCTACAACAAATATCTATGCTTTCTACTTTTCACTACGTTTCTGCATGGATTGGCGTTACATAACCACAGTGGTGTGTAGTATATAAAGCAGCAAAATCACCACCTGTTGACAATTATGCATAATTGTGTTAATTGTCCTTTCTCTGTGAAATGTATGTTTGAATTCAAAAGGTGGTTGCAGACTGCGATGAAACGTCCACGGTTGGGAGAGAAAAAGGTTGTTACTATGACTTAAAGGCTACTGTGAGATACTGTAATACAAGCTCAGTATATTTAATACTTAAGTACATTTAAAGATGATTACTTCTAAACGTTTACTCAAGTAGCATTGTATATTGATGACTTCTACTTTTACTCGAGTACAGGATTTGTGTATTTTGCCCTGTACTTAGAGGGAGTCACACTCAGACAATTTATAATAAAAATAAAAAAAAAGAACCACCAGTCCTGGTTTGACCTGAACTTAAAGTATATATACATACAAGCAGCATTCAAGTCATTTAAGTGTTCCTTAAATTCCATGGCAATAATCATGATAATGGCAAGTGACAGAGAAAAAAAGAGACTGCTTGTTAGTGTGTTTAGCATCGTTGAGCATGGACAGGAAGGTTTTGTCTCTCACAAGATATCTAGTAGTTTTGTTTTTTCTAAATTTTTCAGGCATACGTAAATTACGTAGGCACCTGTGTGAACAAAGCCACTTGGATGGCAGCTGCTTCTGTGAAAAAACATAAAATCATTCATCAAGTAAAGGCTGCTCTGCTTCACACCAGGCCATATCACAACATCGTTGCAGCTAAACAGTTGGTCATAAGTACACATTTTACATGTAAAATAATTGGACATCATCATGGGAATTTCAAAAAGCATAAGTTTAATGACCTAAATGGCAGGGTGATATAGTCAAGTTTGGTCTCTGAAGTGGGTGGAGACTTGTAGGGAATCAGTGTAATGAGTGCTTGTTTTTACCTGAGTGTGATTTCTGCAGCCTATTTATCTGCAGTCTGTTTTTCAGGAAGGTAAGAGATAGAGCCTTGCAGAATACAAAAAGACCTAGCCCAAATAACTGAGTAGCTGTGTGTTTAGATTCAATTTATCCATATTAGAGGAGCAGGATTGACGTGTTTACATAAAGAAAACAATTATAATCTTAGACATTTTGCTCTCTTTAACTCATTCCCATCTTACATCCGGGCGGCTCACACTGGTAAATTCAACAATGCAATAGTTGTCCCAGGTTAATTGCGTTCATCCTATACACAATGAATGACAATTTGTTTAAAGAACAAGCACAGGGACAGTTTTTAAGCACAGTTGACACTGACCCTGAAACTGACACATGCAGAAATAATAAGCCAAATAATGGCTTATTATACTGACTTTCACACTACATAAATTGATTTGGTTAAAAAAGTACTAAAAACTAATGTGGTTGAAATTAGCAAAATTGTTCTGAAGCGTGAGATCATTTCGGTTTAAGTATTGATGCTTTTTTTAAGCGAAACTATAGAAATGGAAAAAATCTGGCAAGTGCACATAAGAGCTGGGGTGGCTGCTGTTAAAACGAAGGAAAGAAAAAAATTATGTACGGTATTTACCGTCATTTATTGAGACTAAGGACATAAGTGAAGGCTAACAGGACTTTAATAAAGAAAACAGTGAATAAACCAAACCTCTTTGGTGATCTGGGAACAACATGAAATTGACTAGAGTGGAAACTGTAAGCAGAAAAGACCAACATATGAGCATAAAAAATAGCCTGGTATGGATTGAATGATAATCCGAACAGTGAATATACTCTTGATTGTGTAGTGCTAATTAAAACAATCCTTATGTACTGAGGATGTGAGAGAAAATAATAGAGTTCAAATGTTAGGAAACAGTAACCAGATAAGAGCCTACAGTGTTCTGTAATTGGTCTGGGTTGGTCAAAAATTTTTTGATCCTAGACACAGATAATGACAATTTAACAATTATAAGAACATCAGTAAGTTTTATTACAGACAGAGCTCTCCATTGTGTTTAACATTGCAAGCCAGTTCAAATTGCCCAGTTATACATAGAGTAGTACATAACTAAATATACAAACACATATGAAGACTCACTGTATGGATCATGAATCAACTGCATCAACTTGACACAATTCTATTATTATTATTATTATTATTATTATCTGTACCAAAATCCCAACCTGAGTCAGTCATGGACTCTCTTTCTCTTTTGTGTGTGGTACGTCTTGATACCTTAAGCAGATTTCAACCCATCGCTGATCACACTTTTGCCTGGAAGGCCTTATCTTTGCGCAGGATAATTAGCAGTTCGGTGCCTATTATAGCCAGGGTTTACAAAAGTGCAGTTTAAAGGCAGTTGATGAACATGTCTGAGCTGTGGGTCCTCATTAGCATCTGCCTGTCTCTTAGTTAACACCATGTGTGCTTTGTATTTTGGACATTTGGACAGCTGTGAAGGGGAGGTCTTTAGTTGTGCTAATCAAAAGAAAGTTATTTGAGTTGTGAGCATTTGTCTGAAAGATGAAGAAGAAGAGCAAGGAAGTGAACTTTTGTGTGATTTTAATAGGGTTCGGTAGTTTGGAATTTTAACGAGGATGAGTTACATATGACTGTGCATGTTGAGTATGAAGTAATGTACTATATTTTTCTTTCCTCCTTTTAATTTTTTCCCTCTATTTTCTTACCATAAGTTAATTCTGCCTGCAGTAGTAAGATAACGTTTGGTGATGAGGATATGTCTCATTGTCACATGAGCCTTTGTACAGGTCCGGCAAGCCTGTTAGCTACTGCTTATAATTACCGTCTTGGCTGGATGCACACATCAGGTGGTGTGAATGAAGACAAGCTGTGGGTTGGCACCCTATCGTGTCTTCTCCAAAACTGGATGGACACATCACAGCACGTTTGTCTCCTTTCACCTCACATGTTCCTCTCAATGTGTCACTGGCTTCAGTGATCAGTGGCAGGTTAAAGGAATACTTAGATTGCTCCACAATCAGCAGGCTCTGTGACTGTGATCCATGCTGTGGAAGTCTTTAATAAACACATCTTGGGCCCATAATTTCCCTGCTCCCTGCTGTTTCTGGGTCTTTGTGTGGTTGATGAATCCCTTTGGTGTAACTGAGGCTATAGCGGCGGAGCAGCTCATCTCCCACTGTGATTGAAACATCAGTTTAAATTGAAACCCATGTTCTGCAAGTCATTTTAATCTGGTAGTGTGCATTCTTTCCATGCAGAAACATTTGAATGTGTGCGTCATTAAATAGCAAGACTGTTTGTCAAAGTTTTAGCATTGTTTTTTTGCTTGTTTTTTTTGTATTTTAATTATCCTTATTCAACCTTTTTGGGGTTTTTGTGGAATGGATCACATGACATTACTAGTTTTTATTTTGTTGAATATTAGTGAATAGTCTCATTAACATACAACTGATCTTCACATTTAAGTACAAGTGAGAAAAACATTTCACTCACTAAAACAATGGCAAAGTGGTTTGCAAGATTTACACTTCTTACACTATTGCACAATAGAAAGCTAGTAGAAGTAAAGTATTAGGCAGGATCAGAGGGTGAGGAGGGGCTATAGTCAGTGTCATGACTTATTTCACTGTGGTCCAAAACCAAGTCTAAGTCTAAGTCTGAACAAACAATATATTCTTATCATAAAAACAATAATTACACAACTTAAACTATGTGTACATTACCACACTGAAGTGACACAACTCCTTTTTTAAAATATTTTTACTGACAACAGATAAATCTTTTTTTTTTTCAGATGTTTTTCAGATTGCATCTGAGTCAATTTGTTTCAGCACCTCGGCCAGCTCCACTGCTTATTTAAGGGAATTGGGGCGCTTCAACTCACCAGGGCTGGCAGCGAATGTATATAAAAGGCAAGCTGAGAATCAGTCTGGGGAATAGCAGGTCTTGGGTGTTAAATTCATAACCATGACCGCCCGAGAACCTCTTCTCCACAAATCACGTCGCTGTGAAAGGGCTAATGACAGGCTTCAACCACATTCTTGACTTCAACTTCTGCCAGCAGCGAAGTTCCCTCAGCTTCTGCCTCCTTCTGAAACAAAGGAATGCCCCCCTCTGCACATTTGTGTTCCTCCCTGTCTCTCTTTCCTTTTTTTCTTTCACTCATTTTATTAATAAAAGATCACCTTTTTCCCTCTTAACATCCACTGTCTCTCGATGTCTGTGCCACAGTGGACCATCCGATCCTCACACAACTTTGGCACAGGTTGTACACTGGATGCCCTTCCTGATGCAACCCTCCCATTTTTGACGGGCTTGGGGCCGGCACTGCATGCAGTGGCTGGGTAGTATGGGGGTGTGGCAATCTCTCAACAGAGGGGCTAGAACCCGGATCCTCAGATCTCCAAACCAACAACCAAGCACATTAGCCACCTGAGCCACCACTCCCCACAAACATAGCCTTTAGGTACCATACAAAAAATTTACTTCTATGTAATTCTTCAGCACTAAGCTTCTGAATAAAAATATGTACCTGTCCACAAAACTTAAACATCCAGGTTTTCTATAAACCAGAATTTTATTTATTCTTTTTTAAAGTACTGGTGGTAGCCTGTATTATTATTTTTTTTTATTTAATGGTAATTTATTTTTATTTCTTATTTCACATAAAAAAAGCACATATATTAGTTTCAAACTTTGGCAAAGACAAATTGGCAGCACTAGCTTTGGTCTAATGAGCATGGATTCCTCCACCTCTAAGAAAATGGTTGCTAAGGTACTCAGGGGATCCGTTGTTATAAATATTATGGTGTTGTAATTGACTGTCTCTATCCTTGAAGAAGTAAACACCCTAGCTGTTGAAAGTGTTGTTTGCCAATGTGTATTTTCTCAATCAAGGCCAATACATCTTTGACTACCTAACTTGGTCTGAGAAGTAAACATTTTTTATTTCAAACTTTTTTTTAGGTCTTCAAGCTATAAATAGACCAAATAACCAAGACAACCAAGAATTAGCTAGCAAAATTTAGCTCTCCTTATGAATATAATTTGATTCCCCAGCTAGAAATCTACTTCCACATTATATTACACTCCTTATTCACTTTTCTTAGAATCTTTAAAGCCATACTCTCCCACTTAGAATTTTAATCTGGTTCACATTTTGAGTAAGACATAGAGGGTTTAATGAAAAAGAACTGCCCATCTAATCCAATACTTGTCAAACACAATTTAATTAGTCAAGGTTTCCAATAAGAAGAGAAAGCTTAGTGTCTAATAGCCAGTTTTTAATCTTCCTGAATTTGTAAGTCAGGATTGATTTCAGTTTGTTCTCATCTTGTGCATGACCAATATTATTATTATATAGGGAAAAATACAGGTTCTACATAATTTACACAAATTAAAATCAAAAGAGGTTCAAAACACTACCCACTGGGACAGTGTGTACTTCACAAGTTCTTCAGCACTAATTAAGACAAACCCACATCTGACAACTGTTGACAGCTTTTTGTCACTCTCACTCACTTGTTCTCTTTACCACTTATTATTTACATGGTCATGGGAGGTCTAAATACTATATCAGGAGGCTCTGGCAGTAGGCAGGTTATACCCTGGAGAGGGTGACATTCTATTGCCTGACACAAGAACACTCATACTCATACAACACATCTGGAAACCTCAGTTTGCCTTATGTGTATGTCTTAGGACTTTGAGAGGAAACACTCAATATGAAATTTGAAAAAATCAAGTGGGAGGATACTGGAGTACCTGGAGGAAACCCACCAAGCACAGGGAGAACATGCAAACACCATATACTCAGACCTGAAGATGGGATTTGAACCTTGGACCGAGGTGGTGGGAGGCCACAGTGTTAACCATTATGCACCTTTCTGACAGCTTTTTGTCAATTGAATAAAATCCCCCAATCATTGAGGTAGAGTAGGCAAGTAAGTTTTTTTTTAACCTGACTGAAATTTATATGTAAAAAATGACTTGTAAAACTAGTATAATAATTGCTTATGAACCTCCTTTTCCAACATGTTTGAAATAGCACTTACACTTGAAATAACACTTACTTTACACTTACACTGCTGCTCTTTTAATATGCTGGAATAACTTTTGAGCTTATTTTATATCCTTTGGCACAATATGGTGTTCTAAAGACAAATTGGAAGACATTATGAGTTATACAGCCAGTAAAAAGACAAGCTCCATCCTTTAAAAACCCAACAGGTATGTCATCTAGACCTGTGGCTTTACTACTTCTAAATCTTTTCAGCAAGCTTTTTATTTGATCCTCTGAGACAGACACTTAGAGTAGATTGCTTAAATCCTGACCCATATATTTCTTGTCTCAAAGGTAACAATTGAGAAGTTTTTGAGCAACTGAAAAGAAAAAAAGCCGGTTGAAATGATTTATACCGCCATCTATCTTACTAACCTCACTACCATTATTAAATATCATTACACAAGACATGCTCTGGGTTTTAATTTTGGCTCTCAGGTGCAGCATTTTAATATGTTCCTCATAACATTTAAGGATTACAGTATCTTTATTCTCCTTTATTCTGAAATTGCATGGAATTACAGATTATCCCTTTTGTGACTTGCCAGTACAATAATTTAAATGAGTTAAATAAGAAATGCTATAATGCTATAGACCAAAACTTGGGTTCCAAGGGCTAGCATGTCTGGTTCCATCCTACAGAAAAGCCAATGCAGCTCAAATTGCCACAAAAAAAAAAATCAATGACAAAGAGATATCAGTGTACCCATCACAGCCTCCCATACCAAAGAGTTCAAAGTTGTTAATCCGGCCTCTATTCCCCAGATCCAAATCTGATTGAGCGTCTACGGGATATAAACTAAAATAAATAGGTGTTTTTAATATTTTTTATGATTTTAGTGCTATGGATGATTGGTATATTAAACATTAAAATTCCCACCTGATAAAAAGATTTGTTTAAAATCAATATCGAATCTTGCTATTTGTGTATTAGATTGGCTCTTCAAGCATATGGGGTGCCCTGGGACTTGCAACTATCTATACACTCTTTACGCAAATGAATCCTTCCTTCTGAGAATTCCCCCTCATCTGTTTCAGTTAACTATTGGCTTCTGCTTGAGCATTTATACAAACCTTTATCCATTATACCTGTCTGGGCAAACGATCTTAATGAGGATGCGCATGTTTTATTTTCAGATCAGGTGTGGTAGATGTTTAAATTGTCTTCAAAAAACTCTAATTATTAAATGTTTCACTGGAAACTGTTACATACTGTAGGGTCTACTGGACTACTAGGAACCTATGTAATCTTTGTTCTCATGGATCTTTGCATACATTGCTACTGTACATGTTTTTTGGTGAGTGTTCCTCTCTTTCACCTTTTTGGACTCAACTTTCACAGGAATTATCATATTTGTTGGGTATTGATATATGTCTGACTCCACACCACTTTTTCTTGAACGATTTCTGGGACCTGACCTTGCCAAACAAAGATGTGCACTGTTCGCTGTTATTACAGCAGCAAAAACATTGTTAGTCAATTGCTGGAATCATCCTCACACGACGGGTAGACGAACATGGGATGCATACTTTTTGGACATTGTATAGATGGAACTCTTAACTTCTCATATACATGGATCAAGCATGAAAACAAGTTTGTGGCATCCTGCTTTTAATGTTATGTCAGCTTTTTTAAAGTCATTGTAAAATGTTTATTTAAAAAAAAAAATTCTGTTTTAATTTCTGTTTTTTATCTTTTATTTTGTTTGACATCTGTTTGCATAGATTAAAATAACCAGGGGTGGATTGGGATGGGTTGGGTTGGTGGTGGTGGGGGCTGGGGGTGTTCCCTAGATCAACACAGATGCTTTTTGTTCGGTACTGTTGTATCTGCTTGGTCTCCAAAAAAAAAAAAAAATAAAAATGCAATAAACAGTTGTTAATACAAAAATACCATATACTCAAATTCCTCCTCCATTATGTCTTTTCCTCAGTCTCTTTTACTGGAACGTAACCATGTTTTCTAAAAATAGAAAAACTCCACCACATTTTACGTATCATCTTCTGTATTAAATTGATTTTGTGTAATAAGCACCTTACATTCAGATGTATGAAGTGTAATGCTTTACCTATCTAAACATCTATTAATGTAAATAAAAGTGGTATCTGCATTTCAGTAGCTCACATTGGTGTTATTTACTCTTAAACCAAGGCTTTACCCTTGCACTTAATTGCCGGTCATAGCATCATGTTGGCCCAGCAATCGTGTCACCGCTACAGGCCTGCATTTCTGCAATTCAAAGAGTTATCTCAGCTAGTCCCATTGCTTCTTCTCCTCATTTTAACTGCAGCCAGGCATTCCCCTAATGCAGTGGCATCTGTTAATTGATCCTTGGATAAATCGCCAGCAGAAGATGATTGCACCAATTCATTCATACTATCAATGTGGTTGGAATACAGATCCAGAGTAGGAGATACACATCTGCCTGAAGGGGCCCTAACAGCTGCTGTTTCAGTGAGTGGTAGACTTGACCATCAAACAAAGTTGTTAGCAGGACCTAGGGTATACTTTATGCACATTACACTTCCTTAAACCTTAATGAATGGCCAGTGTCATCCTTTGCATTGGTAAACTGGGTTAAACAGCTGTTTGCAATATTTTCCAGAACAGATTTTGTCTTTTCAAAGCACATACTATAAAACACAAACCACTACATACAGTAAGATTTTCTTTTCACTGCAACTCAGACTAAAAAATTCATGACACGGTTTGCTTAACTCTCTAGCAGAGGTGCTTTGTTTGCCATGTTCATGAAACTCAGAAATAGTTGTGGTGATCTCATACACTGGTAATGGAAGGGGAAAGATCATCTTTCCAGTGGGATTGTCAAAAATGTGCAAGATATGCCTATAATAAGCACTTTGGCTAGAAGCGACATGAGCAGGCGGTTCATAGTTCACACTGCAAACGCAGCACAAATTTGCCCTCAACCCCACTAGAGTCAGAGGTGCTGATGCACTGGAGAGGCTGCACATTGGACTTTTGCTTTACCATATTTGTATTTGCTGATGGTTTTCTCTCTTTTCCTTTTTCCTGTGTGGAGTTGATTGAGACTGCTTATCTCACCAGAACCACACTGTTGAATATATATTGCTGTTGAATACATTTCAAGTGTGTTATATTTTCACCTTCTGGAAGTCAAAGGTACTTATTTATTCTGTACAGGCTGGTTGTGTCAGTGGTTCTCAAACCAGTTCTCAGGGTCTCCCCAGATGATCCATACATCTGTTCTGTCCATGTACTAGGTAGATTGGCATACAGCACTGGATTATGTAGTCAACATTTGTTAAAGGTATTATAAATGAACATGAATACACACCAACCAGTAGCATACTGTAGCCAAGAAATAATTTCAGGGCTAGGGTCTGTATAATTAATTAATAAGTGTAACATTGTGGGTGGATGATAGACAGTGGTTCAAGCAAAGAGTTTGCTATTTAAGTATTTTAAAGCATACTGTATATAAAGCGTATGAAAAGAAGAATATTAAATAGGATGTTAGTAAATAATAAACAGATCTACGCTTATTCTTGGCCTAATCTAGACCTACAGTAGTTTCTAAGCATGGCGCAGCTACATACTGTATATCTGGGAAGCGTCTTTCACACGGAAAAAGATAAGAAAGAAAATCCCGATGAGTTAATCTTGTTCCTCACCACAGCAACTGTTTGTGATTTAACAAATGAAGAAATGCAGCTGGTTTGACAGCTGGTATGCTTAATTATGTGGAAATCATCAGGATGACTTTTAGAACCTTTTATGAATGTTATTATAACACATTTTACAGTTAAAAATATACAGGTTTTATACGTATATACTGTAATCATCTAAACTGCACATGTGTTTTGTGATAACCACTCGTTGATGAGCATCGGAACTGTCACTCTCTCTCACTCTAACTTCCCTGAAATCCATCTGTAGCTGCACCTATAGAAGAACCCAGCTAACCTACTGGATGTATTATCTATGCCAGTGCCACAAATTCAGAACGAAATGGTTATAATATGTCGGAGCCTTTTTCCCATTTCATTGCTACTCCTATACATAAACATGTATAATGTTTTCATGCACATACTACAAGGGTAATGAGCTCACACACGGATGCCAGTTTCGCACAGACGCACAGGCACCGCCACCCCTTGCCCCATACCCCTCCCCCTCCCCACCACACACACACATCTGGCCGTGGGTTAGATGTAATGAAGAATTACATTCAGAGCAGCTTCTGAAGACTCGATTAGGACTCAGATCTCTGCCTTTAATGAAACTATTCATCAGAGGCACTCAACTGAACACACCTCAAGCCTGTGTGTGTGTGTGTGTGTGTGTGTGTGTGTGTGTGTGTGTGTGGCTGTTTGCTGGTCCTGCCAACGAATATTACAACTGAGCAGCGAGCACAGTAAAGGGGTCATCGATCGACGACAGACAGTTTAACAGCTTGCAAATGCTTGGGTGCTTCTTAAAGGGCCGAGCTGGAGGCACACATGCGTCATTGGCCTTCCTCTCCTGGGAACGTTTAGGTTCCCTTCCTAATACTCTGATTGCGAAACTGCTGTGTGTAATTTATAGATCTGTAAGCATGTTGGACTGTGCAGGGTCAAGGAAGAATTTCCACAACATGTTCAGCTCGAACTAGTGCTTCTATCTATTTATTTATTTATTTATTTTTATTTATTTGCTTACTCTTTGTCATACTCACACTTGCACTGCTTTTCATTTTTCTAACTATTTCTATCCATTTTTCTACCTATTTTCTACCTGTCTCTGCACTTCCACTTTTAGGCCAATCTACTCTATAATCCATGTGTGTATGTGTGTGTGTAGGGGGACTAGGGATCCCGCGAGACTGCTGAGGCTGATTTAGTGTTTGATGGGGACTATGCCCTGTAGGTGCACTACTGACATGCTTTTTAACAGGTTGCTGAAATGTGTATGCGTGTCTCTCTCTCTCTCTCTCTCTCTTTCTCTGTGTGTGTGTGTGTGTGTGTGTGTGTGTGTGCCTGAAAGAGAGAGAGAGAGAGATAAAGGAAACTCAGTAATGAGCTGTAGAGTCAGAGATTCTACTAGTGGTACTGAATCAAGCAGAAGAGACTGTTCCCTCTCTAGCTAACGGTAAGAGTTGAAAACAATTGATGACTGCCTTCGTCTTCAGAAGCATGCTGCATACTTTAGTAACAGTAAGAAACAAAGAGCAAGACATCAGATACGGATCGAGTCAACATTTAAGAAAGAAATGATAGCAGATTTAAAACACAGACCACAAAACAACAGCTAGAGGAAAGCCAGTGAGCAGCAGAGAGTTCGTCCTAATCAAACAGAGGAGCTACATTATTAATGCCCGTTTCTGTGGAGAGAATGGCAGACTGCAGGGGCAGTGGCTACGCTGTACCGGCTCGTCAGACACAAGGGCATAATTGGATGAATTTCCCAGCAGGTACTGATCACACTGACAAGAATAGGACCTGTGAGTACATGTGGACCCACGGGCACAGAAGAGAGAAGTGTTATACAAGGTTCGTTAAAATAGACATTCACATTAGGGGTGTTTTTAGCAGAGGGATGTCCACCTCTCTTCAGTCGCAGGTTTAAACTATTTTTTTTCCCCTGACAAAAATGGATGAAGTTGTCTGGAAAGAAAACATTCATAGCCAAGAAAACTTTCACCTTCCTTGGTCCAGTATTTGGAGAGCATTTGTCCAAATTTTGTTTTGCAGATATCCAAACACTTTCTTCATACTGCACACACAGGAAGTCTGCGATAAATAAAAATGGCACCCTCAGACCTGCAAATCACTAGTGGGGCAGTCATCTTTGCTTGTATTGCAGATACAAATGAACAGATGTAACATGCCATATACTGTACCTACACAGCAGTGACTGGGAGACAGTAGCCTTGAATGGACAGCATTGATAGAACAACGTGTCCAACAGAAGTTTTAATATAACCAGAGTGCGGATAATTTTTGATTTACCCTCCTAAATGGCGAAACGAAAACTTTTTCCCTGCCTCAACTCCATCTGATGCCATCAATACAGAGACAGAGTCTATAAGTTATCAGGTACATGATGACTGTATTCAGGATTACAAAGTCACTGACAAATGTAGGCACAAGACTGCAAATTTGGAAATAATTCAATTCAATTCAATTTTATTTGTATAGCACTTTTAACAATTGTCATTGTCGCAAAACAGCTTTACACAATCAAAAGAATTATTTAAGTTTGTATGAAATGTGAATG
>JAOVVA010000037.1:8878304-8894228 GCA_028565275.1 Leiocassis micropogon | reverse complement strand
AAAACTCTGGTCAACATTGGCACACACACTACTTGCAATTTGGAACCAATTAGCCTAATTTGCATATCTTTGGACTGTGAGAGGAAACCAGAGCCCTGGAGGAGATCCACAAAGCACAGAGAGAACATGCAAACTTCTCTCAAACCCAGGACCTGGAGGTGCAAGGCGACAGTGCTAACAACTAATAAAACAAATATAGTCAGTGGTAATGTATAATATTATATAACTGTTATGGAGAATCTGAGCTGTTGAGTAAAGCAGATATTATAAATAAATTATTGTAATAATTCCTATTATAATAGTAAATTATATTAGAAGTCATTAAAGACGAGCTTTAGAAAGAAACAACCATTTTAAATCATACTTTCATTTTTAATTATAGAAATATAAAAAATTTTATAGAATTTTTTTATTATAATATAAATTATATATATATCACATCATAAAAATATAGTTCTTTGATGTTTTCTCATAATAAAAACAACTCAAAAGATGTTGCATTGATTAATACATGATTAGAAAGCTTATTATATGCTTGCAATCCCCTATGAATATCAGACCGCTTCTTTATGATTCTCAAATCTAAGTTATTAAAAATATTTAATCTAATATTTTTAGAATATTAAAAATATATTCTACTTTTCACCTTTAAAGGATATTTCATGTACTGTATATGTGGTGAGAGTGTCGAGTAAAACTGGCATCACTTAAAATCAGGTAAGGACCATGTTGGTTATGTGTGTTGGGTATGCGTATATCTCAGATTCTGGAAAACTACTCTTGAAATTGTTTACTTTCTTTCTCATTACAGCATGAGTGCTGTATGTGAATCCTTTTATTCTGAGTGGTAGAAATATAAATGTATACCAAATGCATCCCTATCGTTTTCATGAGTTTGTGGAAATTGCTAGGGATATGATGAGAGTGAAACAGGCAGATGTATAATGTTTGCTTTTGCATCTACTTTGCTTACATTTTATTCTTTCTGAATATATTTTCTGTCTATCGTGGATGTAAAATGTGGTTACTGAATGTTTTTTTTTTCCTTTTTTTCTTCCACACCATTTTGACTAAATTCTGAATAGACTTCTGTGAATGAAAATCAGTTCTGAATCAAGTTTTAAATTATCTTTCAAATCAATTCATCAGGTACCAACAACAATACCACAGGCGATATAGCTTAGCTCTACGCCGTCCTAATATTCTGAAGTATAACTGAAACACTTTATTTGATTTTATGTTCACATAGGATTGGCTGATTGGATAATTGCATTAAGGTGCAAATGTACTATACTGTATGTATTGCAAATAAAATAAAATATATTATTAAATTAAATATATAGATAAATTGAATTTAATAAATGGTTAGTGAGAGTATATATTAAAAATGTTAGAATTTGACTAAGTGAAGGGTATTCTCAGGCTGCCATGTATTTATATTCTTTTTCTCAATTAAAAATATCTAAGAACATTATGTACAGTAACTGACTGTCAGTTATTGTTTTTAATATTATATATTATTAACCAACTTAAATTTAAGCTCAAATCTTCTGTATTTCATAGACGTTAAAGCCAAAATAAATGTTTGTTTTTTTTTTCAACCGGTATATTCTACGGACCATAATGCACCATAATTGCTGCAGGTCCACATCCATTGCCAAATCCCAAGCTCCCTGCCACACACAGCTGCCCATAATAGTATTGCTGACTCTCTCATTCCATGAGCTGATGCAACGCAAAACTAATTTTTAAGAGTATAGAGACTTCCAACATGGGCACTGATATGGCCATATGTGCTATGACTCCTCGCCTGCTCTTTTTATGCCTCTTTTATGTATGTGTTCTGATAGTTTTGTTGTAACCAAGCATTACTGTGTCCTGCAATATTCCTTTTTTTTTTCTAGTAGAACGACAGCCCCTGGCTCTTTTAATTGGCCAATTTTCTGTCAGCAAGCTCAGTGAAGCAGGGAGGCAGGTTCAGTCAACCATGCATTCAGCTGAGGAGAAAAGAGAATGGAGAGAGAGGGAGAGAGAGAGTGGTAGAGAGAGATGTAGTACTGTATATGTGCCTTTGGCTGCATGTGTTTGTCTATCTGTCTATCTGTCTTTTGAAATATGTCACACTTGCTGTATATTGGCATGTATACTGTACAAGTAAGTGTGGGATGTGAGTGAGCTAGAGTTTGGCCGCTAGAATGAATTTTGGCAGGAAGCTTTGGTGAGTATTGACGTTCTCAATACTTTTCTCAATACCTACCTGTTTCATTGGAGCTCTCCGGTCCTACCTCCTGACTTATAATCCCTAAAAACCCATCCTGGTGCATCCAAAGCTCATTTATTCACCCCTTCATCTTGTTTTATTAAATCCAAGCCTGCTTTTGTCCAGATAGTAATTGAGTGGCTTGTGATGTCTGTCACTGCTGTTGGTTTCATTCCGTCAAGCTAATTTGCTGTTATGAGCTTGTCGACTAAGACGGAAAATGACCCTTGTCACTCAGGCTGATGCATCACTGCAGTAGATCATTACTGGAGCCGCTCGTCTGAGCCGAATGGAATGGAGACACACACAAAAAAAAAGTGAGAAGGGCTAAGTGATGGGCTGTAACAGTGTGTTGACACGTAAGAGACCCAGGGAGTGCAGTAATGAGCATAAACACGACAGTCTGCAGACTTGTAATTTATTTATGGGGAAGATATCATTAGTAGCTGTTAATTGTGTGTGAGATGATGTTTGGAGCAGAGTGTATGTTGAATCTGTTATAGAAAACTATGTTATTTGGTTAACATTGTATTAATTTGTTGTGCTATCGAACGATTTGTTCTCCAGTAGCGGGTGGCCAAGAAAATAAGCCTAATAGTTTGGATAATGACCAAAATTGAAAGGGTACATGTGGAAAACAAACGAACAAGCCAAAAAAACCCAAAAAAAACAGATCAGGCTCTGAGCCAGGTCTCTTAACGCCTTGTTGACTGGCATCCTTTCTTAAACCACTTTTCCCCCGGTGCCAAATCAGCTGTCACAGCAGCAGATTGAAGCAAGGTGGATGGTTTTTCGGTTTCCGTTTCCACTAACACGAGACTGTTAATACTTGGTACAGTAAGTGCAACTGAAACATTTAAGAACAAGGACTTCCTTTCAGCATGATGGTGTGTGAATATTTATGTGAATAACTAAGCTTATAACAAATTGCATATAGCATACGTGTGAAATGTATGACAGGTGTTGGGATGCTCGAAAACAACATACATCACCTACATGAAATATGGTTAGCCATCCATCCTTGGTTAGCCATCCATCAGAAAGACATTATACATAACGTCAGATTTAAAAACTTTCCTGTACCTCCCTATAACTCCTCCTGGAACTATCTGTCTGAAATATTTGTATTTTGATTGACATCCGCTCATCACTCTTATGCATTCTTCCCTCTTCATCAATTGTTTTCCATCTTTCATTTTCTCCAATGCAGTCTTACCCTTTTTAATTTTTTTTACATTTCTTTCTCCTTCTGTGATTGTGGCTGTATGTAAGAAGACAGGCCAATAATATACAGTACACTTGCAATTCATCTGAACCTAATGTTCCGTTTACCAAGGCTGTAATTGTGCATTCAACCCTGTACTAAAGGCTCCCTCCTTATTCTAAGCCAGTGTAAAACAGTGCAAACGATTAACTATGGAGCTGTCAACAAGCTTGCGGATAGAGAAACGCAGGCTTAGTGATGAAATAAATTTGTAAACAGATGAAAAATTAATTCCAATCAAAATATCCTAGAAGGTGTAATACTACCTCAGGGTTAAAAATTAATAGAATTTGGGGAAACATAAAAAGTAAATATGCCATAGGACTTGGAGCCAAGAATTTAAAAAAGTGCAGAAAAATAAAACATTTCTTAATTGCTATTATTCTATTAGCATTTTTTCCCCAGCAAAACTTCAAAGCCTTATTCTATCCACTATGACCAGGGTTACCAAATCATGCTTGACAAAAAAAGCTGCTTCTGAAAAATAATTATATTTATAAAGTGATTTATTTTTTTCTCTCCAGTCTTCAAACGTTCAGTTTTGGTGAGCCTTTGCCAACTGTAGCCTCAGATTTTTTTACTTGGATTGGAACCAAGCTGCTTTTGTTGGCCACCAACTTTTGTTGTCCTGCTCACCATAGTTGCATAGAGCTGTTATTTGAGTTACTGTACCTTTCCTGTCAAATCAAATCAGTCTGCCCATCCTTCTCCAGCCACACACATCAACAAGGAGTTTCTACGGGTTTCCACACAGAACTGCCACCCACTAGATGTGTTTTGTTTTGTTGTTGTTGTTTTTACACCATTTTTGATGTTCAGAATATTCAATCATCAGTTTCCGAAACACTCAGGGTGGCACCAACAAACCTTCCACACTCAAAAATAATGTCACTGAGAATATTTTTACTTTATTCTGATGTGTAATGTGAACACTGACTAAAGCTCCTGGCCTGAATCTGCATGATTTTATTCACTGCACCGCTGACTTATAATAACCAGATTGGATAATTGCATTACTGATTCGATGTACTGTATAGGTGTTTCGATTAAATTGGCCAGTAAATGTATATGATCTTGTATGTGAAATTGCATGAAAGATAATAATACACAGTGCATAAACCCTGAGTGAGATTAACCCTTGAATTCTACTGTTGCAACCTTCATTTGCTGAGGATTCAAGCAATATACTGTATACTGTATCTTTTTGTCTTATACTGTAGCTATAGATGGTTAAAGGCCCAATGATTCATTTTTGTTAAGATATAAAGATCTACAGAAAAAGAAATTATGAGCACATGTATTTATCTCTGACCTGCTAAGTGCAGAGCCCACAAGCAGTCCATCACAGCTCTGTCTGTACTTGACCTTTAACAGCTATGACGGACTATTTTATCCTCTTCAGATGAAGAAGGAAAGCTCTTAGTTCTGGCGAAACGCATGCTTCTCTCAGAAGCTACCAAACTTCAAAGGCTCAATAAGATTAAATATGGGGCAGTGAGGTGAGAGAGTTCATCACAGTCAAGATGTGAGCAACAGTCCTTCCGCCTTCTTTTAATACGTTTTTTTATTTTATTTTTTTTTTATTTGTGAGGGTAAAATGATGAACATCATCATACTGTGCAGATCTCAAGTCAGGTCAAGTGCTTTTTATTGTCATTTCAACCAGATAGAGTAGGGACAGTACACAGTGAACTGAAACAACGCTCCCCTCAAAAAAACATGGTGCTACATAAAATGAAAAATCCAGTATCTTATTGAGGAGTCTTATGGCTCGAGGGAAGATACTGTTACACAGTCTGACTATATGGGTACCTTTTTCAAAATGGCAAGAGGGTAAAGTGTTTGTGTAATCGGTGCTGCTGATGTAAATGTCTTTGAAGCTGTCTTTACTATCCTCTGCAGTGTCTTGTGATTTGAGATGGTGCATTTCCCAAAGCAGGAAGTTCTAGCACCAGATACAGCTGCTCAGGATGTTCACGTTTTTCCCTCTGTTAAACATGATAAGGATATAGGGTGAAAGATGAGCATTTTTTTCTGGGTTTTTCTGTCCATGGGACTGATGTCCATGAACAGTTCAGGTTCTCTTCGAGATGAACATAGAGGAATCTGGAGCTTTTTATCGGCACCAAAGAAAGCCTGGTAATGATCAGGGGAGGGTCGCTTTGTGTGCAAGAAACATCTCTTTAGTTTTATCTAGGGGTTATTTTGTCTCTGTATGCTGACTCATAATTTTTGCAGACCCACCATTGCTGATTGTCAAATGTAATGATGTGGTTTGAGCTGTCCATTGCTACACAATCATGACTCAATGATGAAAGATGAAAGATGAAAGCAATGGAGTAAAGTGCACTAGTAGTGTGGTGGTGCTGGAGATGTCTCTCCTTATCTGGACTAATGTCCTCCCAGTTAAGAAACTGATCGGCTTTTCAATAAATTTTTGGGAAATTATTATAGTAAATGTTGAACTAAAGTATGTGTCCTTCTTGTCCATGTGTGTCAGCTGTGTCAGTTGGAAGGTGGTGGCATAATGGCACCTTGAGTGGTTGGGAGGAAACTCGACTTGCAGGGGGTCCAGTCAGGGTACTTGCAGGTACTTGATGTGCCTCATATCAAGCCTCTGAAAGCACTTCATGATGGTGGGTGTGAATGGGATGGTACTCACTGAGGCAGGACACTTCTCAGGAGATTTCATAGGTGGAATGATATGGCGGTGGCTTTGAAGCACATCAGAATGACAGCACAGCTCATAGAGGTGTTGAATATGTCTCTGAGAACATCCACTAGACTGTGTGCACATTCTCTAATCACTCAGCCACGAATGTTGTTTGGTCTAACAACATGGGTTGACTCTGTGCAGTTTTTTTTCCACATCTTCCATGGCAAGACAGGAAACATGATTACTAAAAGAGGAGGTGGGTTTCCTCACAGCTACATCATTCTGTGTCGCAAGCCAAGCATAGGGGGTTGTTCATTGCATCTGGAAGCGAGGCATCACCATCCTAGGTAGGAGATGTTGTCCTGTAGTTGATGATGGTCTGGATGTCATACCACATGCACTGTGTGTCACTGCTGTTCTGGAAGTAGTTGTGGATTCTCTGGGCTTGTGCTGGCTTTGCCCCTCTAATGGCCTGGGACAGTCTCGGGTCTTCAGCAGCTCATGTATTGCTGCAGTCATCGACAGCTTTTGGTTTCAGCATTGTTTTGCTGGTCTTGGAGACAGTGATGCCATACACTTCTCCAAATTAGTGCCATTTGTTGCAGCCTCCCTGAAAATGTGAGAGTCAGTATGCACAAAGCAGTCCTGAAGTGCTGAGATGGCTCCTGCTGGCCAGGTGTTCACCTTCCCCAGAATCAGTTCGAAGTGTCTGATGAGCCGTCTGTATGCTGGGATTAGCATTACACAGATGTGGGCTAAGCATTCAAGGTGGAGGCAAGGCTCTGCCTGGTATGCAGTGGGTATAGCATTTGTGTAAACAGGATTCATAAGATTTGCTTCTATCATTGCAAAGTCCAGTGATTGATGGAGTTCATGGAGCACTGATTTGGGATTTGCATGGCAACATTAAACAGTCCATCTGGTGGTGTGTTCTTCAGTTCACTCATAGCTCCAAAGTGTTCACATAGTGCCTTCTTATCATTAGCTCTGGGTGAAATGTGTACCACAGCTATAAGCACAGTAGTAAAAAATTGACCAATAATGTGCAGTAACGAGAAACAGAGTAATTCCAAGTTGATGTAAACCGAGAAGCCACCACGACAAGCCTTACTGCACAGACCTGTGTTTCTGTCAGCATAGAACATACAAATAATTATTACTACTTAAATACTTATTAACGTAATACTTATTAAAAATACAAAATTCTTCGCGCAGACAGAATAAACATGCATTAATTTGTCCATTCATCTTTGACGTTTCAGATTTCATAGTCTACTTGCTGTGTCGTGCTATCGTTTGTGCTTCATGAGAATTGTGACAGCTTGCTGTTGCATTACCGTAATTTTTTCTGTCTTCTGCATACTCTATCATGTTGATTGGCTCTGTTGCATGAGGCATATAGCCATACCCACCTAGTCTAAAAAAGCGTTGGATGCTGTGCCATAATCCAGCACAAAACTGCTCATAACTTCACTTCTACTCAACATTTTGATTTCATTTCAAAAGATATTGAAAGACCGCGGAAGTTCTGACCAATGTTCAGACAAAACTTTTCTTTCATTTATGTCAGTGGGTAAGGTGTTGTTGTTGCATACAGTAGTTTCTTGAAGGTGATATGATTCTTTCCAGCAGCCTAAGCTTCACTACACTTTCTGCACCACTGTAGGATTTAAGAGGAACATTTTGAGAGGTCACAAAATAGAAGCTATAACCTTATGCAAAGCATTCCTCCTAGTTCAGCGCTTGTTTATTCACAATCACTGTAAGGTTTTATGATATGATAAAAACCCCCTCATTGCACTTCCTGACTCCTTATGTGGTAACACTTCCTATAGCCTGTATCCAGACAAATGTACATCCAAACAGATTGTGTCTGTTGAAACCCTTTTGTTTAACCAGAAAATGCAAATTCATTTCCTATCGTCTGTCTCCGGGTCTCTCTATGATGTTAATTTTAATGACTGGTTCTTTTGATGTAGGGGATCTACGTGACACAGGGCTCCTGGCCAAAAGCTTTAATATGCTCTCTTTGCTGATAATAAACGGAGATCATCAAACTTGATGTGTGTGCGTGTGTATGTCCGTCTCCCCCTGTTACACAATCAGCCAGTAGACAAATCAAAGTGCAGCAGACACATCAAGAAATAATTCTTACTCTTTTCATTATCTTTGATTTGGCCACTCTACTTTTTAAATCTAACTAAGCAACATCCTGGTCATGGTCATAGTTGGAACTTTAAACACACAGTAACTCAAGCTCAGGCCTAAAACTGTATGTAGATTCAATGACTTTGCATTGAGAAAATCTTCGAATGAAGAATGCTAATTAGTTCTAGTCATTTAAAGATAGTGTTTGCTATTCATGGCATGTTTAAATTTTTAATTGAAAGCAAATTGTCCTGTATTTTAAAACTTTGTTTGCTTAATATCATGGGAAATGTGGCAGATCATTTACACTTTGTAACAAATTCATCTCCTCGTTTTGAACTTTAAATAATGTGTGACATGTGGTGAATGAATTTAGTAAGGAATAAGTGAGATAGTGAAGTGACACCAGTTTGTCACATGTTTATGGTTTGTTTATTTTTATATTAACACCCGTGTAGAGCTGCCCTAAGAGATAATGTGTGTTCATGTGGGTATGTGTTCGTGTGTGTGTGTGTGTGTGTGTGTGTGTGTGTGTGTGCACGGATCATTTTTCTCTAGTTGGAGCAGAAGGTGAAAATATTTGACTAAGAGTAAGTATTTATTTGAGAATGGTGTTTATGAGTCTAGTCAGCTGCCTAATACTTACATAAATTATACTGTACATGGCAAATAACGAACATACAGTAAATATATCTTTTTTAGAAAGATGTTTATTCTACATCATATCTAGTATAAACAAGTATTCGATTTCCAGATTAAACACCTAAGTAACAGATTTTAGTTAACATAAGGCTGTGTTATGACAAATTGTAAACCGACATCTAGTACGCTAGAGAGACATGAGAATTGACATTTACCTTAGTGTACTTAAATTGGTGTTTGGTCACTATACTTTAATTCACTATTCTAGATGTACATGGAGCTACAAAGTCAATATTTTATAATGTACAGGCAAGTCATCCTCCAAAAATAAAAACCTATTTGTTTGATATCACAATTAATTGATGTGCACTTTATGATATCATTAAGGTGTTGTGAAAACCTGTCACATATGGAATGTTGTAAAAGTGTATAACAATAAATGATCTAGACCACAAGACTGCAGTGTTCTATGTTAAAGTGTAAACAGCCAGCGTCCTTGATGAACTAAAGTAAATGTGATTATCTCTTTTTTGCACAATAAATCAGGGCAGATTTTTTTTCTCGGCACCATCAGCGCTGTCATATGTGTGGGGGCATTGGTAAGCCATTCCTATTATATATTAAAAAAAAAGTATTTTGTACTACACAAACTAACTAAAACTAGAGACTTTTTTTGAATGCAGTGTTAGGAAATGAATCACAATCATCATTGTTGTTCTTTTTTCATCAGAAATGAATTTCTTTCTTTTTGATTTGGAGCAATTTTTAAGCTGGATGCCCTTTCGGAACCATCCTTCCATTTTATTAAGACTTGGGACTGTCACTATACGTGCACGGACTTTTGCACTTTTGCACGAAATTTGCACATTTTGGTAATATACTGTATTTCATAGAGGTCAACCTTGGCAACACACCTTGTATTGTAAACTGTGAGCCATGTTAACTCTAATTCCCCTGCCTGTGTCTGACTCATTTCTCTTGTCTTTTTGACTGTTGCTCTTTCTTTAACTGTTGTTGAGTGACTGTGCGCCTTTTGCCTTTTTCTTAGTTTGAGGTTTTAGTAAATGCATATGGGATCCTAAACGTTCTATAATAATTCTGGTTGCATAGAGGTGTCAGTGTGAGGCATATTACCAATAGAACTTGATTTTTCACCATGTTGTGGATTTTTGCCAGAATATAGCCCCAATGGGTTTTCCCAGGCTGCATTATAAATATGTCTGATGATTGAGCCAAATATCCTGAAGAGAATGTTAAGCAGAGAATTTTAATATGGTAATGATTACTATTACCCAGTTCAGATAATCTTAAGGTCTCTAAGCATTGCTTTAGTAGATCCACTTCATCATTTGCGAAAAGTTCCCATTTCTTTCAAAGCCTATCCCCCTTCCTCTCTCAAAAGATCAAATGCTGCTTTTATTGCCCCATTTCCATGGCTCGTCAAATCTCAGCCTTTCCTGCAGTTTTCTCAATCATTCATTAGACTCCCTCTCCTCCATTAGAGGGTTTTCTGTGGGGTGAAACAGAGCTGTGGTGTACTTGATGCTCTGCAGTAATTTTCTCAGGCCCACGGAGGAATAGGTTCTGTTTGAGTGACTGCAGCTTTAAGGATTCAAACTGTGCAGTCAATAAGATGTTATATTAAAGGCATAAATACAAAGGGAGCATCCAGCTGTTTAAAAGATGCATTTATAGATGCTCACAAAATGTTTATGCCAATAATCAGCCAGATCATCTCCACAACACTGCAGCTGTCAGATTTTTTTATGTTTTTTTTTTATTTTTTATGGTTATTTATGGTGTTTTGATTTTCTGTTGTTTCTGGTCCAGAGGACAGAGTTAAGACAGATTTCGTCATATTAACGCCTGGTCTTATGAGAATGCTTAAAGAAATGAAACTGATTGGGAATGTGATGCCGCAGAAAGACTGTTAACATCAAGTGACAGGTTATAAATTGTTTTGAAAATTACTACATAGAGACCTTGTATTATATAACGTTACTCAGATAAGAATTTTTCAGGAAATGTTTTCTTCTTTAAAGGCATTAGGAAATGTGTTGGTTGAATGTTTAAATGCTCTGATAACATTTTACACTCATCTGATGTTTTAGATAAAAAATAATGATTTTTGTTTGATTGAAAAATACTTTACTTCCCACCCATTTGTCCTAAGGCTAATTGAGTCCATTATCTGTTTGATGAAGTAACAAATTGATTTGTTAAATTCAGTGAAACCTACTTACTCTGGTTTTGTCCTTGTTACTTGCTTTTTTTTCTAAACCTATAATTGTATTATATTTGGTGTTTACAGCTGGCATTGGATAAGAGCCAATGGTTTACCCAGCTGTGGCCTAGACGAACATCATTTCCATCTTTGAAGTATGCTGATATATGCTGGCGGCCTCATTGTTCTGCTTTCTGCTCCCATACTGGGTCATCTGCCATCATAAAATATGCATACCACATACACAGTGGTAACTGTTTACATGCACATCTACATACCCATGCATGAACATTTCTTTTTACCCCCTGAAATGTCTCATCACAGAGGAAAACTATTTTACTGCAAAATATGTATGCATGTATGTGTTTACATTTCATATAATGCACAGTACATCAAAAATTTTGATGCATTTAAACTACAAAAGTACAAAAAAACAACAACTTCAAAATAACTTGTGAAGGAAATAACATACAATGTACTGGAATGTCATTACCTTAAAGTGCTGGTTTGTTTTGTCTTTGTTAATTTAGTAAAATTTTATTCAGTTAAATTTTATGTGTTTAACACTTTTTATTTGTTTAGTGCAGTCATACTGTGTGTTAGGCAGCTGGAAGTTTAATGTAACATGGAGTCCAGTTTGTTATTGGAGGCTCAGGTAGAATTTAGAAAATCCCAGTCCTGACTATTGAGCGACTGCAGTCACAAGTCCTCAAAGAACAGCTGTCTGCACCAGCCGAGGCCAAGTGGAATCATCCCCAGTAAACACACGCATCCCAAACAGACCACACGACCCTCCATGCGACGAGATCTCCAACCAGTAGCAGGGCACCAGGATGAGTCAGACAGGTCCAAAGGGCAGACCTGCATCATGTGTAGCTCGACACAGAGAGACAGGGAGAGGGTGAAAAAGATAGAAAGGGAGAGGAGAGGGGAGGGTAGAAGAAAAGAGATAACAATTAGGTATGGTCACAGTGACCATGTATAAGCTGAATGTATATTTAATGTAGAGTGCAAGCAGGGTCTCCGCAGTACTAACTACAGTATAACGGCATAACTAAAAGGGAGAGCCAGAAGGAAACACAGTCATGAGGGGTCTCTGGGTTATAAAGCAACCAGTCACCCCACCGTTAACCAACCTGAGTGATCAATGAGAGTGGGGAAGACAACAATTAGACATACCAGTTCACCATAATACTTTATATCCATGAGTCCTCTAGATCTGCTCTTTTACATAAGGCAAATCTATTAAAAATTGGAATTCCATAACTTTTGGCTTCATAAGAAAAACTCTTCCCCCACTGTAGTTTTCATAATACACGGTACTGGCAAGCAGCCTGCATCCTTTGATCGAAGTAGGCGTGGCAGATCAAACTCTAGTAGACTCTAGTAGATCACTCAGGTACTGTGGCATGAGACCATTTAGTGCTTTATAGGTTAAAAGTAGAATTTCAAATTGATGCTAGATTTCCTAGAGAGCCAATGCAATGAGGATAAGATAGGGGTGATGTGCTCATATCTTCTGGTTCTAGTGAGGACTCTCTCTGCTGCTTCCTAAACTAACTGAAGCTTGCTTATGCAGCTAGTTAAACAACCAGACAGTAAGACATTTCAATAGTCCAGCCTAGAGGTGATAAAATTAAAAACCAAATTTTTCTGCATCGTTTAGTGACAATATATTCCTTATTTTGGCAATATTTCTGAGATGAAAAAATGCTATCCTGGTAATATTATCTGCATGAGCTTTAAATGGCAGATTGGGATCTATAATCACACCAAGGTCTTTTACTGTTGCACTTGAAGAAACAGAAAAGTCATCCAGAGTTACTGTGTGATCAAAAAGCTAACTTCTAGCTGCATGTGGTCCTAGAACCAGAACTTCTGTCATCTTCTGTTTATAGTCTGGGATATGTTAGAATTTTATTAAATATTAATTTGTTCATTTATTACAGAGAGACAGGGGAGCTCGTAGGTTAAGGTGTAGGGCTGTTATTTAGAAGGTCTGTGTTTGGAACCCCATTGGCACCAAAATGCCACTGTTGGGCTCGTGAGTGAGGTCCTGCACCCTTAACTGCCTATATACAGTACAGTTGGGCATTGAGCTTGCAACTGAAGCCCATAAGTAAATGCATCATGGTTGCGTATTGGTAAGCACTGTGGCTTCGCACAAGGGCTAAGGTTTGAGGGTTCAAAGACATGCAGATTTCAAAACGTCCCCTGGGATAGGCTCTAGAACCTGTACAGGATATTCAATACACTTTAGAGAATGAGTGAGTAAGAATCTTAGAGCAATGTTTTGGCCATGCAAAGTTGATTAGGTTCTTAGATATTAGGGTAGATATTATTTATTTGTCGCAACTGTGACCTAAGGCTCCTTCTAAATGTTACATAAATATCTCATATCATAAAACTTCACAACAGTGATTTTCTTTGATAAACAACAAACAACATTGAAATCGATTTATTATTAGGCTTAGATTAGGTCATGTGTTCTTCATACATCTCATACCTGAGTATGAGCTGTTTCTATAGAAACAATAACATATTTAAAAGAATGCATTTGATTTTATGCTATCCAGCCCATGATCTTTTATAAAACTAATACACACATTAAAACATTTCCAAACACTGTCTCATCCACATATAGCTACTGATTACAGCAATTGAGATAGGCCAAACAAATCTAGATTTAGATATCAATTTCTAACACATAAACCCTATCTGTCTAAAACCTCATTGCATCGTTGGTTGGGTCAGTCATGAATTTAGATTTAATTATAATTTATTACATTTTCTCTTTTATCTCTAAAGCTTAAAGCATGTTAAAAACAGCACAAGCATCACACATTGAGCTCAAATAATAGTCCTGGGATGAATTTGATTTCTCCAATGCCAGGTCTGTGTCAGGCTGGAAGGATTTCTTTGGTGGTCTGTGAGCTGCAGATAGAAGGCATCCAGCTCTCAGGCTTATGAGAGCAGACCTCAATGCGCATCATCTGATGAGGTTGAATGAGAGCAGTTCTAAAGTCTGGTAGGTCAGATTTAAGCTGAAGCTTGCTGTATATTTAGTTTGGCTGCAGCCCACGCAGTAAACACAGTAAAAGGTCTCCAAACACAGCATTACATTACAGCGGAGTTGGTGAAGTCTATTCCAAAACAGATGTGTGATATTCTATTACAGCATGAACCATGAGTGGCTTTGAAGTTTCTCAGTCACCCAGGTCATTTTAAATGGTTTGTAGCAGCATGCCAATGCACTTGGGCTTGGTGTTTTAATTTTGAAGACTGGTTAAGAGAGCCAGCAGCAGCTGGTGTCCATATATTTCGGTGGGACAACATTAACAATGGCATAATCCCAAAATTATAATTTTTGAAAGTATTTTACTAACTTAAACATTCTCTATACCACTTATCCTTTTCAGGGTTGCAGGAGGCCTTGAGCCTATCGCAGGAGGCCTTGAGCCTATCTCAGGGGACTTGGAGCGCAAGGCAGAGTAAACCCTGGACTGGGTGCGAGTCCATCGAAGGGCACACAAGCACACACTTACACACTCACACACTATGGGCAATTTGGAAACAATTAGCCTAATTTACATGTGTTTGGACTGTAGAAGGAAACCGGAGAACTTGTAGGATGCCCACCAAGCATACACTGTAAAAAAAAAAAAAGTTGAGTTAACTTAAAATAATAAAGCAACCTATCACAAGCACTTTTATGAGTTAACTGGACAAACAGGGTCTGAAAACAAAGCAACTCAAAGTATTTTGTTAAAATCCTTAGTTCTCACAACATAAATATATTTGTTGACCTAATAAATAACAAAACAAAATATTTTTTGTTTGCTGAAGGCAATTACTACAGATTGATCTATTATGTGTTCATGATTATTTTCATAATTAAAATTTAATAAACCACAAAACAAATTTCTCTCTCTTTTTTAATAGTTTGTCTGAACACATTAAAATACAGTCTACGATATGCCATACATGTCTTCTGCATTAGGCATGTTTATAGAAAATAGTACAGAAATGTTAATAATTGGAAAATTTGTAAATTATAAACTACCACTTTTTTCAACATGAATTGAAAAATGAGATCCAAAAAAAGTTATATTTTGCCCAAAAACCCAAAACAAACATAAGTAAAAGCATCCGAAAACATGAAAAAAAGAAAATGAGTATATGTCAAAATAGATTCAAACACTGCATGAAGAATTTTGTATTATTTCGACAGAACAACTAAAGAATACATTAACATTGCATCTGAATAAACCTCAAACCTTAGTAAAGTACAGTATGATTCATATATAACATGAACTATTTTACTGCATGTAACAGTGTATCAGAAAAGAAAATAGTTAGCTTGTACCGCTACAGCCAGATAAAAACAAAGCTCAAAGATTCAGTATTTTTGGCTGCAAAGATTAAAACAAATTATACATTGTGATAAATTAGTATATACTATTAAATTTTGATTGCAACAATCATTGTCCCATTTGCCGTAGCTTCAATACCATCCACAAAATGGTCAACTACAACAATTTTTATTTAAGTGACTGGACGCAGAGCAGGTATCACCAAGATCCATGAAGATTTTCTGAATGACTTCAAAAGTATATTTCAGTTCTTTTGGGTATTCCATATTGAGTGCATACAAGGGACCGAACAAGTAAGCAAAGGCTTCAGGCCGATCCGGCATATCCTGAAGAACAATGGCCTCATTCAGGATTACA
>JAOVVA010000037.1:8847627-8861189 GCA_028565275.1 Leiocassis micropogon | reverse complement strand
ATATTATAGCTCTGTCCACTATAAGTATACAGTACATTACCTTGAAATAAAATCATACAAAGAAATACCTCAATCACACTATTTTACATCAAAAAGCAGAGGTTGTAATGGTACCACTGTCAGCATGGTATTTAAATGAATTCTGTGACAGTAATTCAACCTTAGGTAGTGAAGTACGCAAGGCTGCTTTAAGATCTTTGTTTTTATCCTATACATAAACAAACTAGAAGTATAATTGAAATAACTCTGACTATTAAATTGGATTGAACTATGACCATGACTGAAAAAAAATGCTGCGTATACATTAGGCACCAATTTAGGGTCACATGAATAAAGTGGTCTCAGTTTTACATCATTCAGGTCTCATAATGTAAACTTGCAGATACAGTATTTATATCTTTTTAATGACCAATACAAATATGGATCTAGAGTAGATGCTAGAAAGTGAGAGTTGCACAGCCTTACGCCTGCTTGCTTTGGGATGATATTGTTGGGGATGCCCTAAGGCTGTGTTTGAGATTCCCAGCAGCACTGTCTATGCAGTGGTGAAGTGATTAAGCTGACAGGTTTACCGACACATCTGCATACATGTACTGTATGGGTTTAATTTAGTGTAATGACTGGCTAATTGTAGGGAACAAATGTAAAAAAAAAAAAAAAAAACATTTGTGAACACCTGATTATCATCCCCAGATGTTAGCTTTTCCCTAACTTAAGTGCAGAATTGTCTATACTCTTCTTGTGTGATGCAATATTAAAAGTTCCTTTTAAAGAAATTTAGAGACTGAAACCTGTTCCAGCATGACAGTTTCCCTGTGTATAAAATTTGTTCCATAAGGACATGGATTGCAAGGTTGGTGTGGACAAAAAAGCCTGACCTCAACCCCACTGAACAGATTTGGGATGAATTGAAATGCAGACTATGTGCCAGGCCTCCTTGCCCAACATCAGTGCCTGACCTCACTAATGCTCTTGTGGCTTAATATACTACAAGCCATGTTCCAAAAATCCCTACAGCTATGTTCTGAAATCCTGTGGAAAGCCTATTTAGAAAAGTACAGGTTATTATAAAAGAATAGGGTGACTAAGCCTGTAATGAGTTTTTCAGCAAGCATATTGTCAAGACAATATATTGTCTGATTCTCTTTTGGTTTGCCATCTCATTTGGTTTGTCTTTACTAAATAAAAAACTAAGTAAATCTAGAAAATCTATTTTTTTAATATGATGATATCATGATTAAAGAATTTTCGACACTAGTAGTGAGATTTATCCATTTATCGTCATATATACCGCTTATTATATGTACAGGGTTGCGAATGGGCTCCTAACCCAAGTGACATAGGGTACAAAGCAGGGGACACCCTGGGAGCCAATCCATCACAGGGCACACACACACACAGACAATTTGGGAATGCCAATTTACTTAATCTGCATGTCTTTGGTCTGTGGGAGGAAACCCACCAAACAAGGTAAGAAAATGCAAACTCCAAGCACACAGACCCAAGGCGGGAATCAAACCCTTGGTTGGTCACTTGGTTCAGGTGTGTCTTGTTAATTATTCATTAGTAGGATTATTTAAAGCCCCTATTGCATCAATTTGGGTTTTGTCATGTTTGTTATCCTTTTGCACATAGCAAGAATGAATGTAACACTTTGTTGATTAACTTGCTTTTGATTGTTGGCATTAATTTATTATTAAATAGGTTAAGCAGCATGAAACATGAGCAGGATGCTCAACAGCACAACCTCAAGTGTGAAATTCCTTTTACACAACAGTTTAACAAATACTATTTATTATCAACAGATAATTATTTATATTTCATTTAACCAGTTATTTTGCTCTGCCAACACAAATCTTTCTGCGATTTGTGGAGCTACTTAGCAACCAAGCGTTAATTAACAGAGATGAGAGTAGGACAAACCATGGAGGTGGTGGACAGTCCTAAAATTATATACGTTTGTCTTTGTTTTCACTTACTCTGCTTTAGAATGTCAGCTATGTTAACTTCTGGGTTACTGTAAATCCTAAATAGCTTTAAATGAAAAGCTAGTATGTTGTGTACAGGTGAAACTCAAAAAAATTAGAATATCGGGCAAAAGTTCTTTATTTCAGTAATGCAACTTAAAAGGTGAAACTAATATATGAGAGACTCATTACATGCAAAGCAAGATAGTTCAAGCTGTGATTTGTCATAATTGAGATGAGTATGGCATACAGCTCAAGAAAACCCCAAATCCACAATCTCAGAAAATTAGAATATTACAGGCAATCAATAAAACAAGGACTGTACATAGAACATATCGGATCTCTGGAAAGTATAAGTATGCGTATGTACTCAGTTCTTGGTTTGGAGCCCCTTTTGCAGCAATTCAATTCACTTTTATTAACGATTGACATTGCCGCAAAGCACCTTTACACAGTCAAAAGAATTATTTAAGTTTGTATGAGATGTGAATGTGTATGAATCAAAACGATAAGACTGTCCCTGATGAGCAAGCTGAGGACGATGGCGACAATGGCAAGGAAAACTCCCTGAGATGAAAATGGGAAGAAACCTTGAGAGGAACCAGACTCAACAGGGAACCCGTTCAAGTTCAAGAAGCGTTTGTCACTTTAACCATATACAGTTAATACACAGTGAAACGAAACAACATTCCTCCAGGACCACGGTGCTACATGCAACATAAATTTACAACATAAATTAACAGAAAAACTGAACTAGCTAAGAGGCTAGCGGAGACAAGACAGATTGACCTGACAACATAAAGTAACAACATAACAAAAACTAACTAGCTAACCCAGAGAGAAAGACTATCTCCTTTTTTTTTTTTTTTTTACAGACAACATAAAGTGCACGTGCAAATGTGCAAACGAGCAACAAAGTCCCCATCCTGTGGTACTGCTGAGGTTCAGGTCAGGCAAGTTTGCTGGCCAATCAAGCACAGGAATCCCACGGTCATTGAACCAGGTCTTGGTCTTTTGGCATTGTGGGCAGGTGCCAAGTCCTGCTAGAAAATGAAGTCAGCATCCCCATAAAATTCCCCAAATCCCCTGGTAGATGGCTATGTTGGTCCTTGACATAATGAAGCACAGTGGACCTACACCAGCAGATGACATGGCTCCCCAAATCAACACAGACTGTGCAAACTTCACACTGGACTTCAAGCATCTTGCAGTGTGTGCCTCTCCATTCTTCCTCCAGACTCTGGGTCCTTTGTTTCCAAATGAGATGCAAATGTTGCTCTCATCAAAAAAGAGGACTTTGGACCACTGGGCAACAGACTAGTTCTTTTTTTCTTTAGCCCAGGTAAGACGCTTCTGCCGTTGTTTGTTTGTTGTTCAAGAGCAGCTTGACAAGAGAAATACGACATTTGAAGCCTATGTCCAGGATCTGTCTGTGTGTGGTAGCTCTTAATGCACTGACTCCAGCCTCAGTCCACTCCTTGTGAAAGTCCCCAACACTTTTGAATGGCCATATCCTGACAATCCTCTCCAGGCTGCTTGTGCGCCTTTTTTCACACTTTTCCCTTAAACATAACTTTCTATTAATGTGCTTTGATACAGCACTTAAATACAGGCTTAATTAGCTGATTGGAGTGGGACACTTTGAGCCTAGAATATTGAACCTTTTCACAATATTCAAATTTTCGGAGATTGTAGATTTGGGGTTTTCATGAGCTGTTAGCCATAATCATCTCAATTATGACAAATCACGACTTGAACTATCTTGCTTTGCATGTAATGTATGAATATCATATATTAGTTGCACATTTTTTAAGTTGCATTACTGAAATAAATTACCCTTTGCACGCTATTCAAATTTTTCGAGTTTCACCTGTAGGGTGTACAATCCCTTGTTCCACACATCAAGTAGTGCCCTTGATTAGGGATTAGAAAGGGGGGGGGGGGTTGGGATTCACCATTGTGGTGGAAGCTACTAGCTTTGTAGCTGTCCTTAGGTATGAATAAAACTGCACAGACATAATTCTAAGAAAATTAGAAGCATTTAGATAGGACATAAAGTATTTTCTTACTAAAAGTGCTTTCATGACTTTTGAATGAATGTGGGTTTTGGCATTCAGCTGCTCTCTCCTCAGTAATGAGGACTGTACCAATCAATTTTCACCCATGCTGGTGACTGAGTGTTAGTGTAATTAACGGTTATGAGAATACATGGGATGTGGAGTGCTGTTACCATCTATTATCAACACTCATGGAATGCCTCTCATCAGATCATATTATTCAGTTGAAACTAATTGCTGTATGAGGTCAATTATGTGATGTGTAAATTCAGATGTAGACATTTTTTTTTATTAAAATTACTATAAATAACCCTGTGCAAATTACATGACCAGTACATATTCTTTTTTTTTTTTTTTTGTATAAACTGTTTTCTTTTTACTCTCTTGTAGATGCTTGAAAAAGAAGAGGGGCATGGAGGGAACAAAGGAGACTTCTCTGTTCTACTTTGATGGCTGTCGAGTATTACAGTTTTCCCTTGTTTTCCTCACTGAATGGCTGGCCTTGGCAGGCATTGTCTGAAACAGCATTTGGAGTTGAAAGAAAATCTATGTTGTCTTCCTTCAACAGCTCATGAAGACTCATTCCAACGATAGGCTTTGTTGTCAGGTAAAAAAAATATGCATTGATGGACAAATAACACCGTACAATGGGTCCTCAGCCCTGCCCTACAGACTTCAAGGTTTTCAGTTTATATACTACAGTGGAAATAGCGTTCTATTTTCACATATAAGTTCCACAGAAACACTATATAAAATCATTGAATAACATGAAATTCCACATTCGCCCATCAGACAGTATACTATATGAATCATGCTAGCAAATACAGAGACCATAGAATTAATATTTCTGCATGACAGCTGTGTAATTTCATCACATTAACTATAGAAATTTAAAACATGAAATATAGAAATCAACATGTTTAACACTGGTAGAATTTTTGAAATTTATATTTTTTATAGACCTTTTATACTTACTTACTTACTTTATACTTAACAAAGGATTTTCAAGTAAATCTTCTCACACACTGTATACTATATATGGACTGTCATGAAAAATAACTAACCACAAACAAAAGAGTTTAACATGAGTGTGATTATGTAAAAATGTCACAAGGAACATGTGTACTGTGGTAAATACAATGACAGTCAAAGACTGCTTTGACAGTTGTTTTATGTCTGCAATTATGTTGCCATTTTTCTCCTATGTGCAACTGTGGGTATTACTTTCTCCAATTGCCATTTCTGGCTTGACTTTTGCTCCTTCCCTTGAATGATTTAGTTTACCCAGCATTGCTTTAACTGACGAAAAATAGTGACCACTTCCAGATTTCCGATTTTGACTTCTTTTTTTTTTTTTGGTAAAACAAACACAGCAGGAATTTTAGGTTATCATGTTGTGAAAATGTTTATTTGGCAATGTTACATACGTTGGGACACTATTAGTATTAAAGTATTAAGTTGTTTTTGAAAGTTAGAATAACTTTAATGAAATACCATTTGACCGATGTAGGGATACAATGTTGAATACATGATTTTTCCTGAGCAACCTAACTGATGTTCACTTTTTTTTTTTTTTTTTACCTCCCTGTGTATTAATAACCTTTTGTTTCACTACCAAATCAATATTTCTTCTTTCCCTTTTGCTCCTGCTATCTCTAATACTGGTTTTGCTGCATTTGAGAGGTGTGATTCACTCTACAGTAACATTTTCGAAAGGAATTTAAACCGAGAGATAATGCTACAACACTCAAGAGACAAACAAGAGCGCTTTGTGTACAAGAGACATGAGAACCTTCACTTTGTGCACGACACTCATATATTTATCCTATAGTTGGGATTTCAAAACTTTATGAACTTACAACAGAGTTTACAGCAGTCAGATGTTAAGCGGTATAAATATTATAAGTAAATACTGATATTGTTTTGTTTTAAGGGTGTTTTTACAACTAGGATCTGGGGTCATTCATTTAACGTCAACAAAACCTTGTTTCAAATATATAACATCATAAGATGTAATATATAATACCCACAGTTGCACTCGTGTATTGAATATATAGTATGTCATGTCAGTGTCAGAAGTATTAAATTCTGCATCCCAGAATGCACTTTAAAGTTCTCACCAACTGTTGCACAATTCAAGCATTGTCATTTTTTTCAGGAAGACATACCAAGCCTTGTTTTCTTTTGTTTGCTACTTGGTTTTTGGTTTATTCCGTTTTTTTTGGTCTCCCCAAAAGCTTGTTTGTTGATCTTCTGACCCTTGCCTGATTTTGACCAAGCTTTTGCTGCAGCCAAATCCGCTCCTATAATTTGGGAATGATAGCTGGCCTAGACCCGAACCTTGTCGTATACGGACTTTATATTGGAGACTTTTTAGAAACAGCTTTTGTACTATCTATAAGCAAAGGAAAAATTTGATGGTTAGTCTAAGACTGGTTTTGGACTTTTCATCAGGGCAGTAAAGCAAGGCAGACCGCCATTAAGGCTGTAAAAATTCTGCATTACTTTACATGTAATTGCCAAGTACACAATAGTCTGTGCTGAATTGCTTTGAGAAGAACTGCAACTTTCATCAGGTCTAGTGTTTCTTTAACTGTATTATACATATGTTACTTCTTCAGATTTTTACATACATTTTAAATATAATCGACTGTAGTAAATTAAACAAGTCACCTATTTTAAGCACTACAATTTATATACTAATGACTGCCTACTGACTGCTGATTGTTAGTATGCCATACCCATCATCCACACCAATTTTCAAACTTCCTTGGCTGCTCACCATGAATGTTTATAGCATATTCAAGTTTGAGCATGCAGTCTTCCAATGATGAAGTGAGTTTTTTTTTTTTTTTTTCCACTTGGAACCATTTTACAAAGTGACCCTATCAACACTAAAAACATTTCATTTTCCACTCAAAGACATCGTCATAGCAGTTTCCGACAGAAGGAAGTGGATCATTTGTAATGACCCCATTCTCAATTATCTTAGCAAATAGCACAGGCAATACATGAATCTATGTAAGCTTGCTAGCTGCTGCTCCCTTACTCAATTGCCACTGTTAATGAATCAGAATACTGGAGAACGCTGTGAACATACTGTTCCACTGTTGGCTGGGGACATATTGGAAATTGGCACTTTATTGACTAACAGGCTCTCTCCCAGCATGTATGTTCACTCAAGAAGAGAGTCTCCATTAGGTTGCCTATTATAAGCCTTTACTACATCAGCATGAGGCTCTTACTGCATGCAGCTGGTGCCACCGTGGCACGGTGCGGCTGAGTCTTTCATCAAGTCTGCTTAGTTTGCGGTTGCAAAGTATTAGCAAGCCAGTCTTTATGGACTTGTAAGGGCAGTGGAGATGAATTTGTTGATTGGTTTTTAGAAGTTGAGAAAAAGCAACAAAAACAAACATTTTCTCACATTGAGAAATTCAACTTACCTTTTGTATAAAACTTAAAGGCTTAAATTTAATTTAGGGCATGTGGCAACATTGACTTTTTTAAAAGTTGAAAAAAATTGACAATTTTTTTTTTCACATATTGAGAAATTCACACTAACTTTTGTATAAAACATTAGAACTTAATTTAGGGCAAGTGGCAACATTGACTTTTACCTACATAGCTGACAAATATGTGTGATTACTTGAACATTGAATTATGGATATAACTTTTTAATAATTGGATTATTTCATAATAGAGTTCATAGCATTTAAGAATTTTACATCTAACAAAAGAATAGAGTTGTAAATGCCTCCCATTTGGAGGAAACTTGGGATTACCATGCTCGATTGATTCAACTTATTTTTGGGTTGACAAAAGTCACCATACTGGATTGCAGGCTTTTACCAACTTGATCCTGGTTTATTGCAAGGTACTGTATAGTTATGGTTATATGAATTGCTGTCTTTGTTTATAAAATCACACTCTGTCAGAATGCGTATTTGAGATTTATTACTTACAACAATTTTTCCCAAGGTCAGTTACAGCATTTTATGACACTAATTAAATTGGTGTAATTTGTAGTGTATAGTTTTCTCATTTATTAGACAGCTCGTGCACAATTTGAGCATCATGCCTATTGTCATTTTGTTGGCAGCTAATTAACCTGCTCGTTTTTAGGCAGAGCTTGATGCCCAATTAAAGATAGTAAGATGCACTTGAAAAAGGACAGTATGACAGAAAAAAAATGAAAATAAAAGTGCACATCCATGAAATATGTTCACAGGATATTTGTTTTTCCTAAAGACCTATTCATTTATGTTTAAAGTTTGAATGTTGTTAACTCTACAAGTGCAAAAATAAAAACAAAAAATCAAGCAAAGGAAATATGAGCAACACAAAGTTTATATTTAGTTTAAATTACGTCACAAGTGAAGGTGTCTAATCAATTTAGTATCAATACCTGCATTGTTTATCTTTTACCTGAAATAATTTTAGCTATACTTTAGCTGCATGAGGTGCACTGGTAGTCTTTTTTTCTTTCGTATTATTCCCTAGAAGCCAGTTGCGCATGATTTATGCACAGTTTCTCTCAAAGATGTTTACTAGCCTGACTTACCATGCCTGTAGGGTTTACTGCTTTTCACTTTCTTATTTATTTAGTACTCTTTAATATGTGGCTCTGCTTTCTGGCTGAGCAAAAGCTATGGGCTGTGAGCCTATTGATGTACACACAAACGCATTCTCTGCATGAAATAGAACTAAAAATTAGAGGTAAGATGAGATTAAGCACTACAGATATTAATAAAGTAATATTCCTCAATCCACATCCCGAATACACCCCACCCCTTTGTTTTTCATGCATTCTCTCACTATCACAATTGGGGAAGTGGTTGGATCAAATTGATCCAACCACAGTTGCAGTTTATTAACCTTAAATAAAAATCAGAAGGAGGGGTGGTAAACGGACAGTATAGACATTAACAGCTTTATGGAACAATATTTCTTTATATTAATTTAAATGAAATTGCATGGAAATATTAATGAAAATTGTTGTTTATGTAACAACATTGGCAGCAGCCTCATTTCCCCTGTCATCTGTTCCAACCACTCCGTATTCACCATCACCAGTATAATAATCATCTGCTTCTGTTGCATCTGACTAGTTCAGGCCTTCAGTTAGATGTTTTTTTTTTTTTTTTTAAAGGCTTGAATTTATATATTAATAAATATAATATTATAATATATAATATGCATGTCTTTGGCCTGTGGGAGGATACCGGAGTACCCGGAGGAAACCCAACAAGCACAGGGAGAACATGCAAACTTCATGCACACAGAGGTGGGAATCAGACCTGGACCCTGGAGGTGCAAGGCGACAGTGCTGACCACTACATCACTGTGCCACCGCTCAGATGTATAATGAGATAAAATATAAGTTGCTCTGGTTAAGGGCGTCTGCCATATGTATAAAATGTAAATGTTATACATGTAAATGATTTATATGTCACTGTGTGGTTTAACAAGCAAAATACCTCTGCAACTGGTCAGGTGCATGGACTGGACAGAAAATGAGAGTCATTAACTTGCCAGAACTATCCTCAGGAAGCCTCTAGAACTATTCCTTAAGGCTACATTTAAAATACAAGAAAGTCTGGCTGTTCAGGAGCAAAATACGGAGAAATAATGAGCGGACCAAGACTATATATTTTAATTAATTTTCAACACCACTTATTACACAGTAGGGTCTGAATTCACCAAACACCAAGCTCATGTCATAAGACTGTAAAGGGAAACACAGGGAGAACATTCATAGTCCATAAACACATACCAGGGGTGAGATTTCAATCCTCATCCCTGGATATGTGAGGCAACACTGCTAATTTTTAAACCACTATGACCTTTTTTCCCCCCATATTTATTTAAAATTATTATAGTTATTAGTATTACACATTTTCCATTCCATTTAAAAATGCATGTATATGTAAACCCCAGCATAGAAAATTAGACACTTTTGGTATTGTACTGTATATACCATTTCTTAGAGATATTTATGTTGCTAATGACTGTTGTGAATAATTTTGAAATGAAGGCTACAGTATTCCTTCGATTACATCTCACGTTCATCACACTATCTATGTTACTCAATCATGTGCAGGCAAGGATTACATTTGGGATCATTTCCTTGGTGCAGGTCATCTGTTCTATAAAAAAAAGATTCACTTCCAGATCTTCCGCAAGACATAAACAAGTTTTTGCAATCTCCTACCACGGAGGCTGTGTCCTAGGCTGTGCTTTGAATAAGAGATTATTGAGGCTGGTGTTACAGGGTATAGATAGCATTATTAGCTACTGCAGGAGGCTGTTTCCTCAGGACTCGCCACGAAACACATCATAAATCAGTCTCAGCAAGCCCCCCATGGAAGTTGATAGATAGGCTGACTGAAGAACTGGTTACCTGGAGAAGATAATCAAATCAGTTCAATATTAGGGGCTAGTGTCTTCACCTGAAATTAATGAAGCTTGGTCATCATCCAATCATTGATTATATGTAATTCAGGTTTTGGAGCAACAGTTTCAGCTATAAACAGAAAATGTGCAAATGGAAGTAAAAATGGTTTAACACATTATTGATTGACTTTATAAAGAAAATGTGCATTAAAGTAAGTGATGTGGGAAGTTGGGAGTTTGAGTAAAGCCATGGGAAATAAGATACAATATCTTGTGCAATATCTCATCCTGTAAGATATATAATACTACTGCGTAAATAAATGCATATTCTGCCCAGCTCGCAATAAAAACCACAAAGTAAAAAATCTGAGGGTGTGAGAATTCATATGTCTTTTCCCATCAACAATCTGAAAGTAGTCTGGCTGAGAATCTAATCAGGTAGACGAACATTAACAGGTCAACTTAGGACTTACTGTAGGATTTCTCTCCCACTCCATGAATTGGCTTTTTTATTTTTCCTCTTTGTCTCCACATTCTGCAGACTTTCATGCTGGAACTTTTGATGGCTCTTGATTATTGTCTTTGCCAAGATCAATCACACAAGGACAATATTTTGTCCTTATTCTCCTTCACTTTGTCTCTGTTAACACAAATCATCAAGATATGAAGCTTGGTGAAGTGGACTGAAGAGAGAGAGAGTGTGTGTGTGTGTGTGTGTGTGTGTGTGTGTGTGCGCACGAGTGTGTTAGGGATCGGTGTGTTACACTGACCTTGATGCTACTTATCTAGTGATTGTCACATGTCACTGAATTTATATTTCTCCATCAATGAGATTATAATGAATTGTCTTCTTGGCTTTGGCTGACAGAGCTATATAGCTGGCCAGAGGACTTCTCCAGTTTCTGAGAGAATCTATGATCATTCTTGTACATTTTAATAAAAACAGTGTGCCCTGACCCTGCAACACCCCCTCTTACACAAAAATGCTTTTTAACACATGAAAGAGAAATTGTGTTTAGTTAGACAAACGGAGGATATGACTTAATCACAATTGGTTAATCCTGGCATTTGGTAGGGACGAATAAAAGGAAGCGTACTCTAATTCTAAAGTATATGGATAACTTTTAAAAACACAACCATCAATAGGAACCTACGTATGCATCAATTTATTATGTGATTGAAATATGGACCAAGACATGTACAGGTCAACCACAACATGCACAAGTAAATTATCATGCAGCAAAATACAGAGATGTTATATCCATTCCTTAACAGAAGCCATAGTCACTAAATCTCATCAAAGCAGAAATTGGCCTGTAGGAGTCAATAATAAAGTCATAATACTAATTTTGAATGTGTTATGTGGAGAAAAACGTAATTTCTCCATCATTTTATATAAATTTTAAAGATCTCCTCATTACTGGCAGGAAATTCACCCAAGATGGCCTGGTTAGAGCTTAGTACAAGGTAGTTAATTAATGAAAATTTCTAAACCATACTGGGCCGTCTTAATAGTTTTTTTTTTATTTTAATTTTTTACATCTTTTAAAACGTGTGGTAGCATTCATTTAAAATAATAAGTGACTGTTATTTAAGTGAATGCGAGACTTGTTGCCCCTAGCCATTTGTTTGTTGCTGCCTTTATTTGACAGCTCTTAATCCATCACTGTGAAAAGCCATCCTCTATAATTCTTAGTGTTCACTTTGGCAATTTCAATCTTCTTGTTTTTTTTCCATCAAAAATATTTCATTTCACCAGCATCCTAATATCATACTATTTTTCTTTACTTTTTTTTTTTTTCCAGAGTAGTGAGTAACTAACAAGAAGTGATGCTGCCCTAACAACACAAACTGGATGGATCAACCCAGAACAATCCCCTCAGGTTCGGGGTTTTAATGTTTTTATCATCAAATGGTCGTCATTTTTAATTCAAGGACTTTTTGCTTGTGCAATACCAAATATGATCTGAGGCAAAAGCTTAGACCTGTCTACTGGGTATAACAGATCAGAGCTCGCTGGGTATAGTAGATCAGAGCTCAGTCAATACACATAGTCAGTCGATTAAACCTGTGGCTTTAAAGAAGTCAGATTTTTTTGTTTTGGAGATCATTGCATCAAAAGATCTCTTAAAACCAACAGTCATGTCTGATGTTCTGTAGACTGTAGTATTGTGAATTGTGCATAGAAACTCAAATCCTTTGTTACGTCTCTGACCTGATCTCTGTTTTTACCCTCTCTCTGCAGACAGGAGCTGCATGGTCTAAGACCAAGGTCAGAAAGTTCTAATGTTTTATTTATTTATTTTTTACAGAAGAGCAAGTTTCATTTTTCATGCAAGGATACAGTATGATTATATATAGTTCGTAGAGTATATTGACAAGATGCTTCATATTTTAGAAGAAATCTACAGGTGTAAGTTTGTTTTTGGCCACTATATCTCGAAGCCTAGACCTGCTCTTTACTTGGTAGCATTTTCCTTCTTGTTTGCTTAGCACTAGGTAAGAGGCAAAATTCCTTAGTGCAACTTTCTATATGTTAAAACATATAAACAGAATATTAGCTTCTGTGTTGGCGCCATCCTGACAGTACTTCGTTCTGCTATTTGATAGTTTTCTCTTTATGTATAATCTTCACAGATGCTCGGTACATAACCTGATGCTGATAATCACAACCTGACATGCTTCATAACACCCACTGCTAATTATAAAATGTAGCTAAGCCATGTTAATGCATTCCCCTTAGATATGAACGCACCCTCCAAAATGGATTATTTAAACTGCTGCTAGCTCCTTGGTAAAGTACAACAGTGCCCTATGGTGAATACACAGCTGGGTTGACACAGTGTCTAACAAAAACACAAATATATTGATTGTGGGCAAATTGCATGCGAAGTCTGTGGATGGTGCTGAGGCCTGAAAACGTCCTGAGTAAAAATCAGTCTAATGGGTTTGGACTGTCTGCCCTAGGTAAGAGGGAAAATGGGAGGCATTTTGAATAATGCAAACCCTTCAGCTTGAGTCATGGTGCACCATCAAGTCTGATTCACTGAAGCTGATCTCTCTTTTTTTATCTATTGTTCTAACTTTCTGTCCATGCCTTTCTGTGTTTCTGTCTATATCTTTCCTGCTGTATGTGTGTGTGTGT
>JAOVVA010000037.1:8826147-8840422 GCA_028565275.1 Leiocassis micropogon | reverse complement strand
TCAGTCGCCTGATCGAGTTCTGTGGGGTCAGACGGTGATCTAATCAAAGTTGGTAGTTCTGGGAGATTACTGATAAATCTTTGTGTGGTAGTTGATGTGAATGTACGTTTAGTACAGTATCGCGGCGCTGTGCGTACGTTATTACTATGACACACTTGAATTGAGACAAGATAGTTGTAAATAAATATCTTATACTTAATACTTCTACAGTACCTCACCCAAAAGCTTGATGCCAACCCAAAAGAAACATGAAGGAGAATGGGAGGGTAATCCTTCTTTTTTTTTTTTTTTTAATTTGCATAAAAAAACAAACAGTACTTTTTACACTGACCCAGATATGCTCTCAACCATGTTGCAAAAAAAGACCTATTGCTTTTCCTTCCCATGTCCCTTTAAAACCTTGTAGTTCCAAGCGCTACATATGTAAAATATATTTTTAATATCACTATTAGTAATGTTTTCAAGTGGGACCATCATTCATATCCTTACCACTACTGTTCTATAGAAACTTGCTCTGTTTGCAATCAGACCAAACAAAGTTCTAAAAAGACTGTCAATCGAGGCTCAGTTATAAGAAAACATCTTACGTAACAGTATTATTAAAAAGCTGGAAGACTATGACTCATAGAAGAGGCCATCTACTAAAAGTAAGGGTAAAGTGAGCTTTATTCAGAGAAGCAATCAAAAGACCAAGGTAACGTTATCCTAATCCGAGATATTGAAGAAATTGTCCAAAATGTCATGAATGTCATGAATGTCATGACATGAGCAAGATGCTGGCCTTACAGCTCCAGTCATGAAAGATACAAAGCTCTTTGAGCCAGTATTTTAATTTGATTGATAATATGGCAGTCACCCAATAAATTAATAGTTATCATATTCCCTAGTTATCATATGAATTTCATGGTGGCACGGACATGGCTAACAAAGCAGCTGTTCCTGCTATTATTCCACGAAACCTTTGGCATGCTAGATAATGGCAAGATCTTAAAACTTCTTTTTTTTCTCTCTGCAATTGGACCCCCTTTCAAAGAGGTTAAGTAGGGGTGCCATGGTTGGTGTGATGAGAAGCTCACTCAAGCCTAATGATAGCAGAATCCAGTCCTGATTATACGTTCATCTCTACATCGCTTGCCAGACACCGGCTCTCCATCAAGATGGATGTACCCTTGAGCTGTGCTCATTACTGCAAGAATTAGGGAGCACACTTGTCTGATATTATAAACTTATAGAGCATAGCCTCTCATTTTTTTTTGTCACTCAATTCCCTAACAAATTAGTTTTGTGCAATGAGGATTTAAATAGAAAAGAGCAATGATACCAAATGATGGTTTTTGAGTTTATTATTATTATTATTATTATTATTATTAAGCAATAATTATGAATAGAAATATACACTATGCCAAATTTTCATGTAAAATGAAAACATTTAATTCATTCTTCAATTGTGTTAAATCGGGATACAGAGGCAGATGGTTTTGTGGGGTAAACAAAAGGACCCATAAATTTGAAAAATAGAAATTATGTAAAAATAGAAACAATACTTTATTTAGATATTATAGCATTTGTTTAATTTCACCACCCCTAACCACCTATCATCTTGAGAACACTTCGCACCCTTGACAAAAATGTCTTTCAATATGCAAAAAAAAAAAAAAACTAACATTTAAGTTAGGAGCTGTAGTATTCTTATGATACACATAAAAAATTAGCCTGTGAAAAAAAATATTTTTTTTATTCGATGTGTGCCTAAATTTGAGATTTGAGACATTGAATCAACTACTGATACTGAAACAACTGTGTGAATGCTAAATAATTGGCCTGAGGCTTGGTCCATAAAATGATGCAGATACAGGTCAAAAGCTTTAGTAAATGTTCACATCAAACATCAGAGGTGAGGTCAGGTGTGCCTCAGATTCTTGTTCTTGGCTGACAGAAGTGGAAAACTGCTTTTGCAGCCCATCTGCCTCAATGTTTTAAATAGGATGCTTTCTGAAATGCTTTTCTCTTTGCCATGATTGTCTAGGGATCTTTTTCATCAAAAAGTCCCAGTACTGTACATGCACAGTGCACAGAGCAAGGATGCGTGAAAAAAAAAACGGAAATTAATTAAACAAAATCAGTATTTGGTAGGATAATGCTTTGAGGACCCTTTAGTATTAGAGGCAAATTTTATTATAAAACCCAACAAATTTTACCTATGTTTTACTAAGCATCCTGAAGAACCACCCAAAGTCTGTCTGAGGACTTTGTCTGTTGCACCTGCTTTTTTTAGATGCAAAATCCAGCAGCTTCCACTTCGTTTTTATCTAAAAATGGTCGCTTATATAATATGCTGCTTTTTTTTTGACGTACAAATATTTTTTTGTAACTTTTAATTTTGTAGTGAAATACTAATGTTTGAAAACCACAAATGTTTTGTACTGACTCAATTATAAAGTCATAAAAAAATCTTTAGCAAAGTTTGGACTAAAAAAAACACTAGTTGCTTAAGACTTTCGCAACGTACTGTAGATTTTAATCGACTTTGTCGTCTCTAAGCTACCGCACCGCTTCAACAGTCTGCAGATGGTTTTGAGAGTGTACATATAATGGATTATACAAATCATGTGCTAACAGATTATCTCTTTTTAATTTATTGAAATCCTCCATTTGGGACTGAAATAATAATGAGTATGTTGAATAATTGAAAAACGTAATAAAACTGACCTGTGCCTGGTACTAAATGAATATATTTAGATATTAAAGCAGTGTAGTCGGTTCACTAAGATCACTTTGCTTTATAGGGTACATGCTGTACAGTAGATTTTGATGGGCATATGTCAACTATGATCTATTTATAGTTTATGGTTTCGGGAGTACACATACTGTATAATGGACAAATCTTGTGCTAACAAATTATCTCATTAATGTATTGAAATCTTCAAATTGGGTCAGAAATAATCATGAATATGTTGAATACCTGAAAAAAGGGATAAAACTGACTTGTGCCTTCAACTAAATGAATATGTTTAGGTTTATTAAAGCAGTTTGTTGGGTTTACCACTTACAGTATGCCAGTGTATGGCCAAATTAATTAAGGAAGCCTGCTCTTCTCCTACCTTCGCATCATATTACATTTCCTACAGTTTTTTAAATTTTATCATTGCATTTTCCAGTGGTGTTGAGTGCATTGTTCATCACTGAGCACCTTTTAGGGAAGATCTAAGGTGGGCCCCTTTACTCATGACATTGCTTGTACTTGATGTCCTTGTCATTAGGAAATCTACACAAGTTGTTTTAAGGGAATGATGTATGATGGCAGTATTTATAGCAAATCCTGAGCCATACATCATTATGGAACCATTTTGAAAGATCTCAGTGTGTGTGTGTGTGTGTGTGTGTGTGTGTGCAAGGTGATATGAAGGTGTTACACATCAACCCTGCTCAATATTCAGACACCATAGAGCAACAGTTATGCACATACTGATAGGTACCTATGTTCATGTTCAATATAATGTAAAATAGGACCCCAACAGTTATTCCAAATTATTTATCAATGTGCAGTGGTGGGAGGATTCATGTTGGGTTGAGAGTTCAAATTTTAAAATTATTGCTAAGGCCATTTATCTACTCTACTCCAACGTTGCTGTAACAACGTTGGAGTAGAGTAGAAGGTAGAATATCTACAATGAAAATGAAAGTTTGCTTTCTTTAAAAAAAATTTAAGGGCAAGCCACAAAGTCAAACACTAATCATCTCAGATGCAAGAACAGAAATTAAGATTCAAAGCACAATTACAGTTAAACATTTTTACATGACAACAATATTTTACATTGTATGTACCTAGTCAAATACAACAACTCACTTTGTCAAGAGGCAATGAATGGTCTGACAAATAGTAGCATGCAATTTTTCAAAAAGTTGTACTTAAAAGTGTATTAACTAAAAATTCTGACCTTATAAGATTGATTTTTTTTTTTTTTGTATTAATCACCCTTAGTGTATCACTGCAGGAGTTTATTGTATTTCCTACTAGACATGCAATTTATCTTTACCATAGTAAGAAACTGAAAAGATTGTCTCATCACGTTGTCAGAGATTTTCATTTCTTTTTTTTTTTCCAATGGTGTATGACCTAAACAATGAATCAGCACTAGACATAGTTATCCCTGCCACTGTACTGTAGTTGTTGCTATAGCAGCAGTAAAAAAAGAGAAAACCTAAGACAGGTTAAATAAAACTACTCACTCAGATCTTTAATATTTCAGGGAATGAATGTTGCTTTACTTTGGAACATTAGTGTTCCTACAGTACCACTTCAAATGCACTTTTTGTCCATAGTTTAGATAATGGCCAGACTGGTTGGCGATGATAGAAAGGCAACTGTAATTCAAATAACATCCTGTTACAATAGAGGGATGCCAAAGAACATCTCTGAATGCACAACATATCAAACCAGCAGCAGAAGACAATACTGTCAGTTAATAATAGAAAAATTGAGCTACAACTCACATGGGCTCAACAAAACTGGTGAATAGAAGATTAGAAAAAAAAAATTGCTTGTGCTAATGACTCTTGATTTCTGCAGCAACATTTGGATTTTAGGGTCAAACTTTGGCATAAATAACATACAAGCATGGGTCCATCCTGTCTCGTATCACTGGTTAAGGCTAGTGGAGGTTGTAGTACACTTTGGGCACATTTGATGCATCATTTAAATTCCACAGCCTACCTGGGCATTGCTGCTGTCCATCCCTTTATGACCACAGGATATCACACCACGTCACAAAGCTAAAATGATCTCAGACTGGTTTCTTGATCATGACAATGAGTTCACTGTACTCATATGGCCTCCACAGTCACTAGATCTGAAGGTAACAGATCACCTTTCTGATGTGGTGGGGTGGGGGAGTTGCATGATGCGTTCTGCAGGTGAATATGGACCCAAATCTCAAAAAATCTTTGTTGAATTTATGCCATGAAGAATCAAGGCACTTAGGGCAAAATAGGTCAAGCCCAGTACAAGCAAGGGCGAAGCAGCTGGTGAGTGTAGATACAATACATATGATAATTTGACTAAATATACAATGCATATGCAAGAAAAAAAAAAAAGATCTGGTTAAGCAACTCAACAGTGACAACTATAACCTTTTCATGTTTTACCGATTAGTTCATGACTATAAATAGGACTAAAAACACTGCAAAGTGGCTGTGTATTGTTTCATAGTTGTACTTCACATTAACCCTTTGGACAAGTATTGCAGATACAGAACAGATATTACATTACCTGCTTTGACTGTGACCTTGAAGCTCATATGTCTTTTGAAACAAGTCGTGTTGTCAGATTGTAAATCAGACCAGAGAAAGTAAATAAAATGAAAGATCTGTCTCTAGCCCTGAAGTTACTCTATGGTCCAAGGACCTGCTCTCAACAAAATAATTTTAAATAATGAATGATAAATATTAACATGTCATCTAGTTGTTTTTATCACTCACTCTTCGTCCCTACCGCTTTATCCATTTTATGCACACAGAGGTGGAAATTGATCCATACCAGGATTTGAACCCAGACCCTGGAGGTGCAAGGCGACAGTGCTAACCACTAAGACACTAATGTCTACACTAAGTAGACACTAAGTCTACACTAAGACACTTTATGTTTATTGTCTCCTACTGCAATATTTTTTAAGGCTCAGTTTAGTTCTCTGATGCCTTACAGCATTATTTTTACACTAATATATTATGAGTCATGTTAACATCAACATTTTTCCAGTTTTAACCAGGCTGCAGAAGCTTAATTTAGCCCCCTAGCTATAGTGCTTCTGTCTAAACCCCAGCGAACTGTCAAAAAGTCTAGACCTCTGATGAGACAGCCAGACGAGAGAACCATCAGATAAATTATTTCAAACGTACAGCATTTGATCCAGGTCTGATAACTTATGATTGACATGAGCCCTTGTATTCAGCTGACAACAACTTTGCGGGTTTGAATGCCTGTTACATCATCAAGTTCCTGGTGCCGGTTAAAACAGCATTCAATTGTCACAACTGATTTGCTGGTGAATCAGCTTGAATGACAGGTATATTCATTAATGCCTTTGTGAAACAGTCCTTCCAACTAATTATTAGTTTTCCGTCTCAGCACAAATTGAGCCATCAAACATTTTTACAATACGTGTTTGACAGTGGCGAAGCTCACAGTCTCAGAACAGTGAAGCCTCTGCACAAATTTATCATTGTCAAGCCAGTGGTGTATGGAGGCATCTCTGCTAATGCTGGCATCAGGCCTTTTAGTGTCTTCCTTCTGAGTGAATTGAAAAATGGACAGATGGTTGGCAGGACAAAAGGGGCAAAACACATTGAAACGTAAAAGTTTGATTATCTAATATTCAATATTTTCATTTAAAGAGGCAAACAGAAACCTAGCAGAAACCTGTCAGGCCAAGCACAAACTTCCATTGGAAATAAATAAATTCTTCAAGATAACTACAGCCCACAATAATATATTTTGGGTTTCGTTATAAGTTGCATTTTGGTCCTTTACAAAATATGTAATATTGCAAAGGCCAGAAAAACTACACTAACAATTGCTAACAGATATATTGGATAATGTTGCTTTCACACTAGGCACTGTTGCTTTAACTATGACACCCAAGCACACACACCCAAGTCCTTATTTCCATCCATCCATCTAGGAACCTCTCTAGTTCAACTACACCCAATGGTGATTACAATTGTATTTATTCCCATTTTATGACAATGGTAGGACCTCCAGTCAACATACACACATGCGTTCACAAACAACGGGCAATTTGGGAACTCCAGTTAGCTTAAACTTCATGTCTTTGGACTGTGAAAGAAAAACCCGGAGAACATTCCATCAAGTACAGGGAGATCATGCAAAATCCAACCACACAGATCCTGAGATGGGAATTTAATCCGGAGGTGCCAAGTGCTTATTTTACGGTCTCCCATACAGTAGGTGGCAGTATGCACTTAGGTAGTTTGTGACCTGTAAATAAACACAAAGAGAAGACTAAAAGGGACTCAAGCTTCTCACAATGCATAAACATATTGATATTTTTGGGGAAAAAATGTCAAACTCAACTTCAATTTCCTGCCTTCATACTTTATCAGCTATGTCCAGGAGGTTTAGAGAATGAGATCAGTGTGTTCTGTACCCACACAGAGATATCAGAGGAGACAGGAGCGGCTGATGACGTTGCATTCTAAATGGCGTTCCATTTGTGTTTGTTTACGATTGTTGTTTGTATTTGATTCAAACTGTGCTGGAGTACACTGTACCATGCTTGAGACCACCTTTTCAAGTGTACACGCATCAGTGTCTGAGTCTGTATGGTGTGGTTGGATGTCTCTTACTTTAAGCTGTCAATAGTCAGTACCACTGTTTGAAAGCAGAGGAAAGCTCAGGATAGGGATAATAGCCTCACTGTTCATATGCTTTTACCAAACATTTGGCATCAGTGGCAGAGAATGCAGTGTCCCTGACAATGGGTCTGTTTGGGTAAAACTAAGAAGTGAATCTGTGCTCTGAGCTAGAAACTGCCACTGCTGCCACAGGTTGATATTGAGATAAAGGGAAAATAAGAAAATGAATAAAGGGCAGTATGTATATTTACATTGACTACAATATTCTGTTAATCATTGTAATAACAGTCCAATCAGAATAAAAAGGCCTCATGTAACCACCTCATTAGAACAGTCTGACCTCCTCAGGCCAGATCAGAATGAATTAGTCATGTAACACACTTGATCTGATTGCTTCTCTTTTGTTGTAATGAATATATTTTTTCTATATATTTGCCATATGTGCAGGTAACATTAGATGATATGACGAGTTTCCAGGAAGGAAATTTTGCTTCCATTCCTGCTTGTAAACTCCATAACAACAACTACCTTCCAGACTTTAATCCACTGGTTCTTTGCTGGAGAAAGGAACCCTGATTCGCTTACATTTTACACATATTAATGTATCTAATCAAATATAGATGAGACTTAATTTTTGTAACCAGTTATAAAAAAATTAGAACTCAGGATTTGTCATAAAATATAGGAAGCCCAGACTAACCTAACTTCTGTTTCGTCATCTGTTAGATTTTCCTGTAGATGTAAAAAGCTACTTTCTGATTAAAATGCTCTGAGCGTGTATAAACATATTAGCATCATCAACTCAGCATCCATGTACAGTAAACAGTTGGAAAATCTAATTAGAACGATTTCAATAAGATTTAATAAATATTGTCCATGAAAATGTATTTTTCCATATATGGCACAGGTTTCTTGCATCAAGTGCCTATTGTATTGAAAACCGTTGAAGCGGTTTGAGGGTTAAAAAAATATCTATCTATCTATCAATTAATACAGTATTATAAAACCATTATAGTTCATTTTCTAAGGGGTCTAATTGTGGACATAATACTTTTATGCATAGACAAAAGAACACACTCTTTGAAAGTTAAAGTGAGGCAATAGCATGAATGATTGTTACCTTTATGAAGGTCATCTATTAAGAAAATTCACATTTTGATTATTTTTGGACAGTCACCTAGATGTATAGTGTGTCTACATGCAGACATCCCCACCTGATTTTTTTTTTTAATTTAAATTTATATGTCTTTCTTCATAAATTTTTCTGTTGTGATATTTTTTTTTGTTTGTTTTTGTTATTCTGGCTGTAAGAATGTGGTAATTCGTTATAAAGATTAACCATTTTACTTGCCTACAACAGACTTGTGTTGTAAACTAGAGCATTAACGCCAAAAGCAAGACATGGTAAATGCTATGTCACTGGCTGTAAACAAAAACTTTTTTTTTTCCTTCTTTCTTTTATTGCTCACATCTCACACAGAAGTGTAGAAAATATGGTTAATGTTTATTTATGGTGAAAATGTTCTAACATTTATGTCCAATGATATATGTGTGTGTTCTCAACATTTCACATTAGACTGCTTTCTGAATGAGGGATAATTTTAAAGCTGGATTTGCATGAATTCTGAAGCTCCAGAGTGGATAAATTCCAGCTGTCTGTGACTCAACTTCAGTCTGAAGCTGAGAGGGTTGCTATATTTAAAGTTACTTTACGTTTGGCATGTTTAGATTGTTAAGCTTGTTGGGGAAATGTATGCACACAGTGAGGCTAATGTTGCTAACAGTACAGTAGCTTGTGTTGCATGTTGAAGCAGGATAAAGCTTACGTGGAAGGCGATGATGACCCTAGGTCAGGTATTAAAGGCTCCTGAATGTTGTTTCTTTTTTTTTTTCTAGAATTCTCAGGAAGTAGTCACTGTTTTGCCTTATATATTAATGCTGTGGGTTTTGTGGTCCAGGGGAGATTGTCAGACTTAAGGCAAAACGTTATGCGGGATTTGGACATGGACAAGTTGAAGATCAAGTTGAAAACTGCAGGGAGCTATTCTGCACATTTCTTCATCACCCTTCCTATTACACAATCAAATTCAACAGCTTTCCTTTGGTTCCTTGCTCAATTCATGCTTCTTCACAGAGAGTACTGTATATGTCTGTTGAAGGTACCAGGACTCTTTCTGCTATCAGCACCTCAGAACGAGCAAAGAAACAATGACGTTTGTTTTTGCCATCAAGGTGTTGCCTTCACCAGTCGTGCTGTTACTGGTCTTAATATTGATGATGTGCTGAATGCTCTGCCATACTCTCCATGTGTCATCGTTGGTGAAGCAGTCGTCAGTTCTCCTCTTTTAGACTGCTTGCTCTTCCTAGATGCCTCTCATCCGATTGGCTCTAGAGGCACTACTGTATATATAAGGCTCTTTTGCCAGAACTGAAGGCAATATAGTGGTCCTTGAGAAGTGTTTTGCTTTGACCCTACTTTGTCATCCAAGGCTGATTGGGGAACACCCAGATTTGTGTGTTGACAGTAACTCAGTTCTTTATGTAATACAATAGACTTGTTTTACACTCCTCCTGATTTTGGTCCTCAAAAATGTCTGGATCAGACTTTACAGACTTCACAGTACAAACCATTACTGTAGCTGTAAGCAAGCACTTTCAGACCACGCCATGGCAGTCATTGTGGTGTAGGTTGAACTTTTCTATGGAAGGGGTGTATGTTGGGGTAACTGTAGGAGTGTGCATACTGTAGGTGGTCAGACTTCAGAGGAACTGGCATTACTTCTATATGGATAAAAGCACCACTTATAACAAGGACTGCCGTGGGACAGATGCTTTACTGTGAATTTAAAGCACTCATCAGGTAGTCCAAGGCTGTGGTAGCATTAGCCTCCAGTGGGATGTAAACAGCTTAGTGTGCTATAACGACAGTAAACTCACATGGAAGGTAAAACGGCCTGGATTTAAGTGCCATTTATTTCAAACCAGAAAAACAGTGCAAGCCTATGATTTCAGAAAAAGTGCACTTGTGGAGTCTTTGTTTCCATCCCAGTGAATCTCTATGCAGCTTGCTAGCTCAAAGGCTACTGTACATCTGGAAAAAGTGAATGTAGCTGTTTCTCTGTTATTAACCGGATGCAACAGTCACCTCTGAGTTTCTATTTTGAGGTCTGTAACTTCGGGTTGTCCATTTTGTTGGTTATGATTCTGGCACTGATGAGAAAAATGCTGGGAAGGAGTGGTTTGGGTGGTTGTTATCTTGTCCTAGCGAGCAGGCCGGACTGGCAGCTACATTTTGCTTCCTAATGCCTGTAAAATGAGATTTGTACAAGTGAGATTAATAATGATGAACATAAATGTAAACAAAAACATTTATAAAGAGCACTGAAAATTGGAGCGCCGGGTTGCTGTGCTGCTTCTGTATGCACCACCATGTTAGTTAGCCTTTATGGCTACAGACACAAAAACAGCTTGTATGGAAAAGTAGCAAACCAGAAGGAAAAGGCTGTCAGAATGCATGACTTGAAGAGTATTTGAGCTGGAACGTTAAACATTTCAAGAAGCAAAATAATAGGTCAAATGTGTTATAATCTTTGGGGATTCAAGATGGTTGCCTGTGTTACTCGTCAATTTTTATTTTTATTTATTTATTTATTATTTTATTTTTTTTAACATTGGGGAATCTATGGTGGATTACAGTCGTTCCTTTGGTCATTGTTCCAGATTACTTGGTGCCTCCAATCTGTTTCAGAAGATCAAGATGTAGGCATTGGAAGCAAGGCCTGTTCAGCTCTTTCTTGGCACATGCTGAAGTGGGAGAATATATCTTAGACAGTGGCTAGATATGTCAGATTGTCATGATTCTGTCCCATCGTTCCTTAATTTCCCAGTGAGTTGATCGCTTCTTCTTCACTGAGCGGAGTGCACGCATATGGTAGAGGGATCTTCCATCAGCTGCATCAGCTATTTAGAGCTTCCCCTGGGGCTCTTTCTAGTGACAACTGAGCCTTATACCCTGATAAGATAGAGCTGCTAAATTCCCATTCCATAAGAAAAAAGTCTTTTTTGATAAATGACTTTATCATGGCTAAAATCATGGATATTTTATTTGTGACAGTAACCTGGCAGAAGAATTTGGAGCATGCTCCTCTTTTTTAGCTTTGCCAGTAGGATTAGGGCTTTGTCAGCACAGAGTTTCAGGCCATAGCAGCAATCTTGCTACTGTATTTAGGAATAAGCTTTCTGGTGGGTGCATACTAGGATGTTCTCATTTAAATTACAAATGAATAAAGTTGATGGCTCAAATATTTTATTGTATTTTAATTTACCAGATTAACAGGCTTTTCAACATTTCTATCCTCTACAATCATTTCAACTTCAAACCAAGAAATGTCAGAGGAAAGTCTTATTAATATTTAAATTTTAATTTTCTAGAAAGTACCCAACAGCAAATCTAAAATAATTGCAATAATTATCCAGTGGTTGTAGTTGCAAAATGGATAATATAGCATATGTAATATAATATAGTAATGCTAAACTCTTGATTTTGATTGGTTGGAAGATATTGATTAGGATTTATATTAATGAGTTAATTTAATGTAAGTTTATATGAATCCACTTTTTGTAATAAATTATTTCAAGAGCTAGATCATTTATGAATAGTGTAGTCTATATCTATAGTTTTTACATTTTATTTACCTATTCATTCTGTTTATACTGAAACATAAGTTCCTGGAATAAATCTTTCTTATCTCTCAATTTTGTCCAGTTGTGATGTACTCTGATCAGCCATAACATTAAAACCACCTAGATTTTAGGTTCTTCTTGTACCACAGTGGCAGATCTTTGGGTGCTGTGGGTTGTGGGCTCTGTGTGTGGTGAGTTACAGTGCACTGATGTTTTAATACCTTTATTTTGGCCAGTATTGACTTTTTCAACTGTTTGTGCTGCATATACAGTACTTTCCTGTGGGATTGGACCAGATGGGCTGGCTGGGACTTGGTATGTAATTGATAATCAGTGTTACATTCAATTTACCTAGCAATGGTGTTAATGTTATGGCTGATCAGTATATGTACCTGCAGGTACAGTATATGTACCTGCAGGTACAATTATTTAATGAGCACTGCATGACCGTTTTAAATCATGCGGCTTCTTTCAACTCTAGATTGTTTCATGTTGATCCCCTCCCTTGGCTGGATTTGTTTTTTTAAACTGATCTGTCCAAACATGGGGCAACTATTATGAAAGAATGAACTTTAAATAAACTTTAAAAGATTGTTTAAGGATAATAGGTTCTCCTATTTTTTTTTCAAGCTTATTTTCCAATAGTCAACCCAATCCTAAAATGCTGTTTGTCGCAACCAACAATAGTGTTATACGTCCATATTCTGGATTTTCCAGATTATTCTGTGAAAGAGTGATACATTCTCTGTCTTTTTTCTGCTGATTTCTTGCTGGTTTTCACCAGTGGTATAGAAATTTTCTTTTATAGCATACAGTACAGTATAATGATCGTATGGAAGTAGTAAGCAACATAAAAAATTCTGTCTTGTCCTACTGATCCCATACCCTTTTTTCTATTCAAAACCTGATTTGATTTGGTTGGTCATGTTGTGATTTCAACAGTTGACGCATCCTTGATACCTAGTCATGTTCATCCTTTCCTTAAACAGGCAGTTGTACAACTATTTGTGACCTTGATATATTTTTGCCTCAGACATGTAGACCTTTTTCAAAACTTCCTTTTATCACAAATGTCTAAAAAATATTTGCTAAACAGCTTTCTTTGTATAGTCTTAAGCCTCTTTCATACACACTGGAGTCTGAGAGAGAGCGATTTTGGTGAATAAGAAAATGGTCATTCCATGACCTAGAAAAGTTGTTACATTGTGGGCATACAGATTTGAAGAGAGCTTTGAGAAGAACAAGGAGTTCTTGGTGAGTGTATGGCGAGTGCGGGAATAAGGGATATCCACTAATCTCATGGTTTTGTGAACAGCGAGAATGAGGAGTTCTGTATAGGAACGAGGAGAGGTAAGGAGTGCTCAACGAGAGTCCCATGAGAAGAACTTGGCAAGACATTAGCGTTACATGTGCCGCGGGCCCCTAGCGGGGGTTCTTGCCAATGCTCTCTTTAATCTTGCCAACTCTTTCCTGGATTACATTGATCACTCGCCAATGCTCTTCTTGTTCTCTTCAATCTGTCTAGAACTCTCTTCAAGTAGGAAACGTGTTCACACTGAACTCAGGACTTCTCATCAATTGCTCCTTAATCTCCTCAGTCACTCCTCAATCTCACTGTTGCCGTCCTGCATCCACACGATTAGCGAGAACCAGGAGAGCCCTGTGTCTTTAGTGAATGTCTAAAAGTGTGAGTATGTATTGAAATGTACTGTTTTTTTTTCCGCATGAAAAGTCTATGGGAAGAATTGCCATGTCGAATAATAGGATTTTTTTTCTGTGGTTAATATGTTTTTTTTTTCAAAAAAAAAAAAAAAATTCCTTTGTCATGAAGGGTTCTTTAGCATTCTGTCTTGGATTTGATCCTCTTTACATTTTATCAAGATCTGCTTGTTATCCCATGCTTCAGGTGACAGTGCTTTCACAACTGCAGCTCCTAGACTGTGGAATGATCTGCTCCTGGAATTACAATCTGTAAGCACTGTGGACAATTTTGAAAAGCAGCTGAAGATTTATCTCTTCAAGACTGCTGTTTACTAGTTTTTAATATTTATTTTGTGTGTTTTCTTTAATTTTCCTATTTTGAGTTTATTGCTTACTGTTTTTGGAAAGGGCTTTGCGACATGTGTTATCAAGTTCCAAAATTGACTTTTTGGATAAACGAACGCGCTCTGAACGTCCTAGACGTTTATGTTGCGTTTTGTAGTGGCGCTCGATTGACTTC
>JAOVVA010000037.1:8768334-8784078 GCA_028565275.1 Leiocassis micropogon | reverse complement strand
AGTTATTGGAGACTCAGGTAGACTTGTAGGAAATTCCAGTCTTGAACTATCGAGCAACTGCAGCCAAGTCAAGTCCTTAGAGAAACAGCTGTCAACAGCTGAGATAGGCTACAGCCGCAGAAAACCACACTGGGTGCCACTCCTGTCAGCAAATAACAGGAAACTAGGGCTATAATTTGCATGGCCACACCAAAATTGGACAATAGAAGATTGGAAAAAAACCTTGCCTGGTTTGATGAGTTTCATTTCTCCTGCAGCATCCGGATGGAAGGGTCAGAAATTCATTCTTCCTTGTATCAACAGTTCAAGCTGCTGGTGGTAATGTATTGGTGTGGAGGATATTTTTATTTGTACACTTTGGGCCCCTTAGTACCAAACGAGCATCATTTAAATGCCATGTCCACCACTTTATTTATACTTAAGTATATATTTACAGTACCAAGGTTCATATTAAAGCATGTGGTTTTTGGTCGCATTACGAATCATTAAGGCCAAGAAGTTTGGCTTGAGTGGCTAGGCATGTGTGCATAAAACATATCATATTTATGTATATTACCAAATCAGATTACAGTTAGTACTAACAAAATACATGTGTTTTTTCTTGTTTGTCCTTTGTTTCTTGCAGTTAGAGTATTGAAATTGTCAGTGTTACAAAATACAGGATCCTACGTTTTTGATTATTAAATCATTATAATTGTTACGATTATTGCTATTAAAATATTGTTTTCTGTTCTATTCCTCTTGTTGATATAACTATTTATTAAACTATTTTGCTGTAATGGTTTGGCAATACTGTAACAGCATATAGTCATGCCAGGAAAGCTTAGTGAATTGAATGGAATTGAATTGAGAGACTGTGCGAGAGAGGGACAGCACGAGAAAGAAAGATTGAGAGACCGTGTGCATGTGATAATAAGATGCCTGTCCAGTACGAAGTACACCTACACTATCATCTTCGAGACCCTGTTGTAATCATCTGTACACCCTCACCCATCTTCCTCTCCTTTCCCTTCTGTCATCCTACAGTATCTCAGTCAGTGTGCCATTTTTTTTATGTTATCTAACAGGACACTATGAGTGATGGGTTGCCAGTGCCTTACAGTGGCACCTGTCAAAGTACTAAGGAAAAAGTGTTTATTTGCATGACTCAAGTATATGTCCAACCAAGAGAGCCTTCAATCAACCTGGCAGGCTTGCGCAGGGGAGCCTCGCTTGTTTGATAAAACCAAAACTGGAGTTTTGAACGAGAGCAAGACTCTGGCTTACTGACACAAAGCACTGGAGCTTTCATTTTCAAACCTCAGCGTTTGTCCGGGGCATCGGAACAGGCATCAGTGGCACAAATCTGTTAATCTTCTTGGCATAAGCCAAAGAATTACAGAAGCATATGGTGGGATTTTCTGTGAGGAAAGCAAAAGCGCTAAAAAGTGTACTCTGTGACTGAAAGGGTCATATGGACATGTACAGATGGAGCAGATTACAAATGCTCACGCAGAGTAATGCAAACTTGCCCCAGCTCTCTCACACACTCACACTTACAAACACTCAGACTGAATGTCGCACTAATAAACACACCAGCAGAAGCACTAGCACCATGCGACATATGTCCAGAAGTTCAGTCACACCCCACAAGCCTCGTTTGTCCATCATTAACACTCTGTGTCCATCTTTGTCTCTGTTGGCATCTGTGAAAAAGACACATCTTGACTTTTGCCCTGCGTGGAATTTCCAAGAGTGAGTCACTCATTTGACAGCTTGCTGAGTGGGTATCATTAAATCGTTTAACACATATTATATAGAGTCGCAGAGCTCCAAGGTTCCACGGTTTGATCCTGAGCTCAGGTTACCGACTTACAATTATGTGCTCCAGGTTCTTAGGCTTTCTCTGACTGGCTACTCTAAATGTCATTGAGGTGTAAACGACTGTGCCCACTATGTATTTGGGTTGTATTTATAGTAGCCTTTTGTTTCTAAATAAGCGCTGAATGCATTATGACCATGAGGAGGATAATTTGCTTACTGTAGGTGAAAGAATATTATGGACAATACAGGCTAGTATAAACCTAATGAAACCGCTAGACTGAATGAGTGGTTAATGAGTCACAAAATACAGATCGTAAGGATTACACTTTTTTCCGTGATCGTCTCATGTTTATATGTACACTTAACTGCTTGAGAGTGCTGAAGGTTGCAGTGTAATGTCAGTGCATCTGCATTTACAGTGGAACCTTGGATTATGAGCATAATTCATTCCGGAAGTGGTCTCGTAAATCAAAGCAAATCTTCCCATGAGAAAGAATGGAAACTCAAATTATTTGTTCCACAGCCCAAAAAAATAAATACATAAAAATAATTAATACAAAATATATATAAAGTAAATATAAAGTAAAAATAAAACAAATTAACCTTCACTTTACCTTTAAAAAAAAGTAAAAATAAATCCCGACAGATAAGTGTTTATGCGCGCAGGCGCTGTGTGTGTGTGTGTGTGTGAATCTAAAGTAAGAGGAGAGGAGGAATCAGCCCCTTCCGTCTCCCCCTCTTCACCTTACACAGTAAACCTTTCTCCTCTCTTATTTGAATTTCACACAAACACACACACACACACACACATTCATTTTGTCTGAAAAATTAGCAAGGAACATCGCTAATGACACTCGCGTGAGCGCATACTAACGGAATCACTGTTGTAAAGTTAAAAAAACAAATGAACCTGCACTTTACCTTTGAAAAGAATCGCAGTGTTTCTGTGTATAGCAGAGTGTGTGTGTGTGTGTGTGTGAAGCCGAGAGGGCGTGGGGGGGTGGAGGGTGTAAAGGCAAGAGTGTGTGTGTGAAGGGGCACGGTGTCAAATTACGCGCACCCGTAACAACAGGCTGAAACAGAGAGGGGAAAAATGGATCTTTAACCTCTCTAATGAGACTTTCTTTTGCTTTACATGCGCGCACACACATGTGTTATAAGAAACTGTACATGCGCGCTGTACACACACGCTTGCAAACACAAAATAAAATTAGTTTTTCGTCCACAGACGTGGTCACTGTGTTATAGTAAACAGTACACGCGCACAGATGTTGATTATACCAGTAAGCGACGCACACTAAGACCGAGCAGAGGAGACGATTACCCACAATTCCGCAGCGCAAGAGAGATAAAACATAGGCTCAGTTGTGATCACGTGACGCTCGACGTCAAAACAAGAAGCGGATGCGTGATACATGATACTCAGTACTCATAAACCAAGACTTGTTCGTTTATCAAGTCCAAATTTATTAAAAACCTTTACTCGCCTTGCCTCTACATTTTGGCGACATCATTCCCATATCCCGGGTAGTGGTAAAATTTACCAAGTAATGCTAACTTTGTTTGTACATGATATATTAAAAACACCCAACCACACTGTCTGACTCATCTAAAGCATCATTTATCAATACACACTAACATTACATCCACACAAGTGGTTGTAACCATAACCATCGTTGCATTTCCAGCATAGATTCGTGACACTCGTGATATAAGGGTAAAAAAATAAAAGAGTTCACAGCATCGCATCTTTATAAAATTACTGAATATTGCTTGTATTAGGAATAGATTTATGTATAGGCTGACATTCTTTGGGAAAAGCATTATTAAGGAGATATTTTTATCTATAAATTAGTCACCACACTGGCATCGCCGGACCCCTTTTACTAGGGCACGTGCACCAGTATTGATCTGTCGCGCCCCAGTAAAATTTCACACTCAAATTTAAACAAGCATCCATATTAGGCACAGAATTAATTTATATTGATAATTAAGACAAATACTTGATTTTATTTATTAATCCGCAATTTCATTCACCTTGCGGTCAGGGTGTATACACCACAGCTGTGTGCATATATTATAGCTGTTGCACTGCAGCACTTGCGCAGGCAAACCAAGAATCAGGATTCAGATGTGGTAACACAATGGGACTAAAGTAGGTTTTACAAAAGAATCTTCTCAAAAATTATTGACCCCTGTAGATGGACATCAGAAAATTCTTCAAATAACACAGAGACAGGGAAGCAGTATGGAGAAAAGAGAGTATGGAGAAGTAGAAGTACAGTAGTAGCGATAAACGTGTGAAAATCCAGGGAGACTTTTAGTTTCTGAAACCAGTTCAATTGGAACCAAAAACCATGCAATGATTAAAATCATAGAGATCAGACTTTTCTCCTGATCTGATGTTTGATCTGAAAATTAACTAAAGTTCCTGACTTGCAATCACGTGATTGAATGCATAAATAAATATATGTACAAAGTATATGTGGGTGTATATACTTTATTTTAAATTGCTGACTCAGTTCATGGAATGGTTCTTTCTTTGAAATGATCTTTGCATGGACAATATTGGTATTTATTTGTATTATTGTGGAATACGGAGAAATACAACCGTACAGCAGGTTTAGCAGCAGCAGCCTGGTAGTGAGGATAAGCACAACAAATTGTGTGATTTGACAAACGTGGGCCTGTGCCCCAGTATAGTTTCACTTTTAGCAATGCCACTATTCACCACTCAGGTCTTCCTTATCAGGCAACAATTGAGGAGGGTGCTTCATCTGAGACACATGAAGCCAACCAAGCACATCTTCTCATACTGTGTCACAGGGCAGCGTAAGAAGAGCTAGTCAGCCCTTTCTTCTGCAATCATGAGCTTGCAGATGTCTATGACTGGTGATTGACAGGGGAGAGATTACGCCCATCTCTCTTAGCTACAAACCAACACTGAATTATGCTATGTTAGTTTCCTGGCTACTGTATGTACTGTATGGCTTATTATCTGCTTTTCTGGTCCAAAGCTTGGTTTCACCCAGTAATCTATTTTCTTATTCTCCATTTTAGCTTTAACTCTAGCTCCTGCTGCACATTTCTGATTATGAACTATGATTGTTTCACTTTGCTTTGACCCCTGCTCAAAAGCAGAATGGACTCAGGACATTTCAGCTCCCTGCCAGCATGGATCATACTCCCCAGAATACTTGCACAACCTTTAACCTACATTGCAACATCCTCATTTTAGAGTATACAAACTTTTCACTGACTTTCAAAGTTTTTGGCATTATATATATTTGAGTGAGTTTTCTAGCCTTGCTTATGATTATGGGTCATCGTTTCTATAACCGCTGCAATAGACATGTTTTGACATTCGCCGGTCTTACGGTTGTGGATGTTCGAATTGTCTTTGCCGTCATTTACATTCAAATTTCTTGCAAATGGATTCTCACGCCGCTTCTCTTACGTTCAACCTGATACATCGAGCTGAATTGACAATTCTGGTTCTGGGGCATAGTTTTGTGGAGTCCATGATGTTTTTGTAAAAGTTTTAAGATTCTTGGCCTTGTTAATTTATTAATGATTGTGTCAGTTACATTTTATTCCTCATATTATGTTCCTGTAAGCGCAATGATACGTACCACCGGATCATTAGAAAAATAAAGATTGGGGTTAGTTGTGGAAGCTGTGTGCAAGACTGCAAACGATTACAAGAAGGTGCTGCTCTGTGAGTGATGAGTGTGTATGAGACCTGCAGGCCTGGAGATTTGTGCGAGCGACTGCGTATGTTTTGAAAAATGGACAGTTCTGTTGAAAATGTGGGCAATAATATAGAATTGTCGTTGGCGGAGAAGAAGGCGATTAATCTTCGTGATTTTAGCTAGTTTTATACACACACACACACACAAACACTTGCACACACTTTCAGCTCCAGTTTTATGGTAAACACCTATCTATATGGTGATTGTAAGGTTGCCTTGACAACCACACCTGTGACAAGGCCAGGTTGCCATGATAAGGGATGTGTTTGTGATAATGATGGGCAGGCAAGAGCTAGTGATCGATACACTCTCACATGCACACACACACACACACACACATACACGCACATATGCACATACATATATAGAGAGAAAGAGAGAGAGAGAGCACTCATGATGGAGCTCATGTAACATTTAGTCAGGTCAATGCCCATATTGCTCTTTGTCTGTCCATCTTTCTTTCTCTCTCACACACACGCACACACACACACACACACACAATCCATTACGGAGCATTTAGCCAGCTCAATACACACACAAATTTCCAGCAATTTAGTCCAAGGCCTTCACACACTGCGTGAGTATAAAAGAATGGACAAGTGTGTCTCTGCCTCCTGCCTTTTTCACGTATCTTCCTCCTCGGTCTTGCTCCAAAGTCGCGTTAATTAGAAGTTTGCGCTGCATGCCACCCTGTCTGTCATTGTCACCTCAGTCAGGCCAGTGACTGTGGAGTTGTGTATGTGTGTGTGGGTGGTTAATTTGTTATGTTTTTTTTTTTTATCTATGCAGTTATGTAAGACGTCTGTTGCTGTGTGTTGCTCTGTCAATCTCTTAATTTTGTGTTCATCCGCAATCATCTGCAAAGAAAGGGAGCGCGGGTTAGCTGTCAATAATTCTTGGCTGGATTAATTGTCCGAAAATGCTTTGCCTCGCCTCGTCTTGCCTTTTATTTATTTATTTATTTATTTATTTATTTTTGTAAGTGTGTGTGTATATTAATTATGAAAAATCTCTTTTATCCACCCCCATTTCTTCATCTCATCGCGCTTTCTCTCTCTCTTTCTCTCTCACCTTATCTGTCTCACACTTTCCTCCTTCGCTGATTGATTGTTTCATCAAGCTGTCTGAAGTTGCCCTTTTGGCATGTCGTTCAGTTTCTGATCTCTTCCCTCCCTCCGCCTTCGTTTTTTTTCTCCTGCAGCTTTTTTTCCCCTCCTCCTCCTCCTGATTAGTTTGTATTCAGTCTGGCTGCCTGTGAAATAGGACACAACCAGTGTGTTGGCCAAGCGTTCTAATGGCCAGACTTAATCAAACAGACAAACACGAGCGATGGAAGGCAGCCTGTGACCTTTCCAACATGGCATCCTTGCCTCAGCTTTTCAGGAAGATAGTAGCAAGCCTGCTCCTCTGTTAATAATGTTGACAAATGCGTGTGTGAGCGCGTGTTTGTGTGAGTGCCATTTTCTAGCTGCACCTAATGGGCCGTGTGGCTGTGAGTAGTCGTAGCTTGTGGTAAGTGGGCACACATGCACGCGCATGTGCACACACACACACACACACACACGCACGCACACACATATACAGTACATCCTTCTTTGTTACAGTGGAGTGGTGAGTAATGTGGCTTTTTCCATGATTCAGAATTGCCGCTCAACCTCTTTGTCTGAGACGCTACAGCTAATGGCTGTCCCTTGGCATTCATCATGTAAAGACCCCCTGTGTGCCATGTGATGATTTGATGGGTTCCGAATTTCTCCTGACAGATTGGTCTGGGATCGATCACTTGAGAGGACTGGCTGAAAATGATACGACATTAGGAGCAAAACAGCTTTTTGGGTTGGACATTTGCAGATGTGTGTGTGTGTGTGTGTGTTTGTGTGTATGTGGATGCACTCACATATGGCTGAGTTTTCCCTAAATTATATTAGAATGATTTTTTTCTATGTGGAATAATGCAATGGTAAAAATAAGGCAGTCTTAGTAAGTGATCTTACTGCTCAAACGAACACCTGTGGCCTCCTTTTCCAACATTGAGCATCTCTCTCTCTCTCTCTCTCTCTTTCTCTCTCTGTCCCTCTCACTCACTTCCTGTCTCAATCTTCCTTTCTTTTAATGTGTATTCTTCCTGCCATTTCTGCCTTTATAGTATCTCCATCTTCATACCTTTCCCTCTATATTTCCCGATAAGTCACCCTGCCTCTTTTCTTTCTTTTTCCATCATTCACTCTCTGTCTCTCATTTCCAGTAATCCCTTTTATATTCCATTATATTAACTCAGTGCACTTTGAGCACATCTTTACTTCAGCTTTTCTGGGCATTTTTTTTTTCCCCTGACCTTTGTACAGTGTATTTCAAACAAGATTTTACACGGTGCATTGTGAAGCCATGAACAACAGGAGAGCAATTGAGAAGAACCTTTAGTTCTGTTCAAAATTACTTTTGAAGTTCAGTTATATAAAATGTGCAAATCTTTTCCTCATGTGCATTATTAAAGGTGGAAAAGACTTTTCTATGTGCTGTAAGCATCTACCAGGGCATTTATACAGTTTATTTTATTTTATTTTTGCTCGTGCAATCCTTCTTAACCTCACTATTACAATTAAAGGCATGCATGTTTTTATTAAGACAATTTATAATGTCTGTAGTGTACGCGTTCTATCTTACACATGTATCTCTACAGTTGTGTGTGTTTTTGCACACCAACACGAACGAAATATTCTAGCTAGATTTACTCAAGTTTCATTTTTACTGATCTTTACTGTACATACATTCATATGCATGTTAATTAATTTCAGTCTATTAAGTACTGAATAAATTAAGTGCAAGTATGTTTGGGACTTTTGATTGTGCACTCGCACCAGGGCTCCGAGCCATTTCGGCCTGTATTGTCATTCCCAGACATACAGCCTTCTTTAAGACTTTTGCACCATTCAATTTTTTTTTATTTTTTTTACTGCAGCTCACTGTCTCATCACTGTACTATGAATGACGTCTTCTTTAAATGTCAGTCGGTTTTACTTATCTTAATATATGAGAAATTTCATCACAAGTCCCATTTTGACTTAAATTCTCCTCTTGTTTACATTTACATAAAGCTTTATGAAAGATAAAGCTCATAAGGAGCTTAAAATCAGTGGCAAATAAACACTACTTTCAGTCACGGCAACAGCCACACGGCACAGTCACGGCACAGCCACACAAACAGATACAGATCCACCTCCTCTTCCCATATAGTTCCCTTTTTTTTTGTTCTGACTTACCTTGTTTTTCTTACTTTATGGATATATTTTGAATGGCTCTTTTTCAAGTTATTAACATGAATTGACTGAGTTCCACTGAATGAGTAGGTTTACTTTAAATCTGCATAATATTAAATTAAGAGAAATTACAGGGTGTCATCAAAGACTCCATAGATAGGGGAAAGTAACACTTGGTTTTCCAACAATGTTGAAGAAGTTCGCAGAGGTCTTGAGTACTTTTTGACTGCTTTTGCTTCCCTCTCCGGTCCAACTCATCCCAAACCATCTCAATATGATTTTAATATTGGGTGATTGTGAAGGCCAGGTCTGATGCAGCACTCCATCACTCTCTTTTTTAGACAAATAGCTCTTACATAACTTAGAGGTGTGTTTGGTGTCATTGTCCTGTTAGAAAACAAAAGTTTGTCCCACTAAGTGCAAACAAGGCGTCATGGCATGTCACCTTAAAATGCTGTGGTAGCCTTGCTGGTTCAGTGTGCCCTCAATGTTGACTAAGTCACCAACAGTGTCACTAGCAAACCATCTCCATACCATCACACCTCCTCCTCCACGCTTCACAGTGGGAACCACACATTCAGTAACTGTCAATATCTTTGTCTAACAAAAAGATGGTGGTTAGAAACAAAAATCTCAAATTTGGACTCATCAGACCAAAGGACAGTTTTCCAAGGATCTAATGTGTATTCCTTGTGTTTCTTTGTGGCCCAAGTACGTCTCGTCTGCTTGTTGTTCTTTTGAAGTTATGGTTTCTTTTTTGCAATTTGCCCATGAAGACTGAACTCATGCAATCTCTTCTAAACAGTGAATGTTGAAATATGTCTGCCGCTTGAACTCCAAGAAGCATTTACAGTATGTGTGCTCTAATTTGAGTTGCTTTAAATTAGTGGTTTCTGAGACTGGTCGTTCTTATAAACCTATCCTCTGCAGTAGAGGTTGCTCTTGGTCTCTCTTTCCTGGGACATTCCTCATGAGAGCCAGTTTTATCATAGCGTTTGATGGTTTTGGCGACTGCATTTGGGAATATATTCAAAGTTCTTCAGATTGTGGATTGACTGACCTTCACTACTTGAAGTAACTGAGTGTTTCTTGTGATAATATGGATTTGTACAGTAGTTGCAAAAGCACTAACAGGGGTATTGATCCTGCACAAAACAACTGATGGTCTAAAGCAGTTGTCCCCAACCAGTGGGTCACAGACCAGTATCAGGCCATGGATGATTTGGTACCTGTCCTCACAGAAAGAATAAAAATGTATATTTTTTTGTATTTTCAGAATCAGAATCTGCAGAGTGTTTTATTTTGAAATTTGTGAAATCTGATCATTTGAAATCAGATCATCTCACATTCACTCACATTCACATTTAAGACAACTTCACCTCTGCCAACATTCTGGATTAAAATCAAATTGAAATATCCTGAGATCACCACAAAGTGCTGAAAACCCCGCTTCCATTTCCAACAACTTATCTTTGTGAACCGCTGTTGTCTGCAGTGACAGAAACTGAAACAAAATTACGAAGCAGACTGGACATAAGGAACACACTTTGGGTGTGATTGTCTCCCATCACTTCTAGATGGGACAGTCTTGTCACAGGGAAACAAGCTCAGTACACCCATAAGAGTTATGTTATATTTATTATGCACTTTATTATGCTTTGTAACGACTGTGCAAAGGCTGGAAAACTGTCTTACATAAAACTGGACCATGGTGCAAAAAAGGTTGGAGCCTTCTGGTCTAAAGCACATTTCTTGCCTTAAGAAGTCAGTCATAAAAGCTAAATATAGCTACTTTGGACAATTTAAAACAGTGGTCTCCAACCTTATTTTCACCACTGACCAGTTTTATGCATTTTCTACGGACTGGCCATCGCACGCTCGTAACAAAGCATAACAAAGGGCATAATGAATGCAACATACCATAATGTAGAATCAGTGAGGGTCCTGAGATGGTCTCATCTAGGAGTAATGGGAGACAATTACACCCGGAGTGTGTTCCTTATGTCCATTCTGCTCCATAAATTAATTATTGTTGCTGTCAATGCAGGGTACTTTTGTGGTATTTTTTTGTATTTTAATTCAGGACATTGGAAGAGTTGAAGTCTCAAATATACTTTTAAGGCCAAATCTATTAAACAGGGGGTTCCATGTGAATCACCTGTTGCAACAATCCCGTAATTTAGGTAGGACTCTTCTTTTAAATACAGCTTTCTTTTTGGCGGTCTCAGAATTTCCTCTTCTGTCTTATCATTTGTATTTTCCCTATTTTAAAAAGGCTCCCTTTTTTGTTGTTGTTCATACTATTTTTTTAGCTAGAGTAACTTGTAACATTAGCTTAATTGTAATTAAAACTGATACGGAGAAAAGTGTGGGAAAGAGATGCAGACGGAAGCAAATGGGAGACGATCTGATCATTTTGCAAAAAGAAACACTCTACAGACTCTGATAGTCAATAAAATGAAAATAAAATTCAAAATATATTTTTATTTTTATTTTTTTCTGTAAAGTCTGGTACCATATTGTCTATATTCTTGGTTATTTAACACTTTTTTGTTTACTACATACGTGTTCTTTCATAGTTTGGATGTCTTCAGTATTAATGTCTTCTTTAGCCCTATTCGGACGGGATTAGTTTTCCAAACGACGTTTGAGTTAGAATTTTTTTCAGACGAAATCTGTCATTTCATGTATGCATTCGGACGGGACTAACATCTCCGTGTTTATTACGGCGGTAGGAGTGTCTGTGTTTTACATGTGGGCGTTGCACAAGACCACATGTTCAGGATCTACATCCATTATTGGTGCGCAAACTTGAATACCGGCGCGCTAGAGATAGTAGTTCACGTTGACCAAAACACAAAAGAAAATGCATTTTGGGAAAAAAACATTTTCGGCAATCACAGACATTCACATTTGGACGGGATTAGATTTCTCAGATGACCTCCGAGTTTGCTGAAAAAAAAGTAGGTAATTTGCTCTGGAATTTTTACAGAGGTCATGTGAGAGAAAGACAGACATGGCAGATTCGGACGAGATTAAAATCACAAAGTACGTCTGTGAAACAGAAATTTCTCTAACGACCCCCTGTAAAACTAGTCCCGTCCGAATAGGGCTTTTGTCTTTCGGCTGTCATCATCTGCCTGCATCTAACACTATCCTCTGCATCCTCTTCATGTTGTCTCTCACTGCATCTATACCTCTCACTGCATCTATCTACCTCTTTGGTCTTTCTCTAGACCTCCTGCCTGGCAGTTCCAGAGCATCCTTCTACCGATATGCACAATGCACAATCTCTGTGTCAATCCTCAATGTCCAAACCACCTCAATCTGGCCTCTCTGACTTTATCTCCTAACCATCTAACATGGGTTGTCCCTCTGATTAACTCATTCTTGAACCTATCCATCCTTGTCACTCCCAAAGAGAACCCCAACATCTTCAGCTCTGCTACCTCCAATTCTGCCTCCTGTCTTTTCTTCAGTGCCACTGTCTCTAAGCCGTAGAGCATCGCTGGTCTCACCACTGTCTTGTACACCTTTCCTTTCATTCTCGCTGATACTCTTTTATCACATAATAACTCTGACACTTCTCCACCCGGTCAAACCTGCTTGTACCTGCCTCTTCACCTCCTTTCCACACTCTCCATTGCTCTGGATCGTTGATCCTACAGTAAGTCCTTAAAGTCCTGCACCTTCTTTACCTCTGTTTTCTGTAGCTTTAACATTCCACTTGGGTCCCTCTTATTTACACACAGTCTTGCTATGGCTAACCTTGATTCCTCTGCTTTCCAGAGCATTCCTTCGCCTCTCTAGATTTTCCTCTACCTGTTCCCTGCTCTCGATTCCCGGCCAGGTTTGATTCCCGTCTCTGTGTGCATGGAGTTTGCATGTTCTCCCCGTGCTTGGTGGGTTTCCTCCGGGTACTCCGGTTTCCTTCCACAGTCCAAAGATATGCAGGTTAGGCTAATTGGCATTTCCAAATTGCCTGTAGTGTGTGTGTGTGTGTGTGTGTGTGTGTGTGTGTGTGAGTGTGTGTATGTGTGTGTGTGCCCTGCGATGGATTGGCACCCTGTCCAGGGTGTACCCTGCCTCGTTCCCTAAGTCTCAGGATAAAGCGGTATAGAAGATGAGTGAGAGTGAGTGAGAGTGTTCCCTGCTCTCGCTAATACTGTAAGCTCAATGTCATCTGCAAACATCATAGTCCACGAAGACTCTTGTCTAACCTCATCTGTCATCCTGTCCTTCACCAGAGCAAACAAGAAGGGGCTCAGAGCCAATCCATCATGCAGACCCACCTCCAACTTGAAACTCTTCTGTCACACCTATAGCACGTCTCACCACTGTCTTACAGCTCTCATACATGTCCTGCACCACTCTAACGTACTTCTCTGCCACTCCAGACTTCCTCATACAACACCAAAGCTCCTCTCTCGGCACCCCGTCGTACGCCTTCTCTAAATCTACAAAGAAACACTGCAACTCTTTATTACCTTCTCTGTGCTTCTCCATCAGCATCCTCAAAGCAAATACTGCATCTGCTGTACACTTTCTAGGCATGAAACCATATTGCTGCTCACAAATGCTCACCTCAGCATCTGCCAAATGCTCACCCGGCCACTACTCTTTCCCAAAGCTTAATTGTATGGCTCATCAGCTTTATTCCTCTGTAGTTGCTGGAGTTACCTCTCCCTTGCTCTTAAAGATTGGCACCAATACACTTCTCCTCCATTCATCTGGGATCCTCTCACTCTCCAAGATCTTGTTAAACAGTGTTACGTCCCTTATATTTATTTGTCTTTGTTCTGTTTTTTTTGGGAAGTGCTGTATGTGTGCAGGATGATGTCTGATTGGTTCCTGCCCTCTAACTCATGCCCCGCCCTGCTTGATCAGGTGACTTCCTGCTGCCTATAAAGATGCCACCATCACTTCCTGCTTCAGCTTTTGTGCTCATTTGCTGTGTTAAACTCCTCATTACTCTGTTACATAGTACATTGTGTTAGTAAGACTGAGATTCGGTGTGGGTAGTCAGAAACTCTACTGCCACCTCTCCTAAGCACTTCCATACCTCCACAGGTATGTCATCAGGACCAACTGCCTTTCCACACTTCATCCAATTCCACGCCATCCTCACCTCACTATTACTGATTTTGCTACTTCCTGCTCCACAACAGTCACCTCTTCTATTTTTCGTTCTCTTAAATTTTTCTCATTCATCAACTCTTCAAAGGACTTCTTCCATATTCCCGTCACCCTCCTGGCACCTGTCAGTACATTTCTATCCCTATCTTAATCACTCCAACCTGCTCTATATCCTTTCCATCTCTATCTCTTTGCCTCGCCAACCTGTACAGATCCACCTCTCCCTCCTTACTGTCCAGCCTAGCATGCAATTCCTTATATGATCTTTATTTGGCATTTGCCACCTCAACCTTCACCTTACGCTGCGTCTCCCTATACTGCTGTCTACTCTCTTCAGTCCTCTCAGTGTCCCACTTTCTCTTAGCTAACCTCTTTCTTTGTGTCCACTCCTGGCCTTCCTCATTCCACCACCAAGTCTCCTTGTCCACTTTTCCCTTTCCTGACGATACAGTCTTCAGTATTAATGTACGATATTAAAAATAATAAAAAAAAATACCAATGAAGGAGAAGCTGTGTCCAAATTTTTTACTGGTGATATAAGGACACACTACTCAAAAGTCTGTACACAAGTTTAATTTTTTTTTCTATGTTTTAGAACAATACTGAATTTTTATCAGACTGTGAAATAACACATATGGTGTTAGGTAATTAAGCAACAACAAAAACAACTGTTATTTTAAGATATAATATTTTAAGATGTATGGTAAGTAAAATTGCATTTTTCTAAAAAGCATTAATATGTATGGAAACGTTTGGAATGACCTTTATATTCACACTTGTCAGCATAACTAACTGTCACTTAGTTGATGCAGATGCAAGTGCAGGTTTTTAATTATCAATAAAAATAAAACGGAGAAACTAGAAACAAGAATAATTTATAGTAACAAACAAAAGGAAGGGCAGAGAGAACCAAAACACATAATAGCCAAACTACAGCAGAGGTAATACCCAAGAAAAAGCTGGCAAAGACATAGGAAAAAAAAAAATTAATTAGAAATGCTGTATATGGAAACAAAAAACGTAATTAGTGTACATATAGTAGTACATGTATTCAGTGAGGATTGGTCAAGGATATACAGTATAGGCAGTATACAGTAGTTGGGAGAAAATGTCATGTCCTTCTATGATGACATTCGGGTCTGAAGAGGTTATTTATCTAAAGATTTTACCTTTATACTCATGGGAAAAAAAATATTGCACATATTTTTTTGAAAAATGTGTATTTCTATTAAATAAATGGAAATAAAATAAAATTAAAAGAAAGTTTGATTTTATACAAATCTGTGTCCATCAGCATCAGAAATTTAAAGTTCAGATGCCTGAACATTCAGCCTTGTCACTCAGGACCCAGGGCGATCAGCAGTGGATATAGTTGTTTGGGATCTGTTCCATAACCTGGAAATGGGTGTGCCGTCTACCTGCATTGCACCAGGTTGAAGCATTTTGACCGACCCCTCTCCTAGCGTTGTCTGAATGGGGTATGATGGTGTAAAGACAAAACGCACTGACTGTTTTTTCTTACTTTTGATACACCGATATGTCAGCTGGACATATTAACATAAAAAATTTCGTGAATGTGCACAGGCCTCTTGTACCTGCACCTAGATACGTAGAATAGGATTTTTTTTTCTTTCTTTTTTTTGTGTACAGGATTATAGCCACTCGATTTTAAAGTCACGGTTCAGAATATTTTCAGTACAGTATATTGAAAATAACTTGGATAAACTGTTTCCAAGTTTGTACACGTGTATAAACTGAACACATACTAAATATAAGGAAAATTTATTTATTTATTT
>JAOVVA010000037.1:8750774-8768234 GCA_028565275.1 Leiocassis micropogon | reverse complement strand
TAATCCATTCTGTATAATACAGCATATTTGTGCATTTTTTTGAAATTGATATTAGCTATAATATCACTTACAGTTTGGTAATGCTATAATAAATCTCTCATATACTGTAAGCCAACATTGCATTAGAGTCATCTGGCCACATTTCAGTCATTTCAATAGAATCTTCAATAGAAAATACGTTAATTAAGCATTAGGGGGGGAAAATAAATAAATAAATCAGCTTGACAGTAAAATGAACCGCGTATGCAACCTTCTCACGGTGCCTCTCATAAACAAATACCATTTAAATATCAATGCCTGTTGCACACTAAAGTGTATTTACTGTCATACAGGAAGGTTAATAGAGAAATACCAATGTGTCTAGTAAGGAAGATATGAAATGAGGAAACAATGAAAGTAGAATGAAGAAAAACTCATCATAATGTACTGTTGCTTCTCTCAGCCTCTAGATCTAGACTCCTCTGATTAGAGGAACATCAATTTGTATTTAAGAACTGCTGCTGTAATCATAGACTCGTCTCAGGACTCTTGAACATGCTCAAACAGAGCGTCCTTTTAACATATTGTACTAGTTTAGTTTATACAGTGTGCAGTTATAAAAGTATATTGACTTATAATCCCTCTATCTGTTATCATCCAGAAGAGCATGGGTGGGTGATAGAAAGGTTTATTCCTCGAGCACCTGAGTGGCGCAGTGGTAAAGTGCTTCATCCGGCGATCACTAGTTCGATTCCCAGGTGATGCTGTAGCCTCCCGCAGCCAGGGGCCTAGAGAGAGAGCTAATTGACTGAGATATCTGTCCTCTGAGTGTGTTATGCCACCCCCAACGGTGCGGGAGCAAGCAGCTCGAAAGGATGCAGTTGGCTGGCGTCACATGGTTGATCAGTGATAGCCCCCCCCTGACTGGTGGTAGTAGCCATAATGTGGGAGTCCCCTAGTGATGGGTGGGAATTGGATATGACTAAATTAGGGAGAAAATTTGGGAAAAATCCAAAAGAAAAAAAGGGAGTTTTATTCTTGTCATTATCGTCTCTGCATTGTTCAATAGTGATGCAGCCCTAGAATAAAATAATCTACTGTGCTGTTCTGCAAACCTCTTCTTTACTGTTGGTAACTTCTCAAGTATAGGGCTTAAGGTATTAGTGCATTTTAATCCTAGTGCAAAGGTTTAACATATAAAACAACCTTAAAACAAACTCAAAAATTATTTATCATGGATCTCCCTTAATTTACGAAGGGCATTCAAGTCAAACTGGGAGGGGCACTGGTGGCTCAGTGGTAGGTGTTTCGCCTGCCATGCGGAAGGCCCGGGTTCGATTCCCAGCCAGTGCCCAAACCCCAGCCACTGGATGCAGTGCCGGTCCCAAGCCCGGATAAAATGCGAGGGTTGCATCAGGAAGGGCATCCGGTGTAAAAACCTGTGCCAATCTTGTATGGCGACCCCTTACTGGGAGCAGCCGAAAGACCAACAACAACAATTCAAGTCAAACTGGGAAAAAAAATTCTCATAAATAAGGGTATAAATCCGATTGACATTTGCAGAAGACGTACAGTCATGAGACACTGTAAATATTTAAACAGTCAGCTTAACGCCAATTTGTAGAAGAGATGCATCCGTCAGTGGGAATTGTACAGACAATCATTCATAAACACCACTTGCACATTACTGGAACTCTCCTGGGAGTTATTGCCGCATCCCCATACAGTCCTGACCTCACTCCAAAACATTTCCACATGTTCAGGGCATTAAAGGAATTCCCGGGAGGCCAGCATTTCAGACATAAAGTCTAGTAAAGTTCATTTCAGATATAAAGCAGGCAGTCTGATCATGACTCCTACATACTTTCTATTGTGACAGCATCCAAGCACTAGTGAAACACTGGGATGAGTGCATTAGTGTAGTAGGGGATTATATAGAGAAATAAAGAGAGTTTTTACTTTAATAACTGTGTTCTGTTCAACCAAAAGTCCCAGTTTTACTTGAATGCCTCTTGTATTTACAGTATGTGGAGTTCTTTATAAACCATCAGGTGTGTCTATGACGGAATCTGACGATCAGGTTTTTCTATAGATGAAGTTTACAATAAGGACAATAAAATGTTTTATTTTACTTTTTGTCATGAGTACCATGCAATGTGTTGATCATGTTGAAAAAAAAATAGTAGTAAAATCAGTCAGTCTGCTGATCGATATTCAAATCCTACTGTGATTTTCTCATACTGTAAAGTGAGTTTCATGTAGGAATAAACATACGTGTAATCAATCTAATTTGTATCCGAAACCTGCTGTCAAAATACCCACAATGCAATCTGAATCCATTTTTTTTATTGTAAATTCACCAGATATAAATTCTGTAACTCCACTCGAAGCATATTTCAGTTCAAGAACGTTTTCAGAATTATATATCACAAGAAATGTCAAAATTTCCTAACGTGAAAGGTTTTCCCAGTCTGCAGCATACATCACTGCTCTAAATGTTTTGATGTATAATATAGTGGAACACAAGCCCGTTGAATATGAAAAAGCTTCCATTTTCAAATGGTTTTCACAGCGTCATGCTCCGCTTGTGTTTGCTACTGTAAGGTCTTGAAGAAGTCAGTGTAGATGAAATGATGCTTGTGTAGGAAGCGCTCAGGGGAAATGAGCTGGTCCTGATCAGGCTTGAAACTAATGGGACTTGAGGATTTTGTTTATGAAATCACCGCAGTACATTATCAGCTAGGGGACATGAGGGTTATACGTAGCTGGGAACTTTCACAGTCAACCAGAGGAGACGGAGCTTCGCGTAATTCTTTCTTTCTCCTTCTGGTCTCATCTCTTTTCTCTGCGTTGTTCTTTCTTTTGAGTTATTACCTCAAATATATTATCTCACGTCTTCCATCCTACACCTGTGCTTCAATGTTCTGTTAGTGTTTTGCCCTTGTTGTCTATTTTACACCCTCAAATAAATAAATCTTTTCATAAAAAGCAGACAGAACATCACCATAACACATCTTTCTGCCTTTGAAAGAATATACTTTAAAGAATGGTGGCTACAGTATGTAAATGATATTGAGGCAAAAGATTGCTCTGGCTGTCGAGTGTGACACTGGAGCATTCTCAACATGCGTCTCATTTCCCCGTGCGCATCACTCTTCTTCAACAGACCAAATTCATTCCTGATGAGGTTGAGAACTCGGACTAATCCAGTCAGCGCCATGTCTTCATCCAAACAAAAAGCCAAACAATTGTGTTTGCTATAGATATCAATAGAATGCTTAATACATGTGTTATTTTTCCACAGATGCACTAGTTATTTCTCAAGCCAGGAATAACAAGACAGTCGAAAACGTGCATTCCAAACGTTTCTGACAAGTGTTTTTCAGAATCAGTTGTTTCTTCAGTTCGTTGAGTTAAACAATAGACCACAGGGGATGTATGGTGGATATTAGATTGACACAGCTAAGCACTCTGCCAGATTCCAATCAGAGCTCTCCTTCAATCAGTACTTGCCAAGGTGATCCTCAAGTGTGGAGTCAGAAAGCTCAGCGCTCTCAATCAAGCATCGACAACTGTTGAAACCCCAATATATTTATATTCCAGCATCAACACACACCAAGCACATTGATATTCCTGGCGATGAGAAGCTGCACAACAAAAATTATTGTCCAATAATTTCTCATTTTTAAATTGTCCCTCTAACACCTACCAACGTAATGACAGGCCACAAACATAATAAACCGATGTATTTATTATTTCTTTCATGGGCATTTATTAAGTTTGTGGGATTATTACAATAAAAGCTGCAGATTTGTATTACATTTGTGGTCTGTTATTATGAAGAGCTTTCAAGCCAATCCGTGACTTGAGTACAAATTTCTCATGAATGAAGACGTAAAACCTATTGACATTTACAAAACACTACAAGCACAGTATGGTGATGAGACTCTTAGCTGCAGTAAAACATTGGAATGGTGCAAATGTTTTGAAGAAGGCCATATGTCCGTGAATGGTAATCTTGGCCGAGGTGGCTCTGAGCCCACTCCAGTTGTTCCCATTAAAAAATTGACGGATAACTTGTCACCAGCTTGTGGAAGAGATGCATTTGTCTGTGGGAACTGTGCACACAATCATTCACAAAGACCACTTGAACATTACAGGAATTTGGCTGGCATCCCCCTGTATAGTCCTGACATCCCGGGAACCCTTATTCAAGGGGTTCCAGGGAGGCCAGGGCTTCAGACATGAAAAATTTCTACCTTGATGGTAGAAATGCACAAATGAAATGCTGGGATGAGTGCATTGGTGTAGCAAGGATTGCATCGAGAAATAAAGGGAGTTTTTACTTGCATAACTGCGTTCTGTTATTCTGCACGATCAAAAGTCCCAGTTTGACTTGAACACCCCTCATACATTAGTATAATAGGCCCGACCCCTAGAATAAATAAATAGATAGATAGATAGATCAGAGGCACGAATTAATTAATAATTTCTGCTTCTACGCAATCATGATAACCCCAAATTAAATGTACTAACCAGGCCTATTGAAGTATCACATGACAGAATAGCAACGCGTAGAATACAGTTTCTCTCAATTTTTAAAAATGCAATAAAACAATTTCTATTACATGTTGCTGACATTACAGTAGGCACACTCTTTGAACATCTTTGAACAAGCTCGAGGTTATATGTCAAAATATTGCCATAACATTTCATGGGAGCAAACTTTGCAGTCACTATATCAACCATCAGAAAGGCAGAAAGGGAAAGGAAATTTATCAAAGCTATGTCAAGGATGTCAATATAACAATATGTTTTTAAACTGCATGCCCGTGTCGAAAGGTCAAAGCAAAATTTACATTGCACAATCAGATTCAAAGCATTTTTAATATGAAAAACAAAAATAAAGTCTACAGTGCTTTTTTTGTTTAATCATGGAACTCGTTTAAAAATAATGCGGAGACATTTAGAATGTATGAAAAAGCTGATCTGTCTGTCTTTTGTCCCACAAATAGACGATCGCCAACCAAAACCAAATTGCTCTGCAGAGAGTCATCAATGTGACATTTTGTCAAATAACAACTGCTAAGTTGTCCCTTAAATTTCAAACCCGCACCAATAATTCAGATGAGTCACCTTCAAAGAGAAGTCTCCTGACAAAAAAAGGGGAAAAAAAAGACTGACACACTGTTAGATAAAAGTCCAGTATTTACTGAACATTTTGTTTGTTTAGACGTTAATTAGTCACACTCAAGTATTCACGTTAATACAGTCCCTGGGTTTCATTTTAAATCATCTGGCGTTTTGCATAGACAAAATGTCACAGCTGTAGCTGCTTATTACCAATCACTTTAAGTGCATTAGATGTGAACGTGTAGGTTTGGAGAGAAAATGTTATTTACTGCAAACATCTAATGATGCTGAAGGTTTGTTTATGTGGTTTATATCTCTGCACTTTTTTTCTTCACTCACGATGATGTTGATCATGTGGATGTCTTCTGTGTCTTGTTTATTTTGGGTTATGTTTACGGTATTATTACGAATTCAACAGCTCCGCGTAGTCTGAGATGCGAAAATCTGAATTAATCCTTAATCAGAAGACAGCGCCTTCGCCCCCCGGCCTACGTTTCACATAAGCTACACTTTTCTCCATAAGCACTGCAAAAAAAAAATATATATATATATATATATAAGTATAAGTAAAGTAAAGGAAGTAAAAAATGCAGATACACCCAACATTTCTCTATGTAAGTTTACAGGGCATACCATACTGTACGGTATATACATATACAGTACTGTGCAAAACTTTTGAGCCACCCATTATTTCTTTATATTTTGCATCCAAAGAGCCAGACCTTCTTGCATTTTTAATGTAGTCTTGAGGACTAGTTCTTCAATCTTCCTGAAGGACTGACTTTCTTTATACTCATTCTCTGGCAAGTTTTTGGCCCTCATTTTTAGTCCAGTCCCCGTACCCGACCAGTTTCAGAGGAATGTATTTTGTTTGTTAATCCACACAGTTACCTATGAATCATTCAAGCATGAAAAAAAAGCATCTAACCTAAGGCGTAAACCAGTGAGAAACAGGTGTGGATGATGACAGATGATCAGTATACTGGTGATGTTGAATACAGAGTGGTTGGAACAGACAAGAAGGGTCGGCGCTGTTGTTGTTACATAAAGAACCAGTTTTTTTTTTCTTTTGGCACTTTGCAGCCAGTAAAAAAAAAAAAAATCCAAAATTTAATCTACATATTGTGATTTAATATGAAGAAAGACTTATTATATATTATATATATATATATAATAGATTTTATAGAATGCAATCAGCCCATCGTCTAATAATGTGTACTGTAGTTAAACTCTAAACAACTATCAACTTCTGTCTTCTCTTTGCGACGGTCCCTCTGGCATTTGAAGCACTCGGCTAACCATTTATCTTCCATTGTTCACTTTGACTACATGAGTCAGAATAAGACAGGCTTCTTCACACAGTAAGATTTTCCCTCCTCCTCTCTGCTTGTCCATATTCCTATCCCCTTGTCTTTTTTCCTCATACTTTTAGTTCCAGCATTTCCTACCACTCAGCTCTATTCTTTTAATTAGCCCAGCATCTGAAGAAGCCGACTTTAACTTCTTAATCTCTCCTTCTTTTTTTTAAAAAAATCTGTATCATCTGTGATAAGTCTTTCTTTGCCCAGACCTCGTCTCTTTATCTCTTCTTGATAGCTTATAGTTGCTTAACAGCCTTCGTACAGCTTCACTCATTACTTTTAAGCTCATCGTTCCACTGTTTACTCCTTCACTCATTGAAATCCGACTTCACGAATAAAAGCTGATAATGCCATGTCAAGGCTGACCTGGTGCATATTTTCATGGTGTACTGTACGTTTCCAGCTTGGAGCCTCATTCCTTGTACGTGTGGGTTCTTGTCTCTATCCTCAAAATACAGGAAGATGAAAACATGTGGATTGGTAAGCTAGTGAAAGAAAAAAGTACTATTTTTTTTTTTAAATAGTATAAAGTGCCTTAAAAAAATATCTTGATTGATCTTAAAGCACTTCTGAAATGGCTAAAGAAATTAAAGTGCGTCTATTCGTATCCTCTTCCGAGAATCAGTGAACAGCATGATGTCCACGGTCTATTCACTACACAAATGGGAGTTGAATTAATTGAAATCCAGGAAGTAAAAGTAATCATTTTAACACACTCTTTTTTTTAACTAGCAGGCAATATAAACAATATTGCATTTGGGAAGCCAGTAGTTGTTGGAGAACTGCATAATTTATAGGCGTACATGACTTTGTAAAGAAATGGCACAGGTGGCTCGAGACATATATACAGAATATAGCATAATGTATATAGTGGAAACACAAAGGGGACCAGTGCTTGAGTCTGTGCTCTCTGGCACATGGTGTCAGCACTCCTGTGTTTCTCTTTTGAGCAAAGGCCATAACATATGATTTATGGCCATTTTTATCCACATCAAATCATTCAACAAGCCCTTGTGTCCTGTAGATAGAACACTGTCATCCTTGAAAAGACTTCTCCCATCTGAATAGAGATTTTTCATCATAGAGTAACGGTGATCAGTCATGGGAAGTGTATTGATTTGAATCTTTCCTCTACAGGGAGAAGTGGTGCCAGGCCAATCCAGTAAAATGAATGCCCCACATCATAACAGCTTTAATTTGTCACCTGATTGTATTTCTGTTTGAAACTGAAATACGAAATGAAGAGCAATGTTGATTATATTCTGTTATTTATTTAAGAGTCAAGCTAAAAAGCTGGCAGCACGGTGGTCAGCACTGTCTCCTTGCACCTCCAGGGTCCGGGTTCTGTGTTTGGTGGGTTTCCTCCGGGTTCTCCGTTTTTTCCTCTCACATTTCGAAAACCTGAACATTAGGCTAATTGGTGTTCCCAAATTTCCCGTAGTGTGTGAATGAGTGTATGTATGCGTGTGCCCTGCGATGGATTGGCGCCCTGTCCAGGGTGTACCCCGCCTCGTGCCATTGTTCTCCTGGGCTAGGCTCCAGGCCTTCTGTGACCCTGAATACAGGATTGAGCGGTACAGTATAGACGATGAGATGAGATGAGTTAAAAAACTATGATGTATACTACAATAGATTTCAGATAGCGTTTAATATGCAAGCAGCTACCTGATAACTCAACATTGTGCTAGCACTCAGATTTATCTTCATACTTGTTAACATAACTTATTTACAGTTCTTTCTTTTGTGGTTCGTTCTCAATGTTTGACATTTGATGGACGACTTGCAGTTTGTTGACAAACTATCGTTTGTTAATCAGAAATTAATCAAAAGGCGAATGCCGAAGCGTCGCAAGCACAGAGCTGCCCCCAAAATGCAGAACAGCATAAAAATAAGCCTGGGAGCAGTCTGGAATTAAATAAACTTGTATCGCTAAAAATATAACACTAACATCATGTTTTAGAGAACAAGCACCTCATAGACCTGGCTTGTAACACCAACTCCCACGTTCACTCAGGCTGAATATTCTCCACAAGGGGATCAAATTCAAGGACTTTCATAATAGGTCTTGTCTAGGCTTCAATTTATAATGGAAAATATTTCTGATATACAAAAAAAAAAAAAAAAAAGCCTACGCAGTGTCACTTTGTCATTAGGGCAAATTGGTTAGCTCAACATAGCGGGGGTGGAGAGTAATAGGCTTTCTAAAAATGACAAATTATTCTGTTGATCATCTATCTAAACAGCTGCTAAAAAGCACCCTGCCAGCATACTAATTTGATTTAACAATCTGGTCATTACCCTAAAAAGGCAACGTCAAAGCTTGAAGCAATATCAATACCAGGTAAACATATAGGTCTTGTCGCAAATCATGCAATGCCTCGTCCGCTAATTACATTTGTGTAAGCTTGTCTTCCTTCTTGTTTGTTTTAGTGTACGGCACGCTGAGGGGTTGGAGCAGCTTTAATCCATGTGTATAAAAAACAAATATCAACCGCAAATCAAACTATAACTCTATTTGTTAATCTGATCTTACTAAACCTCATATGACATTACAAATACTAAAAATATGAGCTAGAAAGTGATGCAGTTTGAAAGAAAATCTAAACAATATGAATCAGAATCAAATACAAACTCGTATATCTTGGGGTTTCTCCTGTGGAAAGTTCACTTGTTATTCACTTGTTCTAAAGTGTCAGTGTAACTTGCATCCAAAAGCCGGACATTGTGCCGGTACTATGAATGTATACTTGTGCTTTGAATTTAAATCTGCTAAATATGAGAGTGTCACCCCTTGTTTAGGCTAAAAACTCGAACGTCACCGCAGGAAAAGACCTTAATCTCTCCCTGAAGCAGCATATAGATTTCTTATATCTATGATATATCTTATATCTTCTTTTTACTGACAGTAAAATATTCACAACAAATGTCAATACAGTAGGTCTACTGGAATTTGAATGCCCTCTGACACTTAGCCACACCCACTCAGTGAACCATAGCGTGTCCTCTATCATGCTGAAATGATTAGGACCAAATACTCTACATTATATAACAAGTGCATTGGTGGCTCAGTGGTACAGTAGGTCTCGGGTTCGATTCACAGCCACCGCCCAAACCCCAGCCACTGGATAAGTGGCCCGGATAAAATGGGAGGGTTGAGTGAGGATGCGGCGTGAAACCAGATGTGCCGATCGAATGGTCTGTTGTGGCGACCCATTGACGGGAGCGGCAGAAAACCTAACAACAACAAGTCTACAAAATATCCAGTAACAAAACCTAGCTTTCAGTCATGTATGACATGTCTTTGTCATACAACATAAAAATATAAGGCGAAAAGAAAACCAGCCAGCAGGTCTATGATTATAATTGTCATCACTTTTATGACTTGCAATTTAAAAGTAAATTAGCAGTCAAAGAAAATAAGATTAACCTTCTGATGTGGCATCAGGGACCTAACACTACACATAACACTTTTAGTTTGTTAATTAGGAAAACTAGTGCAAGAGATATTATGAGGATGAGCGAGTGAGTCAGAAATGATCTGCACTTCATTTATATTAAACCATTTGTAGGCTCTTATTTGTTCTTACTTCACTGCTGTGAAGGTACATCGGGTCAATTGTAACTGCGTGCGAGCAAAAATGGATGCCCCACTTGTGATCTGCAAGAAAGAAGAATAGCTTGCAGTGATTAATTTTTTGTGGTCTGAGGGTGTACCTGGTGCTGAAACAACTCAAGGAAGAGCATAAACAGAAGGATATCTGCAAACAAAAATTGGACCAATACCCTAAGGAAGGTCAAAGTGTCTTAAAGGGAATCACTACTGGTGATGAGGCATGGATTCATCACTACAAGTGAGTAAACAGCATGGAACGGAAACATCCTCAATCACCAACCGAGAAAAAGTTTAAAAGTCAGCCATCAGCTGGAAAATTGATGCTACAATTTTCTGGGATTTTTAAGGGCCACCAGTATTGGAACATTATCAGAAAAAAAGGGTTCAACAAGCAACAGTGCTCGTTACAGTGAGATTTTTTTTTTTATTATTTACTGAAGAGCTGAAGCCTAAACTTAAACACTAGACTGATATCCAAGGGCATTATGATGTTGCATGCCAATGCATGTCTACACACTTCTGCCCACACTGTCCACACTCTGCAAAAACATAAAAGATGGACAAAGTGTATTAAAAAACATATAGATTATATAAATTTTTTTAAAGTTAATAAATATAAATACTACAGCCAGAGAGGAGATACATTTTGACTCACCCTCATATAAAGATGTAACCAAGTAAGAATATATAATTTGGAAGAAACAGATACATTGTTTTAAGTACAGTTACAAATATAAGGCCCACTATTCATGCATTGAGCTTGTAATCTAAGGGGATGCAACTAAAAAATCCTGTGAATGGGAGGTTTTTACATTTATAAAGCTTAAATGACAAAGATCACATTCGCTACCATGAACTTTGTTGTTTTTCCTATTGTACTTGGCCTACCCAAGCATCACTGTGGTATAAATAAGCAGGCAATATAATCTTTTGGGAAGCTTACAGTAACTAACATAATTCTTTTGAAACTATTGCAGGCAGGTACAAACCTGATGTACAAGCACATCTCTAGTTGGAATCAATTATGAACCATGCTGATGTTGCTTTCCTGTCTGATAAATCGTGTTTCATTCCGAATACAGATAAATACGATAATACAGATATTTAGGGAACCAAACATATACAGATAGTGGCATTGTACAGCATCCCTAAGATCATCTGATACACATTCCACCATTTTAGTGTAGATTGTACATAGTGATGGGAAACTTCTTCCAGCTGTTGTCAGTGATGTTACCAGTGCAAACCTTGTTATAAGCTGTGCACATTACACAGCAGATTTTTTTTTTTCCCATGTCAATAATTAAAGGGTTGCTATTTTAAATACCCCAGGATAACATATGACCCCATTACCGGCCAACATTAATATGGAAGTAATTAGTAGTTATCAGCTGTTACTGTTTTATCAAGATGACCTGTTCATTTGAGTTCATGCATATGCGTCAAAGAAAAAGTCCCTAACATTATAACAAGAAAAAAAAAAGTCAGGTAGTAAACAAAAACATATTGTTTAATCTTAAAATGTTATGTTCGATTTTATTTGCATTAGTAGTGATTGTACCATGCAGCCCATTTCAATACTTTCATTTTCTTGGTACAGGCTTGCTTTTTTCTTTTTTCATAGATATATTATAGAGTTATATAATTGGCAAGAGAAATGGCTACACAATGCAGCTGTCGTTTACTAGCTCAGCATTTGGCAGAAAAGAATATAGTAATGTGAGCAGAATGGTATCAAAAACAATTGATTCTATGTTTTATTAACCTGCTGTGACTGAATCCCTGCTGTGCAGAAACATCTAGCCAGCATCACTACTCGTTTAGTGACTCAGAAAAAGTGATGGACCCAGTTTCAGTCTGAAAGTATTAAAAATATATATATATATTGTTTCTTGTGCACAGTATTTATTAAGTGCAGAATGTGTAGTTGTAAAAAGATAGATAGACAACATATTGTAAATTGGTGGATACTGATGACTTGCAGGAAGGCGGATGCAATGCGGGCAACGCTGATGTAAAGTGCCTTGCAATTAGTATAACAGTCACAAAGTTTGTGACAAATTGGAATAGTTTTAAAACAAGGTGGCAGGTTTGTTAAGACTGAAACAGTAAAAGAAAAAAAATTTTTTTCCAGTGGTTGAACATTTTTTGGTCAATTTTTTGTATTTCTTGAAATGCTATTGTTTCACTGAGAACTGTGCACACTACAGTAAAACCCGGGCCAGAGAGTTAATGTTTAATTAACCATGTTTAATAGTTTAATTCTAATGCACCATAAAGAGCACCATACCATGTTTTATTGTTTTGTATCACATTTGTATTTGGAACATGCACTGCAAAAAAAAAAAAAAAAAAGGCATTTTAACAAGTGAAATATTATTAAATCTAGCCACATCTGTCTATAATTTCTCAAAATAGCATTACACCAAACCAAATATTAAGCTTAAATTTAAAAAGGCCAGTAAAAAATGTCTTGTTGGCAGATCATTTTGGTGGTTTCTAGGAATTTATTTCTTGAAAGCAGCAAAATTTTCTACAAACAGAACATGACATTTTTCACTTGCAATTTTAATAACCTTTGATTAAACTTAGATTAATAATCCTATAATTGGTTGGTTGGTTGTAAACTCATTTTTAGGAAATTACAAACCGTTTTGGCTAAATTCAAGAATATTTCACTTGCTGTCATGTTTTAGCTGTATTACAGAATGCCATATGCAAACCCTTCACACAGTGTGTCCTAGCTCAGGGTAGATGATGTAGCCAGGGGCACTTCTAGAGATTCCGGGCCCACTGAAAATCTAATATACTTGGCCCCCTAACACGACAAAGACAATATTTTTCAAATGCCATACCATTTTGAAGGGCCCCAGTCAGTTAGGGGCCCTTTGGAATCGTCCTTACTCACCCACCCCTTTACGGACCCCCTTCTTCAGCAGTCCTTTTTTAGGCTATTTAGCAGTCCATTGCCTGTTGTAACTGGGGTCTGGAAAAAGTGCAGTTCAAAGGCAGTTGATGATCACATCTGAGCTGCAGGTCCTCATTAGCATGGGCTTGTCTCTTAGTTAGCACCATGAGCTCTTTGTGTTTTGGACAGTTGGATGGCTGTGATCTATAAGAGGGAGTCTTTAGTTCTTCTAATCAAATGAATCAAAAGGAGGCTGTGTGAGGGAGTGAAAGGGACTGCAGGTAAGTGGTGGTTCTGTCTAGCCATAGGAGGAGTCTGGGATTTTAAAGTAGAAGTCTTCTTTGCGTTTTAATTCAGGCTTTGTCACTGTCCATCAGTAATATATAGATGGCGTTCTAAATTTGTCGCCTTCTCTTTCCCTTTTTTTCTTCTCTTTTTCTATCATTTAATTACCCTTGCTGCATTGAGAGAGTGTTGAGTGATTATGATGCATGTAGCTGTCACATGAGCCTTTCTACAGGTCCAGCAAGCCAATTAGCTGCTGCTGATAATTAGTGTCCCGGCTGGATGCATGCATCAGGTCCTGTGAATGAGGACAAGCTGTGCATTGGCACCCTATTGCACCTCCTGCCTTAGGGGATAGACAGATCACAGCATGCATTGTTCTATTCCTTCACATTTCCCCTTAGTGTGCCACCAGCTCTAGTGATCAGTGGCAGGTTAAAGCAATGCTTAGCTAGACCTAAAAGTGGCTTTAACCAGGGGATGAACTCAGAACTGTTTAATTAACACATCCCTGTGCATGATTTTCCTGCACCCTGCGGTCTCTGGCCAACTCTTTATGGTTGACAAATCCCTTTGGTTATATGGAGTCTATAGCAGTACATCAGCTCATGTCACTCCAAGGTTCATACGTTTACACATGGAACACATTTACAGTATGCAGATCTTTGCATAAAAACGGGCCACGTTCTAGCAGTAATAACTATATAGAAAATAAAGCTAGAACCTGGTCAGTGCAGAGAATTTTAACTAAACTCAACTCAAAATAAATCTTGGATGCTACTAAAGATCATATGTCAAATAAAAAATAAATAAATAAATACTTTTTGCATGAAAAAAACTACAATGCTACAAAATGGCTTTGTTTTCCTACTCTTGAGTTGGAAGGAGACTAAATCAAATCAAAATAGTAGCGCTACAATAGTTGGTTATTATCTGTGACATGAAGGAAAAGAAAAACAGTACATGACAATTTCTTTCTTCTGCATCGAATACACGCACGACATTGTCACCTACAATATAAAGTCACAACAACTTTATAAATTCATGTTACCGAAATAGATGTTTTGCTCTCACAGATGGGTAAAACCAAAAGGGGGAAAAGATCATCGTTCCAGTGGGTGTTAGATTGTCAGAATGTGTAAGATTTGTTTACAATAGGCACACTCGGAAGCAGTGTTCATTTTCACCAGAGGTGAGCAGGTGGTTCATGGTTCACACTCCAAACACAGCACCAATTTGCTCTCCTCCCCAGTGGAGACAGAGGTGCTGGATACCATGTACTGAGACATGGCACATTTGCGTTTGCTGATGGAAAATGATCTCTCAGTTGTTTTGCACTAGAGCATGTAGACGTAATGCAGGGGAGTTGTGCATTGGCTTGACTGGAGATAATGAAGACTATTCATTCTCAATGATGCTGTTCTGCTGATAGTCAGATGGTTAAACTTTATGGACTTTTTATTATTGTTATTATTCTGTTGAGGAATATGGCTGCAAATGATGGCTTTTTTTTTTTACATATTGAACTTAAAATCTTTACTTTTGAGTTACTTCCTCAAGTTGGTTATATCACACACACAAAAAAATAGTAAGTGTCTAGACATACTATTGTGAAACCAGGGCAGTTCTGGTCCTTCAGGGCATGACTCCACAATACCTCTGCTGTGTGCTGTGGTTTCCGGCACCGGGATGTCAGCAGTAGATCCTCTGGATGCTGTGGGTTGCGTGGTAGGACCTCATGGATCAAACTTTTTTGTCCATTGCTTTTCCATGGACGCCTGGCCAGTTTGTGTTCTGGGGAATTTTGAGGCCGGATCAATATATTTGAACTTCTTGCTTGTTGATCCTCATACTGTATGTGGCGAGCTGTGATGCACTGGCTGTTCATCGTGACCATGACTTTTTTCAAATGACTTTTTTCATCAGTTTGTGGAACTTTAGCTTTTCTGTGAGGTCAGAACAGATGAGCTGGCCTTATCCCCACAGGCATAAATGATCCTTGGGAGCCCATGAGACTGTCACCAGTTGATAATCAATGTTATTCAATTCACTTCACAGTAGTGTTGTTAGTGTTTACAGGTTTGAACCTCAGTTGCTTGGCTAACCCCTTTTTTACCCGGTTACTGAACTTTCCAAGAGGGCCTCCTTTAGGCAGAGGGCCAGATTCTTTCTATTTTTTTTGTACGAATTTAATGGTACTGATAGAGGTTTACAATTTGGGATGTCTTTTATTACTAAATAATTGGTTTGAGAGATACTTGCTTTTTGATTTATTAATTTTTCACAAAGTCTGCGGCCTTCGAGAAACAGGTGCATTTACAGTATATGAAGATCAAACAAGATCAAACAAATAGACTTAATTCAACTAATTATGTAATGTCTAGTGACAACTGGAGCTAATTCTACAACTATGGGGTAAATGCTTTTTTTCTTTTTATTGTAATCTGTACATTCTTGATTGTTGATATGTAAAATCGCAATTAAATCCCAATTTAGTTTTTTCAATATGTGAAAAGTCTAAGGGGGTGAATATTTATGCAAGGCACGGCGCGTACAGTGTCCAGCACACGTATTCATAAACAGAACGAGTTTCACGCTCTAATGCATTAGCCTTTTGTACAATGAGCCCTTGCTGGCTGTGGGTAAGAAGTAATGAAGAATTACGCTTATTGCAGCATCTGTAGACTCGATTAAAGCTCAGATCTTTGGCTTTAATGAAACTGTTCATCAAAGGCATCCAGCTGAGCCCACCTCAGGTGTGTGTGTGTGTGTGTGTATGTGTGTGTGCATTTGCGCATTGACCATGCCAGCGAGTTTTACAGCGAGGCACAGGGTATCGTTAGGGGTCATCGATCGACGACGAACAGCTTTACAGCTTGCGAATGCTTAGGTGGACTCCTTAAAGGGCTGAGCTGGAGGCAGATGTGCTTCTCTGGCCTTCATCTCCAGGGAGCATTTAGGACACTGCTTACTCTTCTAACGCATTTATGTAACTTTGAATTCGCCGTCCGTGGGCGCGTGGGTGTGTGTACATGTGGTCAGGGGAAACTTTCTCACTCTACTGTTGCATAAAAGAGCAGCTGCTTTAATTTCTATGTTTGGTGCTGGTTTTATTTATCTCAGTGTGGCTTTCTCTAGCTCTCACACTCTTTGCCATGTTCGCAGTTACATGGATTTCTTTTGGCAAGTCATTTTTTTTTTTACCTGTTTCTGCACTTTTTTTTTAGTCCAAACAGCTCCACAAACTCTGTGTCTAGTTTCCCCTTCTGTGTGTGTGTGTGTGTGTGTGCAAACATTGCAGTTGCATTATTAATGCCCATTGCTGTGGTGAAAATAGAAGACTGCAGGGGCAGGATGGCTACGCTTGTCAGGCACAAGGGCATAATTGGGTGAACATCTCATGAGACACTAATCAAAATGACAAGAACAGCCCATGGGCTCATCGGCAAAGATAAGAGACATGTTACTGTGTGCTGTACTTATAATGACATCCATGTTAAAGCTCAATCTTGGTCTCCCAGTCGATTTGCAGTGTTGTTTCTCAATTATAATCTCCAATACCTTATTTTTTTCTGGTATTGAAAAGCTGCAAACCGTCTAGACATCTAAGTTACTCTTCTGATATATTTCAATCTACTTCAGCTGTGATTTTGGTTTTCCCATTGTACTTTCTGGCCTAATCTAATATACACTCGCCAGCCAGTTTATTAGGTACACCTTGCCAGTACTAGGATGGACCCTGTTTTGCCTTTAGAACTGCCTTAATTCTTCATGGCATAGATTCAACAACATGCTGGAAACATTCCCAAGAGTTTTTAGTTAATATTGCATATCCATAGCATTACAGTCAGCTGCATATCCATGATCTCCCTTTCCACCACATCTCAAAAGTGCTATATTGGATTGAGATCTGGTGACCTTTTGGAGGCCATTTGTGTGCAGTGAACTTATTGACTTTCAACCCCCTCCAAAGATTTTCTATGGGGTTGATATCTGGAGACTGCCTAAGCCACTCCAGGACCTTGAAATGCTTCTTACAAAGCCACTCCTTCGTTGCCCGGGCGGTGTGTTTGCGATCATTGTCATGCTGAAAGACCCAGCCATGTTTCATCTTTAATGCCCTTGCTGATGGAAGGAGGTTTTCACTCAAAATCTCACGATACATGGCCCCATTCATTCTT
>JAOVVA010000037.1:8681345-8708218 GCA_028565275.1 Leiocassis micropogon | reverse complement strand
CGGGAATGTATGAGAAGAAAATCAAGTCAGCCGACCTGCTATATCTAACTGATTCTGAACGAACTCGTCTTTGAGATAAACGTTTTCTAACACATTTTTAGTCAATAAAATGTTAATACACTAGTACATAATTTGACCATTAAATTTGTGACATTATAGGGGAAGCTGAGCTTCCCTTGCAGTCTTAAAGAAATCGCCACTGATACAGAGGCTGTAGTAATATAGTGACACTTACAGTACATATGAATAGAGCCTTTACCTCACCATATAGGATCTGGCAATAAATTATCCAAAACATTCAGTAGTTTCTTCTTCTCTGAAGCAACTTTAAACCCCACTGCATATAACAGCCTTTCTGATAAGAACATCTGACTATCTGCAGCAGTGCAGCACTCCTGGGTGTGTTAACACCCATGTTCTGTCTAACTCACAGATGATTTTATTTATTTATTTTAATCTTTTTTTAAGTACAAAAGAACACCAGGATCATCGTGTCTTGGTTGTCGCATCATCCAGCTCTTTCACAGATTTATGCTTTTGGAGTTCTGTGAAAAGTCTGTGTTGAACTGCTTTTCATGTCAGTGTATGCACTCGTTAATGTGTTAAACTAAGTGTTCATGTAAAAGTGTTTCTCAGTTTCCGTGGACGCTGTTGGGCGCGTTAAACTTTGCAATCATAATTTGACATGAAAAGAGAAAAAATTTGACATGCTATAATACGATTATGAAAATCACAATTCCAGAGAGGCGCAAATAACCCCTTGGTAATCCTTTGAGAGAATTGGAGAATATTTAATTAGCTGTAGACCCAAGTTGCTCTCATTCCCTCCTTTTCGTTTATTTATTTATTTTTTTCCTTTCTTTTTTTTTTTTTTACAAGCACTCCCTCTCTTTCAACCCTTTCTCTCAGCTCTTGCTGTGATCCAGCTTTTTCCTTCAGCTCTAGAGACCCGGGAATCGCGTAAGTTAGTTAGCATGCTGAGCCCTGAATGGAAGAAAGAGTTCGCCATGCATAGGGTGGCAAATTGCCTTCAACCCTCCCACTGTCAGCAGAACTCGGGATGGAGAGAATATGTGCAGGAGGTCTTGATTGGGGTTCGGCTAGAGAGGTAACAAGGGCACGTGCGAATATATTCCACCATCGCACTTAGTTCTGGCTTCCAGAGAGCTCTTGAATATCATCTGAGTTTTAACTGTTGTGCAGTTACAGTATGTCATGTGCCACCCTAGCTATTCATTGTTGTTTGTGTTCGTCTGTGGAATGTCAGATGGCTTCCAAGTAATTACGGTCATAAACTCGTAATGATAAAATTAGGACATAGTGAAACTAAATGTCAGGAAAAAATATGTATCAAGTTGTGCACTTTCTACAACACATTCGGTATGAGTCTATGATGCAGCTTAACGTGACCCGCCATCTTGTAAGATACGAGGAAGACATGCGTGAAGAGATCATTATGTAAAACTCCTGGGACTGCTAGAAATAAAGCAGTGGCAATAAGGAAATGTAAACAGCAAATGATTCTTATTACCGCAAGCTCACTTTGACAAATGTTTCGGTTTAAACAGCCCTATTTTCATACAGAGAACAGCCATTCTAAATGATGACTTAAGCAGCGCATATTTATTTTCCTTTTACTATAGCACAGATGAATTCTTGAATCTGGTTGGTCAGAAGTAAGGTTGTGGCAATATACTGTACCACTTTTATGGTACAATTTGGCATGAAAATGAATAGTTGTCATGCCCTCTTGTTCATTTACTCATTGCTACAATCTCACGTATGCATCGCCTTAACTCCTCGACTGCCTGATTAGGCTTCGATTCCCACCTCAGGTCTGTGTGCATGGAGTTTGGATGTTTCATCTCGCGCTTGGTGGGTTTCCACCCACATTCCAAAGACATGGACATGGTGTTCCCAAATTGGCTGTAGTGTGTGAATGAGTGTGTGTGTGTGCTCTGCAATGGATTGGCACCCTGTCCAGGATGTACCCTGCCTCGTGCCCGAAGTCTCCTTGGAGAGGCTCCAGGCTTCCCACTAACCTGTACAGAATAAACATTATGAAAAAGGAATAAATGAATTACTAAATTAATCTTTTATTGTATCCATTGCATTGATTCGCTCTCTTCTCTCTCTCTTTCGTACTCAGGTCCATGTGTAAGTCCTTCATATGTTATTCCTTGCTTAACTGCAGTTCATCATATAATCTGACATGGAGAACATCCAGTAGTTAGTTTGAAAATATTTGTCGTGACGTATTCGTGGAAATGATATTTTTCTGTAGCCGCCTTCTGATCCAGAACATCAGACCTCATGTGGCTAATCGACAGACACCCAGTGTTGATGTCTTTTGGACGTCTCTCAGGCGTAAAATGTTTAGTATTCACGGTATTGCGCAATTTTTCATTGGAATAATCTCATACAGTGTGTAAAAAGTAATAATCTTTAAAGCCTGTTGTAATTACACAGTCTAAAAGCGGCTTAAGACTACTGTACCTCTTCAACATGCACTTTCAAAACCACTTAAATAAACCACTTCTCTGCAACAGGATTTTCGTTTTATAGTATTTTTAGACCCTGGGCTATTTATACTTGCATGAGGGTATATTTTTTGATGGAGACTATAAAGCACTTGTGTAAGTCACTCTGGATAAGGGCGTCTGTCAAATGCTGTAAATGTAAATGCACTCGGCACCTAGTCACCGGCTGGGTCTGCTTGCTGCCTGTGCTGGCTCGTGCACCCATCTTAGAAAGCAGTAGCAATGATGGCACCTGAAAGAAAATAATTTGAGACAGGTTTGAAAATCAGCCTGCATCAAGATGTTGCCAGGATACCTGGATTATGTAGAGCTAGGTGGAATACCATACTAGGTGTATGGTATGTTTAGACGTTTCGGAAGTTATTTCTCATCATCATCATCATCATCATCAACAACAACAACAGGAACAAGAACAAAACTCTAAACCTACCCAACATGCCCGCAGTGCTTTCCACTGACATTTTTTTCCCCTGGTTGGCTGCTACACAAAACCTGTCACCTGTGATTTTATGGTGATTAGGATGATGCCATACATGCTTTGATGTTTTGCTCGATGTAAGGATTGCCAAAGACAGCAAGTTTTTGTGCAAAGAAATGACTTGACGACTTTCTGCCTATTATTATTATTATTATTATTATTATTATTATTATTATTATTAATAATAATAATAAGAATAAGAATAAGAATACATTTAAACTAAGAAAATAATACAACTTATTGAAAGAGTTTTGTTTGTATTATGTGATTAATAATAATAATTATTAAATAATAACTACACCTGCTTTCTAGCCCATACGGTTACAGTCTGTTCACTGCCTGTGATTACAGTGTGTGTGTGTGTGTGTACTGCACAGTATCTAGCTTTCACTTTAAAGCCAACAGCACTCGTGTGCCTCTTTTACTTCTATTTGAGGAATTGTGGACACTACAGCTTCGGATCTTTGATCACTTGAGAGAGAAGGTTTTAAAGTTTTATGTATGTGTATTGTATTGTCAAGTAATAACTCGAATGCAGGATAACAGGTTTTTCCAAAGCGGTTAAAAAGCTTTTTTTCAGTGTGCGTCCACTCTACAAATCCAATTATAGTCTATGGACTGATTTTTGCAGTGATTTTAGGACCACTTTTAAAGGGGTGAATTATGTTTGATCGATATGATTTTTTTTTTACCAGTACTAGTATTAGAGTTCTTTGAGCCCCTCGTCATGCCGTCACGTTTTCCAATCAGACCAAGAACATGCGAGCTAGTCAGGGCTGTGGCACGTGTACCAAATGGATCCTCATAACTCAAAAGCGGAATTGGAAACCAATTGGTCAGAATTCTTAGATAAGTAATATGAAGCCAGAAGGGATCAGACCACTTCGAGCTGCATTAATCGCTAAAGTTTTTACACTTTGTACAAACTCAACTTAGCGCTCCTTATCCTACTACTACTAATAATAATACATTTGGATGGAGTTTGTTCTCTCGTGCTTGGTGGGTTTCCTCCGGGTACTCCGGTTTCCTCCCACAGTCCAAAGAGATGCAGATTAGGCTAATTGGTGTTCCCAAATTGCCCGTAGTGTATGAGTGAGTGAGTGAGTGAGTGTGTGTGCAATGCGATGAATGGGCACCCTGTCCAGGGTGTACCCTGCCTTGTGCCCTCAGTCTCCTGGGATAGGATTCATTCCCCCCCTGTGTACAGTATTAAGCAGTATAGATGATGACTGATTATCCAGAGTATACTCAGTACCGACATTCAGGTCCATAAGTATTGGACGAAATTTGTTTGCTTGCTTGCTTGCATTTGGCTCTGTACATCAGCGCAATGGATCTAAAGTGTAGACTTTCAGCTTTAATTCAGTGGGTGTTTAATAAAAATATTGACTTAATCATTTAGAAATTCTAAGCATGTATTACGTTTCACAAGGCCAAAAGAAATTGGCTGACTGACTGATGAGCAGTTTCATGGCCTATTTTTTGACGAATTAAGGAGATCTAAAAGGCCTTGAGTTGATTTCAGGTGTTGAATTAGCATTTGGATTTTGTACCTGACAAAAAGCGACTAAAATGCAGTTATTTATAAGATTTTCAAACAGCAAATGTGCTACAGTGTTTATAAACAGCAACTCAGAAAAGTGTCCCGCATACACGTGTTCAGAGGCACATACATTAAAAAATTTTATAATAAGACCATGATTGTCCAGTCTGTCAATTTTGGGCTCATAATAGATAGAATACAATTGACTGGCACTGACTGTTTATTAAATATTACATTTAAAATGTTGATTAATTAGGCATATGAGGCAATGATAACCAATGATTCAATATAGTATTTTGGAATTAAATCTGTATAAAACTACATCAGTTTTAATGGGCTTGATGCAGCTTATAAAATTAATGATAGTATTGTTATCTATAATTTGCAAGTATCGAGAAATGTACATTGTGGGAGCCCTGGGGTGTTAGGTGTGACTGGTAAATGGTTTAAATGGCATATTAGCACTATCGCCTTGCACCTCCAGGTCCTGGGTTTGATTTCGCGTCAGGTCTGTGTGCATGATCTCCCCGTGCTTGGTGGGTTTCCTCCCACAATCCAAAAACATGCAGAGTAGGCTAATTGGCATTCCCAAATTGCCCGGTGTGTGAATGTTAACCGAAGGTCCTACCAAGGTCGTACAAAATGGAAATAAATACAAAGGTCACCACTGACTAATGGTCCATATTTGGACTGCAGAGGTTCCTAGATGGATAGATGGAACTAAGCCAAAAACACTGAAAAAGGCATGTTCAGAATTCGCCTTTGTTAAATACTAAGAGCTTACCACAAGATGCTAACCACTGGTAACATTATAGATCATACACTGATTGGTCTTTGCTAGAAAACATTTAAAAACCTGTCCGGATTTGATGCTTAATTCTTAGAACATACTGTTGATATCAAGATTAACTTTTATCAAAGGTATTGATTGATGATATGTCTGCTAGAAGCATGATCACATGAGTTCTGAAGTGTAGAGAGCCATAGTTTCTGATCAGATACAGCACTTTATAGTACAGATGGCAAAACATATTGCGACAGGAAACAAGGAGCTCTCTAAGACAAAGAAATTACAAAGTCACTCACCTAACTAAGGGGCATTTGTAGCCACTTGGGGCATCTGTTTGTCAATGCACATTTCTAGCTTTTTTCACATTTAACTTATCTTGTGTGTTAACAGGCAAAAAGCAATAAATTCTGGAATTTCCTTTGGGATCCATCCATCCATCCATCCATCCATTCTTTAAAACATAGGCAAAAAAAAAACCCAACTGAACATTGGGTAACAGCCTTTGTGTCCTTTGAAATGCAGAGTTTCATGGAGGTGTTGTGAGATCTCTCTCAACTTGTGTTCCGAGTAGAGTCATATGTCTCTGCATTGCACCTAGTTCTTAAAGGGATGTAATAAAGACGGTTCTTCTGCTGAACATGAACTATAATCCTGCTGGTGACCCTGACCTGACCACATGATGCTTTTCAAGGCAGCTGCAATAAAGGCCTGGCAAAACATCTCAAGGAGGGAAACTCTGCATTTGGTAATGTCCATGGGTTCCAAGGCTTCCTGAGCGCAAACTGAAAGCCTACACGTCAATCAAATCTTAATGGCTTCATTTTATTTCCCTTGTGGTTTACATAGGTAAAATTAAGAAAATTGTTACTGTCAGGTTTGTGCTTTCTCTCTGTGTGTGTGTGTGTGTGTGTGTGTGTGTGTGTGTGTGTGTGTGTTTTGTGAGAAAAGATGTAATTATTTCAGCCATCATGCTGTCATTCTCTTTTCTCTAAAACTTATCAGAATGCCTCCACTGTTCCATTTGTCAGTTTTGTTGGCTCCCTCCTGTACACCCTCTTTCTTAATGGCATCGTTTTTTGCAGTCACTTGTCAGGTTGTTTTTTAATCCGTGTGTTTTTATACTGTTTCCATAACAACCTTTGAACCATTTTATTGCTGTCCTGCTGCACTTTGTCTTAACGCAGCTCTCAGTTTGTCCACTCACTTTCCCATTTTTTTTTTCTATTCTCATATTGCTCTACTTTCTCCAATGAATTGATGTGATGCTTTCCATCTGCCTTAAAATCCTTTAATATCATCCTTTTTTCCTGCTGATTTTTCCCCCACCTCTATTAGCTTCTAGTCACCTTTATTAAAGTTCCACTTTTTTATATAACGTAATGCATAATGCATCTTGAACTTGTTTTGCTGTAATTCGGAGATCATCCACCGTACTACTTTACTTTTATAATTCAGTGAAAATGGATGAGAGTTAACGGCTCACGCGGCGCTCAGGGGTTTTGGTCTTATCAGTAATGTAGAGCAGGACCTTTTTAAATTTATCTGGTGTGAGCCCCCAGGCTGGAGAATGGCAGTAAGCCATATGGCATGGCTCTGAAGGAAACTCTACACAAGCGCCGTAGTCCACCTGTAAGCCTGCGTTATCTCTTCATCTCTCCGCTAACTGCGAGTTGCAGAGTGCCAACAAGCTTCACGATCCTCACAGGCTGATTAGTTCCTAAATACAGTGATTATATGCATCAACATTCCATCTGGGCCTCTTGCTGCCTTATATCCTGTGTTAACAAACAAGTTTTTTTTTTGTTGAGGAAGCTAAACCTCCACGTGGTTCTGCGCATTACTTATATATCAAAGTGGATATGAATAAAATCTTACATTCATAAGTCATTTGCAGGAGCAAAAATAAGAAAAAAAAAGTTCATGAAAATCTAGCTGTTTCACTGGGAGTACAAAAAGTTACTTTTATTTTACTTTTACTTTTATTTTAAGTCACTTTATGTATAAGGACGCTCGACTGATAGGCCTGAGGTCATCTAATTGACACAATTTATTGCAAATTCATCTAAGCAATATTCTATCAGGTTAAATTAGCTCATATATGTTATTATGCACACACAGTTAATGAAAATTACACTCAGTTGAAGTAATGAATTAAAAAGAAAGCAATCTAAATGCAATCTATGAATTAATACTAGTTATTTAGTCATTGCATAGATGGAGTTGGAATGTTCGCTTTAGTAGCTGAAGATGTCTAATGGCTAAGCTGCATTGGTGGAAGATTGAGCACACACTGCATTTAGGAGACACAGGTTCACCATTTAGTTTGTATTTTCTCCTTTTTTTTATGTTTTATGGGGATTTGCCATGAACGCACAAGCGATATGAAGGCTATCCTATGAAAGTGTTTACACACAAAACTGATAAAAGACACCCAGTATAGGTGTTCGGGCCTGAATTTATTATCAACCTTGTCTGGAGAAGGCTGATGGTTTGAGAGTTAATCAAACACCGTGTTGTGTCTTTGCAGTCGTTCCTATAAAAGATGTCTTGATTTATGGTGTAGATCCTTGCTTTTAATTACCAGTTGTTAATATGTGCAAGGATAGAAATCTCTCTCTCTCTCTATCTCTCTTCCCCTCTCTTTTCTTCCCTCCCTGTATTTATTTCTGTCTCAGCTGTTGCCACTTTGCTTTTCCCTTTATTGATATATGATTCCCTTTCATCTGTAACTCGTCTTGGTAAAACTTCATCACTGCTGTAAACAATGTGAGATGGCAGGTGTTGTGCTGTCAGTGCCAATCAGAGTGACAGGACCAGTCAGGAATAACAGTCTCCACCACTCAAAACGTCAAGCCGCACACAGAAACACTGACATGGAAAAGTTGGATTTTGAATGAGCAACAGGAAAAAAGAGAGGGTGTAATGAAAAGAAGAGGTTTGCTGGGTATTATTATTATTTTTTAAGGACTCAGATTAAAAGCCCCAAATGTCTATACAAACCTCTGGGAAATCCTGCATCAGGCACAGCAGAATGAATCCTAGAAAAACAGACTATGTTCAGAAGTCATAGATGGTGCAACTTTTTTTCCAGATTAAGATCATTCCAGTTCATAATATCACTCACTCACTCATTGTCATCATCATCTACAGTATACCGCTTTTTCCTGTAGTCAGGGCTGCGGGGACCTGGAGCCTATCCCAAGAAACTTAGTGCACATGGTGAGGTGCCAGTGGAGTGGTGGGGTGGAGAGGGTGCCAATCCATCACTGAGCACACAAACAGACACACACTCATTACGGGCAATTTGGGAATGCCAATTAGCAGGTCTTTGGAATGTGGGAGGAAACCAGAGTACCCGGAGGAAACCCACCATGCACGGGGAGAACATTCAAACTCCCTGCACACAGAGACGGGAATCAAGTCTAGTCGGGAATCGAACCTGGACCCTGGAGGTGCAAAGTGACAGTGCTAACCAGAGATGTGGTCAGAAAACAAAAAATATGAATAGAGACCACATAAACACTTTGTGAAGTTCCATGGTAAAAAAAAAAACAACAACAACAACGATTAAACCATGTCTATGCTTAACAGTGAATGTAAGCACTGTAAACACTGTGTTGAGAACTCACAGGACTGGGTCTAAACAGCTGTGTGGGCATAAGAAACCACGCTAGTGAGATGAATCAGAAAAAAAGGCTTAGATTTGCTAGGGAACATATAGATTGGATTTTGGAGCAATGGAAAAAGGTCATGTGGTCTGACGAGGTCAGGATGACCATATTCAGACTGATGGGTGCATCAGGGTAAGAAGAGGAGTGCATGAAGCGATGCACCCATCATGCATAGTGCATACCAAGCTATGAAGCCAGTGTGATGATCTGGGGTTTCTTCAGTTGTCCAGGTCAATAAAATGTTATAAAGAGCAAAATTATAAATAATACAAATGTAATTATGTATGTATAGTTTTACTTTTACTTATTTGCTCAGAGCTTTTGCACACTCGGTGAGCACTGCTTGTGAATGTAGTTGGATCTCCAGCCTGTCCTGCCATTGGTTGATACCCTGTTGTGTTCATCTGTTTTCTGTTGTGTAACACGAGTCTGTACGTGTAACCAGGGTACTTATGCCTCTCTTCCTTTTGCTGCAGGTCCAGATTGGTATTTGGTGCAGGTTGAGCTGACAGTCCTGGATGTCAATGATAATGCTCCAGAGTGGACAATGGTACCCTTTCCTTACTTGGCAGTCGTGTCTCCTATCGCAGCCCCCAGCACACTCGTATACAAGCTCACCGCTCGGGACGGCGATGAGGGTGTCAACGGAGAGGTGGAATACTTCCTGTCTGATGGTAAGACAGCTCCTTTCATAACCAGCTTTTGTATCGGTGCAGGCGAGTCAGAGAAAATGAAGCGAGGATGTTTTAAAGCAAATCCAGATGGGAGACAGGCAAAGCATGCCAGACAGATATAAATATACCAGGAGAGGTTGACACTCTTTAGTTTTTTTTCTTTTGAAATGAGAAAATTGAAACTCTAAAACTTAAAGTATGTACGTGTAGTGATTATGGGGGTTAAATTTGTGCTGTAAAAATGAAAAGCCTTTAACAAGTTCAAGCTGTTCCTTAAACAGAAATACGGTCTAAGTCAATAGCGTTTATATTTACATTAGCACAATATAGCAGATGCCCTTATGCAGAGCAATTTACAGAAGTGCTAAACATGCAAAGGAAAAATCCACCATAAACAGTTTGCATATTAACCTTCATAATTGACATGTTTAGATTGGATTTTTTTTTACAAATGTTGATCTCTTTTAGGTTGTCTAATGGTTTTTTTTAACGATGCCTTTCAACTACTTATTCATGATAACACCATGGGGATTTAGCCTTTGCTTCATCTCTACCTAAAGAGAGCCATGCGGCAGCGATTTAGTCCATTAGTCTGTCCAGCTCTCTCACCTCCTCATGCTCAGAAAGTTTAACATCCAATTTTAAGCTTCAAATGTTATGCTAATCTCAGCGTCAGTGCCATTGTGCTTTTAATCTCATAGATTGCTATCTACATCAGCCAATTCTGTGTTGGTAAATTAAAGAAACTTTGAGTCAACATTGAGTTTGCTGCCTTTGCTAAATCTGCAGTATATTAGAATTTTTCTTTAATATAAAATAGAACATTGCTGATTGAGAAAAGAAGCACTTTTTTTCTGTTTTTAGGCTCTAACAATGATACCTGCCTGTTTGAGATATTGTTTATTTTCCCCCTATTAATAGGCATTGGAACCCTGCACTAGCAAACTAGCACTAGGGAACCTATCCCCCTGTGATGCCAGAATAGAATACATCCACTAGGATCTCAAGATAGCAAAAATACAGCACCGAAAAAAGCCCTAGAATTGCTGAGCACATCACATATATTTCAATATAAACCTACACTATATTGCCAAAAGTATACGGCAGTCTTGTCATAACTTCGATAACTTCCAATTCTTAATCCACTCAGTCACTCAGTCACTCATTGTCTATACCGCTTTATCCTGAATTCAGGGTTGCGGGGGGGCCTGGAGCCCATCCCTGGAGGCCTAGTGCATGAGGCGGGGCACACCACGGACAGGATGCCAATCCATAGCAGGGCACACACACACACACACACACACACACACACTCACTCACACACTCACTCACACACTCACTCACACACTACGAGCAATTTGGGAAGGCCAATTATCCTAATCTGCATATCTTTGGACTGTGAGAGGAAACCAGAGTACCCGGACGAGAAACCCACCAAGCACGGGGAGAACATGCAAACTCCATGCACACAGAGACGGGAATCAAGCCTGGCCGGGAATTGAACCCGGACCCATCAATTCTTAATCCATAGGGTTTAATATGATGTTGGCCCACCCTTGTTATCCACAAGGTTTAGGAGTGTGTTTATTGTTAATTCTTCCAAAAGCGCATTTGTGAGGTCAGACACTGATGTTGGACGAGAAGGCCTGTCTCGCAGTCTCCATTGTAATTCATCCCAAAGGTGTTCTGTCAGGTTGAGATCAGGATTCTCTGCAGGCCACTCAAGTTCTTCCAGACCGAACTCACTCATCCATGTCTTTATGGACCTTGCTTTGTGCACTGGTGTGCAGTTCATATAAGTTTATATGCATGTGAAGGCAGGCGAGCGAATACTTTTGGCAATATGTATATATATTTCAGGGTGTAGTCTTCCTTTTAATACTGATTGGCGGGTGCCATTACAGATTAGTCATCGAACATTTGTGTCATGAGATAATTTACCTCATATCAGGCTGAGAAGTGCGGTGCAGTTTACTGTATCATTTGTTTCTCAATATGTTTTGCAGGAGGCGATGGCCGATTTGATGTGGACCGGAAGATGGGTCATGTGCGGACCACGGGTTTGCCTTTGCAGCGGGACAGAGAATATTTGCTGACTGTCATTGCTGCTGACCTTCTGGGAAGTCGCAGCGTTCCTGCCGTCCTTTCCGTGATAGCAGGACCCCGAGCGCCACAATTTACCAACGCCTCCTATACAATATCCATCCCCGAAAACACACTTGAGGGACAGCCGTGAGTAATGATATTGCACACGAATGCGAACTAAACTAATCTACCACCATAAATACAGTACATACAAAATCACCCATACTGTATGAACTACGGATTTTTTACTCGGTGTCAGTCACACATTGCTCATCATCATCATCATCATCTTCCTCATCATAGCAGTGACTTTCTCATCTTTGCCTCTGTGGTGCTCTTTTCCCTGCTCGCTGAGGCATACAGTCTGTGCTCAATAGAGTGCGTGCACGGCTCATTAATGGCTCTGTTTGTGCAGCTGTATGATGAGAAGCATTAACTATGTATGACACATGCTAATTCAGCAAAGTCATGCTTATCACACATGCTCTCACAGTAGGGTATTAGTAGACTTTAGAGTAAAAACTGAGAAACATACATTTTCTTAGGTGTATTTCTGTTTATTTTTGTACTTTTCCGAGGCAGAAAGTAAAGACTGTTTGTCTTTCTTTACCCTGTCTGTGCTGGCTTCATCCAATTAATTTCCTTGGCTTGTGTTTTCACTATATGAGCTGATTTGTAATTACATTTTACAAGAATAAACACAGTCCCTACAGCTGGGAGATATAAAGTAATCCTAAAATATAGCTCCTCATTATTCGCATTTGCCTCCCTTACCAAGTGCTACAGATATTACTCTCACACCATAATTTCCTATATCGTCTTTTAAAATGGAAACGTCAGTATAATATGCATGTTCATCCCACTGAAGCTTTCCACAGGTACTCCATACCTAAACAAAATCTAGGTATTAAAAGTGTAGTTGCTGTAGGAAATGAAAAAAGAAATAGTATTTTTTCTACGAGGGGCGTTCAAGTCAATCCAGAACTTGTAAAGAATTTTCTCAGGAACGCAGAACAAAAGACTTCAAGTACATTACGCGAATCTTTAAAGAATCCCGGCCGAGGCGGGTCTTTTCTACGAACATTCAGCAAGTGCAATGTCTGATCCTTGAAAATCAATTAAAAACTTTTAAGCAACTTGTACAAGAGATGCGTCTGACACAGTATATAGTCCTGACCTCGCTCCAAGTGATTTCCACATGTTCAGGTCATTAAATTATCTGTTTTCTTCTATCTTTTTTTTTTTAATTCTCAGAACTGTGTTCAGTTATTCTACACAATCGAACGTCCTTCTTTGACTCGAATGCCCCTTACAGTGTTAGTTCCCTGGCTGTCTTTGAATACATACTCTACTGTATATTTGGAAACTTCTGGTAGGGATTTGTTCATGTTTAAATGTCTGCCTACAATAATACCTACAGTTTTTTTTTTTTTACTAATTTTATTAAAAATTTAAAATGTCTGCCAACTTTACTAAATGAAATGGTTTCAAATCTGTTGGAATTTAAGCCAGATAAGCCAATGGCAAGTTTTAAGCCAAAGTGGACTTAATATAACCAGCCATGGATTTGCTTTTGGAATCTAGGATGGACATGGCTGAATTTTAGTACATATGGATCAGTTGTGACACCGGTTCACAACCCTTCCTTGCTTTGCATGTTTTTGGGATTTTGCAGCTACCTGTACCAACATAACTCATTAGCTAATTAACAGCCTTTTTGAATTTAAGTGGATGTTATAGAGCAGGGAAAACATCATAATGTGCAGGAAAGGAGACTTCAAGGACAATGCTTTGGAATCTGTGAATTATCGATATAGAAAGTTGTGTATTTGGGCCAATTTGTCCTAAAAGGAGTGAGATTTAGACTTAAAAGGCTATTGTAATTAATTGGTTCAAATGCCATCATGGTTATGTGGAATTTTAGCTAGAAGACATTGTTCCCAGTCATGCCTAAGATATGGTCCCATCAAGATTTTGTCTTGTCTTGTCCCATCAACAAAGACTTGCTTTCAGGGAACTTTAAAATTGTAGAATTTGAGAACTTTTCTTCCTTTTTCCTTGTTTTTTAGTAGTAATAATGACTTCAGACTTTATCTGAACATTTGGCTAGCAAGGACCGATCAATATGTTCATAAATTACAAGTAAGGTGATTAAGCAACAGCTTTTTTGTTGTCTAAAAAATATATATATTTATTAATCCTAATATTATAGATGAATGACAACTGCAGTGCAACTAGGCTGTTATAAGGTGGTTCTAAGAGATGCACTTTGGAACCGTATTCTGCTTTCATAGAAGTGGTGAAAAAAAAAATGGACTTGGATGGCACATGGATTCAACACATCCTGTTAATGTTTTCACCTGCCATGTTATTCTTTTTTTACCATTATTCACTTTCTATTTTTAAAGCACACTGTTAACCCTGTTAGCAGTACATGATGCAATCATATTTAATCACCTTTTTCTTGCTACTACTGTACCTATGCAGGGATTGCTTATATACATCTGGTTTATTCAGTATTATTAATTGAGTTTAGTTACTGTAAGTTTTAACAAAAAATACAAAATAAATAAATAAAAGCAAGCCATTGAGATTTTCATTTATTGTTTTAATGCCGAGAACTATATTATACATCACCTTCGTATGTACTTTTTCCCATGAGCTCACAGTCTCTACGTATTATCAATCCCTTTATGTAGTGATAACTATTTCGGTCATCGTTCCGTTCTTCCATCTGACTTCATCCGTTTATCTCTTTCACTTCTCCCTTTGTCAAAAACTGATGCAGATCATATGGCAGCCATGTTACTGTAATCTGGCTGCTGTCTGATAAGTCTCTGGACCCCGCAGGCTTTCATCACCAGTTTCAGTCTGTGCTCAATGATTGTTTTAGGCTGTAATCTATTGAAGAAATGATGGTTGTGGGCTTTGTTTATGCCTTCAGGCCTGCAGTGATTAAGATTAAGTGGCCCTGCACAAGTTGGTTCACAGAAATGCACACAGAGGCTTCTCTTGGGTGCTGTTACCATGATATTTTGTGGGATAAATGGATAAATGTTCGCTTCCGGGGTTATCTTTGTCAAACTTAATTCGCAAAAAAGTCTTCCATCAACCTTGCTTGAAGTTGTAATGACATGGTTTTCAAAGGAGACATTGCATAAATTAATTAATTAATATATATATATTTTTAATTATATTATACCTGGAAACCTTTTTACATATTTTCTTTTCATCAGGTTGCATGACTTTACCTTTTTTTCTTGTTGTAAAATCCATCTCTCTGTTTCTTCTCCAGCTTTCTGGTCACTCCAGCACTGTCTTTCCAGAAGGAAGCGATCAGCTACAGCTTGCTTATCAACCCCAGCAGTCTATTTAACATTGATCAGGAGAGTGGAGAGATCAGCTTAACACAGAGCCTTGACTATGAGACTGACCAGCATCGATACCTGCTGCTCGTGAGAGCCAGCGAGAACAAGGAGAGCCTCAGCAGTGCAGCAGAGGTGAGGGATCGCAGAACCATGGCTAATATGTCTTTGAAAAAAAGGACATCAAATCAAGTCAGAATACTGCACGGTTTATTAATTAAATTAATGTTTAGAATTTTCTATTTAATATCTGTTACATCTATTTAATATACTGCACATTCCCCTTTACTAAGAAAAGAAAAGGGAAGCTGTTGACTTAGAAATCCAATATAAATACAGTCTGTGGACAGATGCTGAGAAAAAATACGAGAGCATTCCAGGCAAACCAGGACTTTCTCCGGGATTACGTTTCTCGTGAATGAATAAGTTAAATCGACTGATGTTTACAGAAGACTTCAAGCACAGTATGGTGATGAGCAGACTGTATGTCTGTGAAAGACAATCCCAGCGAAGGTGGCTTAAAGCCCAATGCAGTCCTTACCATGTGCAAGTCGAACGCTTGATCCTTGAATATCAACGGATAACTAGTCGCCAACTCGTCTGTAGTAACTGTACACACATTACAGGAACTCAGCTAGGAGTTATTACCAAAGCCTCTGTAGTGTATAGTCCTGACCTCGCTTCAAGCTATTTCGACAGGTTTGGGTCATTAAAGAAGTTCCAGAGAGGCCAGCGTTTTAGATGTGAATCAGAAACTTTGATTATTGCTTTGACCATGAGAAAACCTTTTACTTTGATGGTATCCAAGCACTATCGAAATGCTGGCATAAGTGCATTAGTTTAGCAGGTGATTAAATTGAAAAATAAAAGTTTTTCTCTCATAATTGTGTTCTGTTATTCTGCTGAAAAGGTCCAGTAACTCGGATGGGAGTTATTGCCACATCCTTCTTACAGTCCTGACATCACCCCAAGCCATTTCCACATGTTTAGGCCATTAAATGAGGCCAGTGTGTCAGATGTGATCATGACTTCGGCATACTGGGAAATCTTTCTACATTGATGATATATAAGCAGAAGTGAAACACTGGGATAAATGCATTAGTGTAGCAGGGGATTACATAGAGAAATAATTGCAGTTTTTACTCTGACTACTTTGTACTTTTATTCCAAAAGCAAAACCTGGTTTGACTTGAACACTCCCTCGTACTTTAAATGCTTCATAAATAATACAAAAAAAAGCATATTCTTGACTTAACAAATATCTTTATTTTTCTAGGTTCAGGGTTTATCATATTTGTTGCCTGTAGTAGATAGAAAGGCTCTTTCTTTCACTGAATATTAGTCCCCTCAGTCGTGTCATTGCTTAACCTTGCTCAGTATGTGTTTAAATTCTTTGCTTCTTTATGGCTCCTGTGTGTCTTTACACCATGTCGCTGAATGGATATCAATCACCCCTGAAAAAGACCTTCCCTTCTTGTATCTTAAACCGGTCTGACAGTGAGTTTCACTGCTTCTCACATTCACACTTTATTGGAAGCACTCATTCCCTGAACAATTTGATGTCTTACTCAGGGTGATGGATCTGGACTATAGAAATTGTGTTTCAAATGAACCCTTCAAGTCTATTGCATCCTCTACTTCCAGACCTCATATATGAATCTAGATGGCTCATTTCTTCCCAAAGCTTTTATAGAATTTTATTATTTAAATTTTTGAGGGCCTATATCACCCCCTGACGTAAGACTTTATATAATACAACATTTGGTCACGGAGTGTGGCCTGGAAGACTGTATTAAAACACATCAATGGATGAGAGTAGTTTCCTAGGCATTTTACCTGAAGCATGCTCCTGCATTATGACGTACTTTATCTTATAGGCAAATTCTTTATAAAAGGTTTTGGTGAAGTACATTTAACAAAAAATGCACAGATATTATACCAAAGCATACACTTTATAGTTTTACTATACTGTATGTGTCAAATGTAGAATATGTCACACGCTTTGGAGCAATTCAGGTTCAAACGTTCAAATGTTTCATATAAACCTTTCAAATAATTAATTTAATGTAAATGTCTGAGCAACGAATTAAAATGTATACTGTATATCCAAACTGTTGCTTAGTCCTTAATTGATATTTATAGATTTTGTTCATGAAATGTATCTATTTAATCCCAGGTAATTGTCTAAATGTCTGTTTGTATGGATGAATTAGAGACTTAAAAAAATATTAATAAAAAACTGCAATGGCAATGATTTAAGTCTGTGATTGATAGCCGCATGGATGGCTCCAACAACAACATGACCCTTGCGACTCAAATCTTGCTTTGGCGAGGCACAATCTGTGCTGCTCAGTGATCCATAGGACTTTCTTGTCCTAAGGAGAGTTAGTCAAGCACACAGACATGTGGTGGGCCAAGAGGATGGTACAAAACAATGCCAGTGCACTCAAGTGCAAACACCAAGAGGGCTTGATAAGTGCAGTACAGGGCAATGGAATGACGGGCAGCTGTTTCTCCGATCTGTTCAATCTGTGATCTAAAGTCTTGGGGTTAAAGATAAAAAACAGACCAAGAGAGACAGAAGTGAAAGTTGGACTACAAGCTATACTGAAAACTCCTGTCATCCTAAATAATTTTGTTTCTTTTTCAGTTCATGTCACATCTCAGATCTCATCACAAATGTCTTTATCTTATCATCACAAAGAGCTCGGGGCCTTGTTCTTTCCTACTCATTCTCTTTTAAATGTACTTGTGATGCTTAATGAGTTCTGGACTTCACAGTGATGCTTTAGACAGTGATCTCTTGTTAGGTGCTTGTCATTTCTAGAGGAGCTCAGACTATTTTTGATCTCCGCTGCTTTGAAAGTTACTAAGCAACTGTCTATGGGCTTTAGAGACAAACTGTCTCTCTCATAAAACACTCCTACACACTTTATTTAGTGGCAACAGTAATACAGGAACAAAAAAATCTGTTGAAAACATACTGAGCACCTTATCTTTTATAAAAAGGCATATTTGAATGAAACTAAAGACAAGCATTACCCCAACCCATTTTTGCCAATACAATCTCTAAACAATAAACCTTCAACCTTTATTTATAGCATTAATACTGCTTAACATCTGTTCGCACAATGTCCAATCACTAATACATTCCTGGTCCCTTAAGTTTGTAACAGAATTTAGAAATCCTAATCGGAGATCTGGAAGAACTCAACAGTATCCCACACAGAGCTTGTGTCTCAGGTCTCTTGTACACAGAGTTCTTGTGCATCTCTTGAGTGTTGTAGCATTATCTCCAGTGTTGGGTGTTGGGTGCGTTAGAGTACGTGAATTACTTTTTTGATGTAACAAGTAATCTAACGTGTTAGGTCCACCATTTAAGTACTTAGTTATTTAGTAATATTTTCAAAAATGTAATGTTATTCAGAGAATTTATGTAATCCGTGAGCCAGACAGCAGTCATTCCCAATCCATTCATTTGTGTGTAAGTCGTCCTACAGCCCCGCCCCCAATAATCCACCCCATCTGTTATTCCTGGTGTTATACCCATATCTCACCAGACCATGCGAGGACCGACTCGCAGAAAGATGGAGCCCAAACTCACGGTGAATCATGATGAACCGTACTTACGGCCAAGGTGAGATAGGGGTATTAGTAGTTAACAGATTATGGGCCAAATTTCGCTGAGTGATGATGGTAGAATAATTATAAAGGTCTTGACTAAAACAACATGCATGAGGAATCACAAAGGGGTTTTCATTTTCTGCAATGGAAAAGTACTAGTTACTTTTATCAGAAAGTAACGCTGTAATGTAACCGATTACTTTTTAAAGACAGTAATTTTGAAATGTAATTAGTTACTTTAAAACGTAACATCCCCCAACACTGATTATCTCCCTGTTCAGTTTTATTTTGAAAGTATTACTATAAAGTGCATTATGACTAGTGAATACAGCAAAATCAGTGCTAGTGATGGCTGCAGAAAAAGGCAATATAAAAGTATAGATTAAAAAGTGAACTAAAAGAATATTAAACAGCTACGCTCTCCTGTAAGATGGGGTGTGCCAACATCCAAACTGTAGAATGCCTGGTTTAACAGAACAAATGATAGAAAAAAGGGAATAAACTTTCATCAGAGGCTTTTCACTTGAGAAATAAAAATTAATTTCATTGTTTAATGTTGTTTTGAAGTCTTCTTTGCAACATTGCGATTCTGGTCATTTGTTCAGCATTATCCTAAAATCATGTACTTAATGTAGATTCAACATCATTTCATTGAAGTAATTCTAATTTCTCCCAAAAAACGAGTTTCACAATCTGTAAAGTTGCCAAATTGAAGCTGCCACAATATTTTGAGAACCAAAACTTTCTGCTGGGTTCCATATGCAAAAAATACAGATGTTACATAATATCTTTGTAATTATTAAATCAAACTTTTTTTGGGGAAATCAGCAACTGAATTAAGCCATTCCTGTGAATTATTGGACTGCCATAAACATTAAATACCCAAACCATTAAAACCGACAAAGTAATAAACACGTTGGATTTATTGCAGCTGTCACCACCTCTAAGAGCCGTTCTGTTAAGAAAATTAATGCTCACCTTCTGCCCAATCAGAATTGAGAAATCACTAGTATTGTGATTGAGAGTGGATTAGAGGAGGAGCTGTGAAGGAAACAAAGCAATTAGTTTTAGATCACAATTAGTAATAAATCGTAGTTAAGAGCTTTAACAGTAAATGTACGCTTTCATTGTTGAACTTTAACAAATAGCCATTTATCTTGCTTGCCTTAAAAAGAGTTTATGATAAAACAAGAAACATTACCAGATTTTAATAAAACATAAAAAGATAAGGTGAACAGGACACTTGACTGGAATGCTTAGGCTTTAAACCAAGGGAGTAGCAGATAAATAAAATGTTAAACACAGAATATAAATGAACTTGAACTAGAGAAGTATAAAACAGATAAATAAATGCAGGTCATAAGAACATAAAAAAAATAAGTAGAATTACTGGGACCATATAAATTGAAGTACAGTACTAGGAAATATCATGACAAGTGCACATGCAGTGCACGTGCGTTGCTGTGCGGCACCTTAAGGGGATAGTCCATACAATTAAAATGGAGGCGCATATAAGTACTGTACATTACCGTAGGTTTTGGTCATTAGAAATCTTCCTACTCCACACAATGACGATGAAGATTGTCACCCAGAAAAGGAATACAATGGAAGTAATCAGGGTCAAATTTCACAACCCTTGTTCCATGAAAATTGCATTCCACAGTTCAGCTGAGACTCAAATGAAGCTTTTGCAGTCACATTGAAGCTAAACTGAGTAGATATCATTCTCATACCTGTTATTGTGTATTTTAGTAGAAATCTAAGTTAACCATATGACATAACTGACACAGTTCACACATCTGTTCAGCACAAATAAATTGTTGTATTGTAACTTTGGATAAAAGCATCTGCCAAATAAATAAATGTCTATCTGTATTTGTTCTTATCAGCTGTGTAAAATATAAACCGCTGAGTTCAGCTGAGTGCTTTTTTTCTCTAAATTTTCTCTTCGACATAAATGAATCAAGACTTTATAACACTGTGCAAACTCAGCTGTCGAGTTCAGTAGCATTTAATATTTGAGTACAATGCAGGAAAAATGATTTTCAGGTTTCAATTTCTTACAATGTTTTGTTTTGGTATTGAATTCCTAAATGCCTGGTAAAAAAAAAATAGTTTATTTGAAATAATTAATGTTATTCTTAGTACTTAGTATTATTACTATACTGCAAATCCTAATAGTTCTGTATCTTTCTTTACATGACACAACAGTGACACAATGTCACGTATACTAGCAATTTCATGCTCATAAAATGTAAAGTTTTGAGTGCAGGCTGCTTCCAATAATCTTTTAAGTATATTGGACAAATCTTTATTTACAATATGTATATTACTTTGCTACAGAACAGTATATAGCCAATTGATACATATGATTAACATTGGCACTACAGTACATTGCTGGGTGTTCATCTACTAGTATAGGGAATATCAGAAAGAGCTGGAAATCAAGTGATTTCACAATTTTTCCCTAAAACGAATATTCGTACCAATTCATCAAGGTAGGTCAATTTGGCAGGGTTATTGCTAAAAGGGCAATCTAGCCAAAATAGCTTCCAGTGTATGGCAAGAAATCGGAACAATTACTGCCAAATCCTTCCTGTGTGCTCCCTAGCCCCTTATCCCCAACACAATCAGTGTCTTTCACTAGAACTTAATAATATCGTCCCATTGCACCCCTTTTCTCCTAATCCCTTTTCCTTTTATCTCCACAATTCACTGTGCCATGGATCATATGCACAGTCTCAAAACACATATCACTGATATAGATATTTGGCCTTTTCCTTTGTTCCCCCCTTTCTGCTTTCATTCTGCCCTTATCTCTTGTTTTTTTTTTCTGTTTATTCATATGCACCAGGTACGTGTCATTATCACAGACGAAAACGATTGTGTTCCAGAATTCCTGCAGTCCATTTATAGCAAAGAAGGCATCCCAGAAACGGTAACAACAGCAACATCTCTGCTTCAAGGTAAGGCTTTATACTTACTGGGGTTCATGCACTCAACTTTATACCATTCCTGGTATTACATATGATAGCTACATTACTGTGTAAATGTGTTTTTGTCAGTGAATTGGTCTCCTTTTTCTCATTACTAAATTAATTTACGATTGCTAATCTAATTGCATTTATGATTTGTAGATTAAGTGGGTTTTAGTGTGGACCTGGGGGTTTGTAAAGCACAGTCAGGAGGTCTGTGATTTTTTTAATTAAGATACAGCTATGGAAACCCATAATAATCAAACTGATTATATTTTTTACTGATTATGATTCTTATAGCACTGGTCCAATAACTGGATAGATTTAATCCAAACACAATTTTATAGAATTTTGAATAATTTATAATATGCAATTTTTTAAAACTTTTTTTGTTAAAATGGTCTCTATCTAGAAATGGGCTCGATAACTCCAAGTGTGCAGTAGGTAATATACAATTCCATGTCCAGAACCTTGGTGAGAGGATTGGTTATTGTAATAATGTTTTAAAAGCAAAAAGTTTTTGTAATTAATATTAAAATTTCATTCCTTCAGTTCTAGAACCTGCTTTATTCTGGTTAGGTGCATAATGGATCCAGAATCAATGTTGGGAACAGCGGGTATTTTATTATTACAATAAATATTACGATGCATATCTGATGCTACTTGTTTTATAGTTTAAGTCTGATTTTAGGAATTAATTGATACAGGTTATATTAGCAAATTGCATGTTTCCGATTGTTTTACATTGAGCGGCATATACTGTACTCAGAAATCTGTTTAAAAGTAAGTACATTAAGCCTAATTATTACCACATAGCTATTGTTCTAGCCGTTTATAAAAAAAATTTTTTCAAACTTTCGTAATGTCTGCCTCTGTGATTTGGATTAGTTTGTCCGGCCCATCCTAGGGGTGCTCGATTGGATTGGGATTTGGGGACTTTGTAGGCAGAGTCGGAGGTCTTGGGCTCTTTGCCTGCTGGGCCCCATGTGCAGGGACTATGTGGCACTGGGTGTCCGGGTGCCCTTCTTTCGTGGCCAGCATAAACTAGTGTTTGTTCTGACGGGCTGGATTTTGTTCCCTGCTGGAATGGGTGACCGTTGGGTGCCCATGTTCCTGCCAGCAGTTTACTAGTATGTAATTGATAATCATCATAATGTTAATGCTTATTGGCGTATCTGGATATGGGGATGTGATTTTACTGATGTGATTTAACTGAATTGGATTTTCATCTTCCTTCTGATAAGAGTTATGGTTGTCTGAGTCATTATAGAATTCTCTCAAACCTAAAATGTAATTAAAGTCCAATAGCCCAATGTACACAGTGACAGAATGACAGGTGCTTTAAACACAGATATACACACACACACACACACACACACACACACATACACATCTTTTCTTTGTTTGTGAGGTATTTCAAATAAGTTGCTTGTTATACATGACTATAACTTGATGGATACACACAGATGCCCACACAGATGCCCACACAGACATGCGCCCACACCGACTCACACACATAGACACACAAACAGTTGTTGCCTTTCTTACCTTTTCACTTTTATAATTTTACCATACTGACATTTTACTTTCTTGTCTGTAAATTTCATAGCAAATCTTGGCATGCCTTCATTCAGTATCCTGCAAGTGCACTTAAAGCACACAGCAGCAGACATACGCCTGAGGCAATAGGGATCATAGAAGAGTTTGATAGCCTGATGCAAACAGGTACATGCATGAAACAAGAAGCGTGAACAGCTGCTGGAGCACGGCTGCTTGTACAGGAGGGAAAGAGTGAGGAGGTGGGGAGTGAGCAAACCTCTGAAGTGAAACAAAAACTGAAGAGACTAAACAAGTGGCAAATTCAGACCCAACAACATGCAAAGTTTTTTTTTTCTGCAAACAAACACACACCAGGCTGGATTTCCAAAGGGGTTTGTTGTGACTTTGGGAAGACAAGTTTTTGGCAGACATTTCAGTAGATTAGCTAAGAGACTGCTGGTAGATTAAAGAAGGTGAAGCAGAGAAATGTACAGCAGGTGTCCTGGCTGTGCTCAGCAGGTGCAGCTGAACCGCATCTGTGTGGCGGGGTGAGCAGGCTTCCTGCAGATTATCCACCAAGCTCAAAATGTTCCTTACGCTCCGATTAAACAACTTCAGAACACCAGATGAAGGTGCATTTCATTTTCTGGCAGATTATTAGTCAAACATCTGCAATGAATGAGCAGAAAATGTCATATAAAACCATCTGCAGAAAGGCTGCGCTCTAAATAATGAAGAGATTATGAATTATGAATTTCACATATTACAAATAAATAAATATACAACCATACAAAATTTACAAGCCACATATTTTGATGCTAATTGTTCCTATTTTAATTTCTCACATGCAAATTATATCTGATTGATCTCCTCTGGGAACACTTCCTTCTACTTTTGTTTATTTTATTTATTTTTTTAAAGAAATGGCAGTTATTATTTCCAGGGCTGCATCTTGTAGTGCTTTATTAAGGAGCAGGCACAGAGATTATAAAACTGTCTGTAGGATTAGTGTGCTGGGAACGAGAGGACCAGATTGAACCAAGGGAGATGACAAGCGTACATTTATTGTTTGAGAATTTGGAGAGCATTATACAGTCAGAGTAGTCTCTGGTACTCAAGGATTATACCTAAATGTATTCATGGGGGGATAATCAAAATGTCTCATGGCTCATCCTGTGATGCTCATAGCATTGACCTAACTACAGTATGTATATACATAGTTTAAGATTTATCGAATGGGCGATTGAAATAGAAGTACGTTTTTTTATTGAATATATTTCGGATAAATAATATTAATTATGATCATATCTGTCAGTAATTGTTTAAAGACATACTGGATTGACCGTAATGTGGAGTCGTTACTACAGTTACAGCAGAAACAGATGATGCTGAACATTTATCTCGTCTAGCTTTCTTGCTCAGATTGTGTTCGCACCTTGCAATACTGTACATACACTGTACGTACACTCCGACCTAAATTCACAATTTATACTGACAACAATGTCTCTATGAAATTAATAATTGAAGAATAGCTCATTTTTTTCTCTCTCTCTCTATCTTGAACAAAAATCCACTAATACTTTAAGACACTTAAATAAAATTTTAAATGTTCTCCTAAGACAAATCTAATGTAAGGAATAAAACATGACTAGGTGGTGTGATCAGCCCAGAAGTTTATTATTTTCCAATAACCGTACATCACTAGGTGTTTCTTTTCTGTTATACCACTGCAAGCTGCCAAGGCTCTTCTTTATTACAGAACTACATTTTTGAAGCAATTTACAGTTATGTTTAATGTATACCTGTGACTCTTTTTCTACTGGTGAAAGTCATGCTGTTACGATCAATCCACACCTTCTGACCAATCAGAAACAAAAATTCAATAGTACTATTATTCTCACTCGATTGTAGAAGGGGGTCAAAATGAAACAAAATGATGTTCTTAATGGTTATGTGGTAGGAACACCATACATGAAATCATAATTAACCAAATACAACCATATTTCACTCCAAAGTAATTTCTAGAACACCATTAGTCTTGTCACTAATATGAATTAAAATTCATATGAATTAAAATCTTTTTCGGATAGATAAAGATCGTCTTGGGTTACTTTGCTGTAACCCTGTTCCCTAAAAAGCGGGAACGTTTCCTCGTGACCAGTTGTGAAGCATGTGTGTGTCAAACACGCCAAATATTTTGGCTTATATAACCTCGGTCAGGTGACGTCAACCAATGAGGTGCACCTGCGGGTTATAAATAGGAGTAAACCGGAAACATCCTCAGGTCAATCTTGTCTCGTTCCCGCTTTTTCAGGAAACAGGGTTACAGCAAAGTAACCCGAGACGTTCTCTTTCAAAGGCTACACTCGATGCTGTGTGAAAACGCTATGGGAACGAGAATACCCACTCCGCCGCACTGCAAGTGTCTGGACCCCCAGGGTTGTGTGGTGTGCGCACAGTCCCCCCAAGGTCGGGATGCTGACTCGAGGACCCGCGAGCCTGGCCCCCAACTATGAAGCCTGATGAATGTCTTGCGGAAAAGGCAACCTGCCACACGACACACTTGGGAGCCTCTCTAGCCGGAGCATCTGATGAGGCAAGCTTCCTGGTCAAATGGGCCCTAATCACTAGAGGCGAAGTGTGCCACGTGCCTCATAGGCTAGGGCACTAGCATCTCCCATGACATATAAAAACCTGCTCTGATTTACGCCACTGGCTAGTGCAGTGGTGTGCTGTAAATTGGTAAATTGGTGTGGACACAGTGAATGAAGTCTTACTGCTCCGAAGCTGTAATGGCGGAGGACAGAGGCTTCGAGAACAACTGCGGAAGATAGTTGGGTGAGGATGCAGAATGGCTTTAGCTAGCCAATTGGCAAAGCCTAAGCACGCTAGAAAGGCTGATGAGGCCCGCGAATAAGCCAGCAACTAAGGGGTGCTTTCCACAAACCCCATCAGTCAGGACGTAGGCCGAAAAACGGCTACGTACGTTCTGAGTGTACTAGGGCATAAGCCCGAGATAAATTTTCTTGCATTATTTACAAGACTACCGTAGTGTTGTACATCCGCGCTAGGACATGTTAGCCTCTTGACTGCTGGAGGGAGTATTTCAGGGCCAGAAATAGAGCCCTGAAATCTCGAGTCAATTGATGTGCCACGCGAGTAGATGACCAAGGGTATCGCCGTGCAAACCGGAAGCTGCCATGAGACCCAACACTCTCTGGAAGTAGTAAAGTTATTTTCTGGTCTAGCTTGATCTCCTTTAGGGTATTAAGAGTGGATTCGACACGCGCATGAGACAGCTGTGCCCGCATTGCGGTCAAATCCCATGTGACACCCATAATATGTCGTACTTGTGCAGGAAAGAGAACGCTTTTCGTGGCGTTAAATCTCAATCCTAAGAATCAGAGTGTGCTAGGATAACATCTCGATGTCGAAGCGCTAGGTGCTAAGACTGAGCCAGAATCAGCCAGTCGTCTATGTAATTCAGGATACAGATGCCCTGGAATCATAGAGCCAGGGCTGTCTCCACCCGCACTAGGACATGGCAGCCTCTCAGCTGCTGGAGGGAGTATTTCAGGGCCAGAAATAG
>JAOVVA010000037.1:8639246-8668683 GCA_028565275.1 Leiocassis micropogon | reverse complement strand
CCCCTCCCCCCTGAGAGAGCTCGGCCAATCAGCTCTCTCTGTGTCTCCGGCTGTGAAAGGTAAACAGCATCACCCGGCGTTCGAACCTGCGACTCCCGGATGATAGGGCGAGCGCTTTACCACTGCGCCACTCGGAGACCACTGTAGATGACTTTTAATCTTACCTTTACAACTTCGAGATACGAGGCCCAAATAGGCGGGATCCATTGCCCAGGTAACCATCATTCACTAACCAATCAGCACTCACATGATGACCTGCCAATCATTTCTGTAAACTAGGATTGGTCGAATTGTTTTGTTTCTGTCCTCCTCCTCATGAGGGGTGGAGCTTAAGCCACGGTATGGTGTGAGGCCCAGCGTAAAAAAGTTAAGTATGGACAAACTATTTGTAATTTGTTACTTGCCACCCCTAGTCTTCTATAACAGGTTTATCTGTAATAAGGGACACTTTGTTTGTCATTATCGTTTTCTTAAAACTATTATTTGTGTCCACTGCAATCACAGAAATGTTGGTGACCTTTATTACATCTGCCATAAATTAACTTTTTTTCCCCTTGTTTCTATTTTATCAGCTACATATTGAATGTCCTGCTGGTATCTATTGAACATTACCTTCCATAATACACGTTTCTAGTGGAATAGACCTGACTGTGCCTACAGCATTTATAAGCTGGGTACAGCTGTATGTCATTGGAGCAATGCACACACACACCCGCACACACATGCACACTTTTTCTTTTCTGCCTCAGCAGACCTCATTGCACTTTGACATTGGTTGGGGGGATGTAATTCAGATTGAATTAGAATTGATTACACATTCTTCGCGCCCCCCCCCCCTTAAGCTTTGCCACAAAAGAACTAACACAACGCATTAGAATCAATTCACGGCCCTGAGGTGAATGTGATTCCTCAGTAGCCGTAGGGCTTCCTTTAATGTGCTTTAGCTGGGAGCTGCAGATAGGAGGCATCCGGCGCTCTCGCTAAATAAAGATTGTCTGATGAGGCTGAGGGAGAGTAGAGGAAATGTCTAGAGTTGTCATATAGGTCATATTTAAGCTGAGTCCTGATGTCACAACTAATGTTGTGTAACTCAATATTATGGAAACAGCAGCCCACACACTATACGCTGCATTGCAGATGTAAAGAGTAGCACATGATCGTGTTTGCTTTTATGGGAAAATAATCACAACTAGAGTGGTGTAATATGGTCCTATGCAAAGCTGAGGTTGATTTTCCTGTAATAGCATGTCCCAGTGTGTGTCATTCACCTAACAGAAACCCTACCATATCGATTATAATACTTTGTATGTTAAATATCAATCCATTTTCTTGATCAATTCATTATTAGTCTTATATTATGAACAATATCTGCCATACAGTTCTCCGTGAATGAGCTGCTACAACACTGTTGTTCTTTCAGCTGTTCCTATTAAGGAACCTCCCATTCTGTTCAGGCACTTCTGCATCCAGTGACTTGAGGACGGTTTGGGCATTAACTAGGAATTGAACCTGGGCCTTATGCTTGGCAGACAACAAGCCTACCATTGAGCCACCAATGCTGTTACAACAGAATAATGTGCATTAATATGAATCTAAGTTCACCTACACTCATCATGAGCATGAATGTGACGGCAATATTGGGTTTTTAGTGATTCCTTTAATCTAGTCTTTTTCTGTGGAGAAATGATTGTTTAAGCGAAATGTTTCATTTATTATGGGTTTCATGATATCAACACAGGGTCAAAATTATACAGGGTTAAAAATATACATGCACCTAATTTGATTATAAATTCAGTGGTGCTAAGGTCACAAAACATATGGGGGTGTTTAAGTCAAACCGGGACTTTTAACTATTGTACAGAAAAAACAAAACACAGTTACTGTATGAGAGTAAATACTATATTTACCTCTTTATATAATCCCCTGCTACACTAAATCCCAGCATGTTACTAGTGGTTGGATACTATTAAATTAGAAATTTTTCTAAGTATGCCAGAGCCAGGATCAGACTGCCTGCTTCAGGCCTGAAAGGCTAGCCCCCCAGGAACTCCTTAAATGGCCAAAACATGTGGAAATCACTTTTAGTGAGGCCAGGACTGTACAGGGCATATAACAGCTGGGAGTTATTGATACAGCTATCGTCATTCAATGAGCAAGTGGTGTTTATGAATCATTGTTTGTACAGTTCCAACAGACAGCTGCATCTCTTCTGCAAAATGCTGACAAGTTATCCACTGATTTTCAAGGACCAGGCGTTCCCCTCCCTGAATATTCGTTGGACTGACCGCAGAGGGCTCTAAGCCACCTCGGCCAGGATCATCATTCAGGGATGTACAGTACAGCCTTCTTTAAAAAATACTGTGCTCAAAGTCTTCTGCAATCAGTTATACACCTTCATTCATGAGAAATTTCATGACAGCCCAAGGCATCTTAACTTTCTGTTACATATCATGATTGACTACATCTAATAGATTCTCTGTGCCAACATAAAATGGGAAAGGTTATTTAGGGCTGTAGCCAAAAAGGCCCAATCTGTCACCCTTAGCTAAGAGAAACAACTCAGGAACCAACAAGGTACTGTACAAGCCTGACTTAAACTGGAAGCTGCTGCAACACCAGCATTATTGTCTACAGTTAAGCTAGTTATAACAAGTCAGTGACTCCAAACACACATCAAAGCTGGTTGTGAAATGGATAAAACAGGCTAAGGTCAAGCTTTTGGACCCTGTACAGGGCCGTCAGGGCCATTCCAGGACACCAACAAATTTAATTGAACTCGATCAATTCTGCCAAAAACGGTGGTCAAATATCCAAGTGGAATTCTGCTAGAAGCTTATTGATGTCCACCAAAAATGTCCGCTAAATGTGAAAACTGGTATGGGACCAAATAGTAGATGTGCTATATTTTTGCCCCTGTATGTATAAGTTTGTGCTGTGTTGATTTTAGCGAACTCCAAATAAATTAAAATGTGTTCACCAATTTATTGGGCTTTGCCACTATCAAAGATATATACTGTCGTATTTTTTGTTAAAGCCCACTCTAACTAGACATGTCAGAATGTGCTGTTGAACTGGAAAACATGTAGGGGTCAAAAGCTCTGAAGTGGCCACATTGGCTCCACTAATTCAACTGCAATAAGTTGTTTTCATTGAGTGTGTTTAACACCGATAACATCAGGGAACTTTGTGTCAACTGAAAATTCAGAACTCTCCAAAGTTTTGCAGAGATGCTGTGTGTGTTGAGTTATAGAGAGGTCACAAGGTTTACGCTAGCCTTACCGGCATTGGCATAAAGATCTAATCTCTGTATATTGACTGTAAGCAAAACTCCCAGAAAGGATCAGAGGGTCAGATGTACAGTATAGATGTGTAGTACAAGACTACTCCCCTTAGGCAATAAACAGGAAAATACGCTCTAGAGAGAGAGAACACAATTGGACACAATGCTAAAACAACAGGGATGTTTTATGTATACAGTAGCTGGTACAGAAGCTATAAAACAGTGGTTTCAGATAATGGAAAAGAAACAAGGATAGAACTTTTCAAAATGAACATATGTTGATATTGATGTTCAAAGGCAAAATGTTTATTGGATGCTGTTTACAAAGACATCTTCATTAGATAAGATTGAATCGAGTGCATATTCCATTACATGCTGCTGTTGATTTTCTCTTGTCACTCAGGATGGATTTGACTACCAATGGCTTTTCATATTTTTTTAAGGTTCTACTTCTGTAAAAGGTTGCATATTAAAAGCCACCTGACATTTTTTTTCTTAGGGCTCATCCGCCTTCGCTCCAACCCCCCTCCAAAATTGCAGGGGGTGGAGTACATCTTAAACATCACAGCCACAGATGACAATGCCTCTGGAGGACCCCAGTCTCTGTCAGCCACGGCCCAGGTCATTGTGGGAGTAGATGACGTGAACAACAACAAGCCCATCTTTGAGAAGGTATCTGAGTTTTTGTTTAAGTATTTAGCTTGATAATCTTGCAGTCAAGTATCAAAGTAAACAGTTTTAAATTTTGCATATGCCTTGCTCGGCCAAAATTCACACAAAAAAGCCTTTTGCTTCGCTTATGACCGTGGCATCACTTCTATTGATGGAAGATGGGAGAGTCAGACCACTGCGTAAAGCATTTTCCACTACATGCAAAAGATTCTCAGTGGGGTTAAGGTCTGGACTGGGTGACCAATCCATATGTGAAAATAATGTCTCATGCTCCCTGTACCCTCTTTTCAGCCCAATGAATCCTGGTGTTCTCATCTTGGAACATGCCATGATGGAAAAACCTGGTTATTCAGTATGTTGAGGTAGTCAGCTGACCTCATTTTTTGCACACATAACATTGCTGAACCTAGACCTGACCAACAGAAGCAACCCCAGATCATTAAACTGGCCCCAAACGCTTGTACAGTAGGCACTGTAGCATGATGGGTACATCACTCCATCACTCTGTGCCAGGGTAAATCTGGACTCATCAGACCACATGACCTTTTGTCTAATTTCATTCTTTATGTTATTCTTTATGCCTCTCTGTAAGTGGTTTTCTTACAGCTACACAGCTGTTTAGTCCCAATCCCTTGAATTCTCTTTGCATTGTCAGTGTGCAAGTGGTCTTCCTTTCACCAATAAACATAGCTGTGAGTTCTACTGTTGTTTTTTTATGATTTCGTTTACCTAAGCCTTAAAGTGATCTCCCATCACAGAAATTCAGGATGTTTTTTTTTTTTTTTTTTTTTTCGGACCTCATTTCTTCCTCTGCAATGACTCCACCCTCGCACCACTACTTGTGAAGCTCTCCCTAGGTCTTAAATCAGCTTTGCTTGGCAATCTTCTTAGAGCTGCTGTGGTTTGTGCACCTTTTTTTTTTTTTACCACAGTAGGAAATCAATAAAGATTTTGGTTGCATGGACTGGATCCATACATGTTACTTTTATATAATTATATATACGAATATTCATTTACTTAAACTCAAAATGAAATATTTCACAAGATTTTTTATTTTTACTATTAAGCTGTAAGCTGTAATCATTAAGCTGTAAGCTGTAATCATTAAAAAAAGTTTTGAAATATTTCACTTTATGTTTAATTAATCTAGAATATATGAGAGTTTCACTAAATAAAAAAAAAACTGAAAAATAAAATCTTTTGCATGATTTTTTTTTAAACATATTAAAATGTTTAAAGATGACTTGGAGCATAAGGTGGCAGCATGACCCTAAATGTAAGTACTTAAAATTGGTTTATTTATAGCTGGATAGGTTTTAAATGTTAACTCTTGCCACCATCAAGTCATGGTAGCTGCCTATCCAGGCATTTGTAACCAAGCAATAAATATATAAATTTTAATTGAATGGAAAAGCAGGCATTTCTTTTTTTCTTTTTTTTTTTTTCTTTTACTTAAAGAAAATACAAGATGTATAAGAAGCCAACCTATTTTTAACAGCTTATCAATTAAGAACTATTCTTATTACGGACTCAGATTAATTAACCCCACTGTATACTCCCACAGCATGTGGTCAATTTCTCTATCTGATTTTTCCATCCTTTTAAGCCCTTCTTTATTGCAGCCTCTATGTCCATCTATCCTCTAGAGAAGTGATTAGCCAGCCAGTCTGCACTAGCCCTAGATCATCTCAGGCCCTTTTTAATTAACGTGTGAAATATCTGCCAAATTATCTTGGGCTTACCTGCTTGAAAATGTCTCAATTTAACATGAGATGAGGGGTTTCAGGAGGTCTTAAACGAGGGTGCTGAGGTGAAGAGACGATCTTCAGGGAGCGTTAACACCGCGGAACCATTTCTGCAGCTGTGAAACGTTCTTCCTGAGTTCAGCTCAATGAGAAGTGAGGTAAATTAGCGTCAGCCCTTTTTGAAAGAGAGGTCAAACTGCTTTCTCGAGAAGGCAGGAGACGTGTCTCTACACTTCCTGAACTGCAGCAAGAGAGATGAAGTGGCTTGAAGAGCTTCAGTGTTCCATCCCTGACCAAAAGACTTTCAAGCAGAAAATATCCAAAAGGCAGGAGAAATAATGCCTTCATACCACTGTTCAGGCTGACATCTCTTTTCTCTTCACTCAGTCCATCCGCTCAATCTCCACTTCTCCTTCTATTTCCGTCAGAGTCTAACTATCTCATACAATATCAATTTTTATCTCTTTATCTCAAACTTTTTTTTACTCTTTGGTTGGTTTCTGACTTTCCTGCTCTCCATGGGACTTGTCAGGAACCAGCAGGAAAGAGAGAAAAATGGCTTCATGTTGTGTTATTAACCTTGTCTCCTCCGCTTCTGCTATTCTTGACTGCATGCCCCCCTTTGGTGTGGGGTTCTATAAGAACCAACTCTTTACTGGGTGCAAGAATGTCTGTAATAGGGGAACTTTTCAGCAATGGAGCCAATCTCACATCATGGGGTTCAGTTTTTGTTCGCAACAATCTTCTGATGCTACTTGAAAAGGATGATGGGGTAGAAAAAAAGGGATTTACTGTTTTTTCTTTTCTCATGTAGTGTGGATTCAGAGTTTGGGACTTTTTTTTTTTATTTAAGACCTGCTATCACAATAACTCTTACAAACCTGGACTGAGATTAAAACGGCATTAAAAAGAGATTTATCAATTTGTTACAAAATGAACAGAAACAAATCAAGCCCATTTCTTAATTAATTTATTCAACAAACTGCCAGTTTGGAAATGTATTGTAGTTTGTTTTCGTTTGTTACTTTGTTTCATCTTATTTATTCGTGTATATTTATTTGCTGTGCTCCGGGTTTCATATAAGGTGCAGATAATGATGGTTTCCGCATTGCACTGATGAAGTTGATAATGGTGTGTGTGCAGCCCAGGACGGCTGAATTATCGTGGCTCCTTTCAGCAGTATCAGAGGACTCAGCAAGATAGAATTGATTCAAGGACGATTCAGTTACAACACTGATGAATCTCAATACTACAGAACAGATTCATAAACCTCAGCTTCCCATTTTCTTCACCTCCCTCGTTCACTTTTTTTCCGCTTTCCCTAGTCTGTAATTCTATCTCTCTGCATTGCTCCTTGCTTTCATTTTTTGTTGTCTGTTTTTTTTTTACCCATAGTTTCCAGCAATTTATTTTTTATATTTATTCTTTAAATAAGCTGAATACCTAGCTATGCGACTACAGCGGCTATGAAAATTGTATTTATTGTATTGTAGCTTCGAATTAGTGCAAATTGTTCCAACTTATTGTACCATCTCTTTCTCCGTGTCTCAGTGTCAGCAGTATAAGGAGATGGCGTCTGTTCCAGAGAATAAGCCGGCAGGGACATTCGTGCTGCAGGTACACGCCGTAGACGCTGATGAGGGAGCCAATGGGAAAGTGACATATGGCTTCATGCACAAAGATAGCACGGTGCCCGCCTTCAACATCGATCCTGATACAGGTGCTTCCAAAATTAAGCTAGATCAAATGATTTTTGGACAAATGTCCAGTTTCATTACCATACTGTAGTAATTGTGCAAAATACATACATAGATACTGTTTTAATTGTTGACAAGAAAGAATTGAGTTTTTTTTTCTCTCTAATGATCTGACACTTGGACGTCACTTGCATTGTAGCATTTTCATGAATCCGAAAGTTCACACTTATTCACTTTAATCACAGCCATTTAAAACATGTCAGCTTTCAAGAGTAAAAAAAAAAAAAAGATGGCATTTAGCAACTCATCTCGACATCTTTAATGAAATCTAATGCTTCATGAAACCTGAACGTTTATTATACATCCCACCTTCAGCAATTTGCAACAAAAGAAAGAGGAATGGGGAAAAAATGTGTGACATTTCGAATTTCGAATTGTGTAAAAAGGAATATTAAGGTTTTATGGGTGGAGCTTTGTTCTACTTGCTGCTTCTGGCTTTTAATTTCAGTTGTGCATTTAAGCATTAAGAAGAATTATATGGTTGCGCAGCAGCTAGCGTAGCCACATTACAGCTGCAGGGTCCTCAAGTCTGTTTGGAGTGTTTTTCCTGTATATCGCTCTAGGCTTCCTCTAGGTTCTAGGGTTTTCTCGTATCTTTAAAAAAAACCTGCCAGTGAATGGATTGGCCTTGCCATTTGTCTCTAGCTGTGAATGAGGTATTGCTTTAACACACTCAATCTTCAATAACCAGCATAAACTAGTTACCAAAAATGAATAAATTTAAATAGATTTAAAAAAGAGAACAAGTTTGAAAGCTTACGCAGTCTGCAAGGGAATATTGGGTTTGTGAAAGCAATAAACCAATTATACAGAAAGGATTAATGGCTTCTCAGATTCCTTTTCCTGTGCTATTTTCCAGTATTATTTTGTCAGTTTAATTAGACACCATCATAATGTTGTTTCATTTTGACGCGAATAAGGTGCGATCATGACTGCAAGGAAGTTCGATAGGGAGCGACAGAGGGAGTACGCGGTGACGGTCACGGCTACAGATCAGGCAGCAGATCCTCTCATAGGCATCTGCCAACTCAACATCCTCATACTGGATGAGAATGACAACAGCCCGAAGTTCGAGAACCTGCGCTACGAGTGTAAGCAGGCAATTTCCTTATTTTAATTCAGCCTGTCGACTTTTGAATTTCTGATAAACCTACAAGTTTTGAATTAATCTTGAAGTGAACTTCATTTGACCTCGTGGCTTGATAGAGCTTGAATAGAACATACAAATCAAAAATATAGTGATTTCCCCCCGCCTCCTTTGTAACGACTCACTTTTTCCCCATGGCTCTGATTAAAATAATTTGTATTCTGGTCTGCGTTCATACAGACTTCTTGAGGGAGGACACCATGATTGGCACCAGTTTCCTGCGAGTCGCTGCACATGATGATGACTACAGCACCAATGCAGCTATCACGTATTCCATGTCTAAAGAGCAGCCAGAATACCTGCGAGTCAATCCTGTTACGGGCTGGGTTTACGTCAACCAGCCCATCTCTCAGGTCTGTATCTAATATCTACACACACAGACACACACACACACACACACACACACACACACACACACACAAATCTCTTAGGTTAGAGAGATATACATCTATGAGGTTTAGGGAAAAGATGGATTGCTCTCTTACGGGAGAAGGTACAGTAAATTGAAATTGTGCCCTGCTACAGGAAGGCATTTTACATATGGGGTCTATTCTCATACAGATTTAATTTGTTGGTATAAAGCCAGCATATTGCTAATTTGGTTGAGTGTGAGCCAAGTTTTTCCACTTCTTGCCTCGTTACTTTTTCATGCTTTAAAATTAAGGCACTAATTTAGGTCTGTGCTGGAGAATGTTTGATGATTTATGAAATCCACTTTTGGTGAAAAAAAAAAATTATATATATATACACTGTATATATTGCTCTTTGTTATCATCTTTTAGTACAAAGATCAGACCAAAAGTACAGTATTTTCTTGGCTTCAAGTAGACTTTTAAATATCCTCACCCATTTCTTACGGAATAGTTCTACAGAAGTTCAAAAATATCTAAACACTAATCTAATCTAAATAATGTTCAGAACGTTTCCTACCATATACTGTATATTCTAAACTATATGTTTTTCTGATGCAATTAAGTAATGTTATTCCAGTATACAGTACAAATTGTAGGATAGCTAATCCTATGCTTAAATTAACATCTGGTGACCAGAAATGAAAATTAAACTACTCACTTAGTTTTTCTGGGGTCATTAGTGTTTGTCCATACCCATGTGATGCAAATAAATCAGTTAATTTTAATTCTGTAAATAAAGTTAAGCTAAAACTAATATCAAGCTATGACTATATTATGAATGCAGTTGTTCATGTATCATTCTGACATCCAGTGTTAAAGTCTTTTGGACAGCTTTTCAATGTAGTAATGTTTAATACTAACATTAAGAGATTGTACTAAGCTACACCAAGACAAAAAAAAAAGTATTGTATAAGTAAAAAAAATGTCTTGTTATTAAAATTTAGCTACAAGAAGATATTTTTTTTGCTTATTCCCCAGGCTGTTACAAAAAGATCACACAGTCATTGACAGTCAAAAAACATAATTATTAGACTTCATAAAAATCCTAAAGAAAACTAATTAGATTCACAAATGTATTGCCAATATATAAGAGCAAAAAGAGCCAAACCAAAACACCAATAATTGGTCCTGCTGGCTTATGAAATTATGAAAACGTCACGGTGCTGCGCTTTTCTTAAAGGGGATAAGAGATGCTGATTTGATTGGCTTTCACACAAGTATGTCTTACCAGACCTCACACCTTCATAATGTTTACAATAGCACAACTTTGATCCACATGCTGACAGTTATGAAAAATACAGAATATACAGCAACTTCATTATATAATTGATTTTGCTTGGTTTAGGGACAATGTAAAGTACGTAGGTTATATAACATTCATGAATATTTCTCTCCACCAGAGTTCACTTTGATCTCTTGTCCAACATACTGTCTACTAGTGTGGAGATATATTAGCTAGAACGTGTGTTCAGTAAACATGCGCCAGGTTGATGAAATCCAATATAGTAGATTTAAATCCCACTCTGTCAGCACATAGTGATTTAAAGAGTAATTCAGTTTAATGTATAGAGGAGGCTTGGATTTGTGATGTAATAGCCAGATTGTTTGCCCGATATCAAGGAAAACCTTTAAAATGCACCCTCAGACAAAAAGGGATTCTTAAGATTTTTGTTGTTGTTATTATTGTGATAATTAGGTTTATATTTTCCATAAGAGCTCTACATGGATTGTTTTTCATGAGATAGAAAGTCTGTGTAGGGATTTACATAGAACCCCATGAAATGTCAGATGCTGAGAAACCAGAGATTGCTTAGATGGCTTTCACACAAATTATTGACATGACAAAAGAGGTGAGATGCTGTTCTCTGTACATGGCGAGCAGTCGGACATGCATCCCACATAAAAGATCATGGCCCTGGGAAATCTGCCTCTAGCAGCAACCAGTGGATTAGTTGATTACCCAAAGTGCAAAAGCAAAGGTCAGTCAAACATATGGAAAAGAGGGGAAAAACAGTAGCAGCATAAAGGCTCACAACTCAGCAGGAATGTTTGGTTGTCAAAACCTGGTAGCAGTGTTACACACTTAGCGACATCGGCTTAGTGGCTGGGTTCTCACCTGCTATGCAGAGGGCCCAGGTTTGATTTCCAGCCAATGGCCAAACCCAGCTGAGGAAGAGCATTCTGAAAGAAAAACAACAGCAAAATTGTTGCAAAGTATGCTGGACTAACTAACCTTGACTGCATGATGTTGAAATAACGTTGAATAAATGACACCAATACAATATTGTAAACACTTTTATTTTCACAAATAGAATATTTTATACACCTGCTGCATTTTTTCCTTCCCCTTCAACAAAGGCAATGATCTAAACGTGACTTAGCAAGGTATCTGAGATTCTGCAGCGTACAGTAGGAGTGCAGAATACCCAAATCCTGATGTCATTCCCGGATTTTTCTTCTTTAAGAAACACACGCTAAGGACAGGAAGCTATTCATTCGTGTTCGTTTCTCCAGTCGGGATTTCTGTGTTGGAAACTTAATGGACCACAGTTGTAATACAGTTCAACGTTGTGCAAACAGATGTTAAGCAACATAAATACTATAGATAAATGTTGATCTTTTAAATGTTACTGTTGTATTTCCCAGTGTCTTGTAGCAGTCATCCTAACAGTGGAAAGACAACGTTGTCCCGAACGACACCACAGCCATATTGGAACTATATGACAATATCATCCAATGTTAAGGTTCCTGCTGGGACTGAACTTGAAACTGAAAGAAAGGTTGTCGGATAAACTCGTTCAGTTTGGTCCAAGGAAAGTTTTCACAAACAAATATACTGTCGTTGTTGTATTGGTGTCTCTGAAACCCTACATCCAAAACACATGTCCAGGCAAAAATGCCATAATGCTTGTACAAGATGGAAAGCCTTCAGAATAGACAGGCAACAAGAGTCACAAGCAAGCTGAGACACATCCAAGTCCTGACTAGCCGATGTTCTTGGTTACCCTCATATTTTTTCTCTGATCCTATAAAACCACAGGATTTCCACAGGAGAGATTTTAACTTTGAGCAGATTATATTTCCAGCTGCTGCAGTGCGAGGTAAATTTTGCCAAATATAAATCTCACTGCCCCGACCTTTAAGTATAGCTCTTTTACATACTAATTAATACGTCTAATTAATGCTATTTGATGATAAGTCCAATAAAAAAAAAAGCCTAATTATTTTAATGTGATGATCAGGAGGGAAGGAGTGAAAGAGCGGGTGGGAGGTGTGTGGATAGGGATGAAAGGAGAGTAAATTAAATCGTTTGGTATGAAGGCCCCTCAGAGAAGCAGTCTCAGTTAGAACAGTTTCCATGACTACCAAGGGTGTATGATGAAGCGTATGTGTGTGAAGAGGTCAGTCTGAATTTGTTTGGCTGTCATTACATCAGACAGCACACACACACTTATTTTAATACAAGTCAAAGTGGCACATCAGCTGGGATTGGTGCAGGCTCTCTCCACGCTCACCTCTCCCACACTCTGTCTACCGAGCTCACAGCATCGCACATGCAAACAACCGTTTGAAGTTATGATTAAGCAGTATTTCGGCTCCATCATTAGTCACTCACCATGTGTGTTTAAATGCAATGATGAGATGCTTAAAACCATGTTCCTTGAGAAGACACAAGAAGTAAGTGTTCAGACAACATTTTATAGACTAGTCCAGAATGAGCTCATCATCATACAGTGCTGGTTAGGAGGCTTTAATGCTTTGTGCTATTTTGATTGCAGAGGACCTACATCACCAGAGAGATCATAGCCACAGATGGAGGGAACCGGAGTAGCTCTGTTGAGTTGGCTGTCACTATCACCAATGTGAAGAATCAACCTCCTCAGTGGGAGAAGGAAAGCTACGAAATGGTCATACCAGAGAACACTGTCCGAGACACTCCCATCGTGGTATGATTCATCATACTTTAAGTAATGTACCATGCATAGACAATTTGCAATCGAGTCAACAGTTATTTAAGCAGTATCATAAGAGAGGGAGTGCTGTTGTACTGAATATCAGCACAGCTGATGTCTGAGATGCAGTCATTGGCATAAAGAGCCAAACCAAACCATTGGCAAAAAGAGCCAAACCATATATTAGCACGAGTGCTGAAGATATGACAAACTGGAAAAATCTAGCATTGAACTGCTGACTGTGCTGACCTACTTTTACCCTGCAGCCAACAGTTAGTGTAATTAATGATTGAGAGAATACCTGTGACGTGGAGTGGTACATATAGTTAAAGATCCCAGATGCATTATGCTCTATTATCTATTGTATAATACCTCTCTTCCATTCAGATTATTCAGTCGGAACTTAACTGTTGTTGTATAATTATTAATTACACACAATGCGTAGTTACTGCCATGCTTGAGGCAAATTACTATAATGTAACATTATAAGGCGAAGAATGTACACACAACGTGACTAAAACCAATTTAGAACAAGTACAATAGGAATATACAAACTATTACATCTTTGTATTTACCCAGGGGACAGATTTTTGTCATAGAATTAAGTGAGTTATAAGTGAAAATGTAATTGTCTGTTATAAGACAACTCACACTGTAATATCCCTTTAACATCATCACTAAGAAATTAATTGGGGCTAATATAACAACAGTCAATGGTTATTTATTTTTTAATAATTTGTTTTAGTTTTCATCATCATATGTCGCCAAGGGAAAACTGAAACGTGGTAAGATGGAGTGGACCAAGCAGTGATGCTTGAGGTTCACTTTGCATGAGAAAGGAAGTTCTATGATTTATGCTCACAAGTGGTCCAAAAAGGATAAGAGTAAGTAGACATGAAACATAAGAAACCAAAACATTGCTATCTATGGTATGCGTTCAAGTGTAAAATAATAATAAAAAAAGATACATTAGTTGGATCATACTGACAAAATGGCAAACATGGCACACGCTAGTAATCATCCCCCAATCCCATCAAAAAACAAACAAAAAAATCTAAAATAAATAAATAAATGGGAATGAATAAATAAAAAAAATCACAGGAAACAAACTGCTTTTGTTTTACTCAAAGAAGTGGAGAGCAGTAAATCTTTAAAAACTACATAGGGTTTTATTGCACCAGTGAGATGGCAAATCCGATAAGGTTAAAGCTCAACAAGATTCCTGTTTTGCTCTAAACACTACCTCATAAGATCTGCATTTAATATACTGTGGCATCTCTCAGGTGACTGGATGAAATGATCCTATAACTGAGATAGTTATTTGACACGGGAGTTTACTCCCAGGCACTCTACTCTGTGCTGTCAAGTTCTGTCAGTTACCTTTTCTTTCCGAGCTTGTACATCTTTTCTCTCTCTCTCTCTCTCTCTCTCTCTCTCTCTCTTTCTCTCTCTCTCTCTCTCTCTCTCACTCACACACACACACACACACACTCTCTCTCTCTTTCTCATATGCACAGAAGTACACTCCCACACATTCTACACTCCCGCATTTGCACACACACACACACACACGCACACACACACACACACACACACACAGCAGACAGGAGCATCTACCTTCATTTAAATCAGTGACAAGACTAAAGACAAAATGGCTACATTGTTTTCATTTAGCCCATTCGTACACCTATTATTACACACACACGCACACACACATAGCCTATATACCTTTTTTTTTTGGATCTCAGAATAGCCAGGTGCTCATGTCTCTGGGGACTGTGTTAGTCTGGTATTTTAAGTGAACTGCCACATCCTGACCACTGGACTCGGCCAGTAACTGCCTTTTTATTATGCACGATGATTTTTTTTTTTCATTTAATTAAATGTGCATTGAAAATTGATTTTCTGGATTTTCCAATTTTTTTTTAGAAGTTATTAAAGCAATTTAAAGACAATGGACAAATCTTATACTAAATGTATGAAGTCTAAAGGGATAGAAAGGGTAAAAAAAGATTTGCTGTTTCTGGCTTAATTGATCATTGGGATAAATGCTAGATTTTCTTGTTAGCAGAGAATGCAATGAGGCCTGATGGATATTTAATAGATCAGCAATGGAATTGCTTGTCTTGTTCTAATTGAACACTATGACTTTAAGGCTATAATGGGCATCGACACAGATTTCTTTTTGCACTTTAAATCAGACAGAATGATTGTTCCAGTAAATCTACCAAAGAAGCTATGGAAGACAATAAAAACTATCTACTCGCAATATCCATTTTTTGCGCCTTTAGCAAGTTTCTACCTTAAAAAGTTGCATGTAGTGTACCTTTAAAGCTTTAAACTAGAAGGTAATTATGGGCCAATTATGTAGCTCTTTTAAAGATACAACATAGAAACATTTAAATGGAAAAAACATACTTTTTAAATACAAAAATATAAAAAAAGTAACAATAATGATTTTACCACAGCAGCAAGAGAGGTAGAGTTTAGCACCTTTATTACCTTTATTAAATTTCCCACAATCCGACGCAATCTGTCAATCTGACAGATTTTTAGGGCTGTCTGAACACACAAATGTAATGTTTTTTTAAAAATATTCAGTCAGTTTTTTAAACATCTAGGCACTGCATGGTTTTAACTAGCCACAAAGAACACTTTGTATGTTAAGCTTAGTATTCCATAAGATTTCATACACAGTGAAATAATTTTTTTTCTCGCATATTCCAGTTAGGAAGCTGGGGTCAGAGTCAGACAGAACGCACCGCCCCTAAAACAGCCTTGCTCAAATCTTGTGATTTGACTTAGAATCCTACTAGAGTTATCTGTGGCTCAGAAATGTAAAAAAACAAACAAACAATTTGACTTATTTAATGGAGATTTTCTCTCTACGCTGTTTAGACAGTGAAAGCCACCTCTCCGCTGGGTGACCCCAGAGTGACCTATAACCTGGAGGATGGCTTGGTACCTGAGACCAACATGCCTGTACGTTTCTACCTGACTCCCAACCGAGAGGACGGATCAGCCTCCATCCTGGTTGCTGAGCCACTGGATTATGAGACGACACGCAACTTTATGCTCCGTGTCCGTGCGCAGAACGTTGCTGCTGTGCCTTTAGCTGCTTTTACAACAGTGTATGTCAACCTCACAGGTAAAATCACCTTCATCTCTGTGTGTCGTAAATGACAATCAAACGCCAAAACACGTAATGATTTTTAGAATGACAAAGTTGACAATGACAAAAATGGTACTGCAGCATCAATATCTTTGTAGCTGCAAATTTTTCTCAAATTTTTCCTTTGGCTATCTTTATTAGGCAAACATGATAACATAGTGACATAATGTTTTTTTTTTCTAATATTAAGACAAAAATGAGGGTGAAAAAAGAAAACAAAATACTAATTAAATGCATTAATATTTAAAATGGTTCATATGACTGTATTACCAAAGATCTTAATGAGGTCTTGCATCTAGTAGAAATAATTATAAATATTTGTTGGATGGACAGGTTGATGAATAATGTATAAATTGATGGCATGATATGAATAGCTTGGATGGATGGTGGATTGATGGATGGGTGGATGGATAATAGATTAATGTATCAGTAGAAATGATGGGTATGAATGGAAGAAAATGCAACTCATGCACCCTTTGATTCCAAGTGCATGACTTTAATATACACTATTCTGCAAAACATGGTATCTACTGTAGTATTATGTTATTTTCTCTTATAGCTTTAATCCTCCTAAGTATTTATTGAAAACCTGACATACTTGAATCCCTTATTTTAACGCACTTTCTAAGCTCATGAACTTACACTTACCAACCTGAAAAGCAATCCAGCATTTTACCACTTGCTTATCCCTTTCTCTTCTTCAATAAAGCCCTGCATTTCTAATTCCACTACAGGAAATCTCTATGCCATCCTATGTGATTTACTGGCTCTTCCCCAAAGCCATAATTGGGCGCAACTCATGCATGAATCTCTTGCTCTGTTCCATTTATGAGTGCACTCTAATACTGATTGAGGATCCTCCTACCCTCACTCCACCCCTGCCTAATATTAATCCAATAAGAGCTTTATGATGAGGTTGCTTTTAGCTGGTGCTTCTCCTTTAAAAGTGGACACCTTGTGCAGATCAGTGCCAAACCTTTCCTTCACTTTTTTATGCCCTCCTTCTGCAATTAAAAGCACAGCTAGTGGCATAGGAAAGCGTAAGACAGTAAGAGAGAGAGATAGAGAGAAAGCTGTAATGGATTTGGACCTCGTGTTTAATTCATGGATTACGACGTTGGCTGGGAGAAAATTAAAAACCTAGAAGTACATCAGATGGCGATTAGTGCTTTGGATCGTTCAACCCATTAAAGATCTTGCCCTAAATTTCACTCCTCCTACTTCCCTTCCATTACTGAGGAAACACACACATACACACACTTGTTGTGACAAATAATGCATATCATATACGATATATAAAATACAAATAATTTTTTTAAGATACATTATATATCTAAGCAGACATAATATTATTACTACTGACTGGTGACATGCATACTATGACACCTGGAAGTTTTGTCCCTGACGTTGACGTGCTGCAAGCAGGAAAAATGGGCAAGTGTAAGTATTTGAATGACTGTGACAAGGGCCAAATTGTGATGGCAAAACTGCAGCTGGTGTGGGATGTTACTCATCTGCAGTGGTCAAGACCTACCAAAAGTGGTATAGTTGTACATGGAAGGAAACCATTGAACCGGTGACCGGTGGAAGGAAAACCATTGAACTGGGTCAATGCTTGAAAAAGTTAATGCCGGTTCTGAAAGAAACTGTTGCAGTTTGTTGTGGATGGGGCTTTGTAGCCACTGACCACTTAGGGTGCACATAATTACTTGTGTCCTCTGCCAAACTGTCCACAATGTGCATGTGAACATCAGAACTGGACCACAGAGCATTGGAAGAAGGTGGTCTGGTCTGCTTTTACATCATGTGGATGGCCGGGTGCATATGCTTAAATTTCCTGTGGAAGAGATGGCACTTGGTTGCACTATTGGAAGAAGGCAAGTCCACCAGACAAAGTATACCCCCTTCATGGAAACAGTGCACCCTGATGGCAGTGACCTTTTTCAGCAGGATACTGCATGAAAGCCTAACCTGTGTTGCCATACTGCAAAAATGGTTCAAGAATGGTTTAAGGAACACAACAATGAGTTTGAGCCATTGACTTGTCCCCCAAATTCTCCCAATCTCAATCCAATCAATCATCTGTGGGATGTGCTTGAAAAGCCCAATCGATGGAGGCCCTATCTTGCACCTTTTACAGGATTTAAAGGATCTGCCACTAATGGCTCACTTAATGTTAAGTGAGTGATCATAATGTTTTGACTGATCGATGTATATTGGTGTATATGTATTGTTGGTTCTTTGCACATAATAATTTCACTTTTAAACTTTACTTAGTAACTGTAAACTGTGGCATGGCAATAAAACTAAATCTGACACACTCCCTGTTTGACATTTTCAAAATTCCATTTAAAGTTCTACTGACTTTGACATTTCTTTTCTTTTGAAAAGGTTTGCTGTGATATAAGGGCTATATTTATGCTTTATTTCATTTATTTATTTTTCTCTTCACTACAAGGTCAGAATGTTCTATTGTGCCTGGCAGCTAAAGAGAGTCAATAATACACTTTGGGTAGATGATGAATCACTCTAAAGTGTGGCAACAACTGCAGCTAAAGCCATGCAGCTAGCCAGTAGTAAACAATAATTAAAGTCATGTATTTAACATGTGACTAGCATCCCTGTGGAAGACTAAAAGCATTTCCGCAGTTATACTTTTGCTAAACTTTGTTTTCCCCATGGATATAAATGAGTTAAAATGTAATGGTCATGACGAACCGTTAAAAATGTCCATTCTTGTTTTCTATGAAACGTTTTATGAGTCGTTTCTGTTTCCTTATAGATCATTAATATCCATGTTGAAAGTGCTGAGACATTACAGCGTGTGCCTGCTTCTTTCAACAGATGTGAATGACAATGTTCCATTCTTCACCTCCTCTATTTATGAGGCCTCTGTGACAGAAGGGGTTGAGGTTGGGACTCTGGTCCTTCAGGTGGCTGCCAATGACCTCGATCTGGGCTTAAATGGAAAGGTACATTATAAAGCTATCAATCTATAATTCATTGCATATAGTTTTAATGTGAACAAGTGGAAGCTATCTATAAAAAGGAAAGAACGGTTTTGTCTGTGCATTAGTCAGAACTCAATCTTTTAATGATGTCTTTACGTTTCATACATTGGAGGACCCGAAACCAGTCTCAGGAACATTTCTGTCTGTCTGTCTGTTTGTCTGTCCAGCCAGATTTTATCACAGCATCACGCACAACTGGCTGAACAGAATTTTATGAAAATCAAAATCAAAATGTTGCAGAGAAAGGCAGTTATGAGCAGTTATGTGGCAGATCATGTCACAGCAAAACTGACAGTGTTTAATGAAACTTTTGCAGTACTTAGATATCTGTCTAAAGTTTAATCTGCACCATAATTGAAATAAAAAATGTGGACTAAAAGTGATGTTATGAACAGTTATGTGACAGATTTAATAATCTACTTTAAATTAAGCTACTAATGCACTACTTGCTCAATGTAAACAAACACCTGCACCAATAGATATTAATTAGAAAAGCTAAACCGATTATTTTTACAGGGATTACCTAATATTTTTACAGCTGAAATAACAGTGCCGAAGAGGTATAAGTGAATTTTGACATGCTGCAGTCGCTTTAAGATAAAATTGAATCTGGTAAAAAGAGTGGTAGGCATGCAAGTTGACAGAGAATGTTTATATCATATTTAGAAAGAGAGATTGCAGTACAGAGTTAACTTTTTTTTTTTTTTTACTTATGGATTTTATGCAACAGCACAGTTTATGATAAATCACATAATTTCAGCTTCCTGCATCTCAAATGAATTCCTCCTTTGGAGTCAATGAGATCTAAAGAAAAAAAATAGCATTTTTTGTACTACTTCCCTCTTATGCGTGTGTACAAAGAAAGAAAAAGCTATAATCTCCTTGAACAGCAGACATGCAGTGGCTCATATATCAGATTTAGGGTCATGTGTAAAAGCCAGTACTCATTCTTTAAATTTTTTAATGTAAAAACATAATAAAAATCTTATCGTAGCAGGCCTCAGTATTAGACAAATACAACCCTAGACACACAACAACATCCACCGTTTCCCACCATGCTATTATCTATTTAATAAACGTGGGCAACACTAAGTACCCCTTACTGCTTTCACAGGACTTAAGAGGGCAAGTTGCAGCCAGGTGCTGCTAATCACCAGCCTTTGATTCATTTATCATCAGCAGGTGTGCAGACCTCTATAAAAATATAAGTTTTTGGCAGTTTGTTGGTTTGGAACATTCAGGTGTGTGTGAACAACAGAGTGCCAAGAGGGAAATGTATAAGCAATGATCGTAAAGAAGCACTTGTTGCTGCACATCAATCTGGAAAGGGTTATAAAACCATTCCCAAACTACTCAGAGTTCAAAGTTCTACACTGAGAAAGATTATTCAGAAGTGGAAAAGATTCAATACCTTCCCAAGAGTGGTCGTCCCAGCACGTTCACCTCAAGGTCAGACCGTGCAATGCTCAGCAGGAAAAAAAAAAAAACAGCTACATCTCAGACCCTACAGGCCTCAACAAGCATGTTAAACTTTAATCTCCATGTTTTTGAACTGTACCCAAAAGAAACCCAACAAGCATGGGAAGAACATGCAAACACACACAGACCTGGGGGGATAGAACCCTTGACCCTGGAGGTGCTACGCCACATAATATATTTAATATTATATATCAAAGTTGCACAAATGGGTCGCTCAACAACATGACTGAATTCTTCCTGGACAAACCTTATATATAAATGAAGTACTGTAGATCAACACTTTCATTTATAAAGTGTCCACTGTAATACCTTAACATACGGTCACTTTATTATTTCACATATAACAAAAGGGCATCTTTGCAACTTAAAGCAATAAAGCCCCTTGATTTTGATAACACAAAGACCAAACTTCAGCTGCTTTACACACAGCGGTGTATGGTGAATTGCATCTTTCAGACTGCTAAAACAGGGATTTTTTTTTTTTTTTTTTAGTGGTTGCCTTTATAAATATGCAAATTAGCACGTTTCTACCTGAAATTACAGAGCAGTGTCGGTGCAAATACAGTGGATTAATTTAGCATCTGCAGTCGGAAAGTCGCTTTGGGAACAGTGATTGTGTGTGCCAATTAATGCAACCAAAGGACAGGTATTAAATTAGCAGAAGCTCGTTTCCAACATTTGAAGACAAACATCTCCAATTTACAAAGTTTTAGTAATGAGAAAGTTTAATGGAATTATGCTGTAGTACCTTAAAATAATTGAAAAATTCTCAAAATTATAACTTAATAATACAATGGTGGAAATTTGTTTTATATTACAGTTTGCCATATAAAAAGCCCATAAAAAGATTATGAGCAGAATTTATGGGTATTCTGTTTTTTATTTATTTATTTAATTAGATTTAATGTTAGGTTTTAGCAGTAACAAACACACTGAACAAACTGAATCAGTGTTATACGTTATGTGCAACATGTCCACTAATTCTACGTGCAGCTAATATTTGAAATATTAGTACTGTATATTACTGCCTGAATGTTCTTAGTTCAATTGATTTACCTTCTTCTACTGTCCTAAAGTGAAGCCACCTTTTGAATGCAACCCTTTATTGGTTTAATCCATGTTTTAATCAGATCCTCATAATGAATATATCTGCAGTACATACAGTTCTGTGCAAAGTTCTTAAAACTTTCGACAAAGCCAGACTTTATTGTATTTTTTTTTTAATGCAGTCTTGAGAAATAGTTCTCCAGACTTTTTGTTTTTTTTTCTTTGAGCTCTCATTTTTAGTTAAGTCTCTGCACCTGACCAGCTTTCAAGAAATGTACTGTACAAGTAAGGAAACATTTCAAGCATACAAAAACTTGAACCAGTGAGAAACAGGTGCAGATGATAACAGATGATCGGGCCGGTGATTATTATACCGGTGATGCTGACTGCTGAGTTGTTGGAACAGACGAGAGGGGAAATGAGGTGCTGCTGAGGTTGTTACATAAACAAGAAAAAATTTTAATTGTATCTTTAGGCACTTTGTGCGTGCCACATTTGTTCCCAATTCTTCAATTTAATCTACATCATTTTCATCATCCAATTGCATTTTATATTTAAAAAATGAGGGGTGGTTTTTGCACAGTATTGAATATTTGAATAAACATGAAATTAACTTGTGCATCCAGTCTTTATTAGTTATAGTATTGCTCCTCACCTACTGTAAAAATTGCCACTTGGGGTTGTCGGATGCTGTGGAAAGAGTATCCATGTCTTTTTATCCTCTTAACCTTATTTATGCCATTAAACTGTTGTGAAAGTATGATTTTTATAATTTTTATATCATACCTTGCATTGCTTTACTGTACACTAATATGAAGCAAAGCCTTTCATTTCACTTGGCTTTAGCATTTTGAAGTGATGACAATTTGAAGGTGTTTTACTGAGAAAATGGGGGAAATGGCCACTAACTCATCAGAAAAGGCTCGTAAAGCATGAGTAATGACAGATATGTGAGTAAAAAGCTTTGTCATAGGCTTATTCATCACATGCATCCATCCATTTACATCTACATGTATTCTGCTGCAGAGATTGGAGGACAGTGCTATCAGTCTTCAGTCCTACTGTAGATCTGCCTAGCAGAAATTCTACATAGTGTGCATAAAGCAACTGAGTATTAAATCCACAACAGGGGCATAACATAACAGCAGCTACGCTCTGACTCTGCTTTACCTTTTAAATAGAATTACTTGTGGAATGACGAGGCTTTAGCTTGGGGAGAGAGTCTGTCCTTGGCTGTGTAATTGCTGTCTGAGTAACCTTGTAACAAGCACGCTGAATCACAGATGTCATGCAATGCCATATTTAGATATAATGAGTATCTTTTATGGGCTGGAATATACAGTATAGTATTAGTAACTACAGTATTTGCTAAGTACTGTACTATATGTATGATTCAGACTGCCATCTTTATTATAACAGTTGGAGATTGCCGCTTATCGTTTAAGCTCAATTCCCCTACAAGCTTTTTATTATATTATCCCGTGTCCCTTATATTTGTTTTGCTGCACTAAATCAGCTGGCAGGGCACCAGTTATTATCCAAGACATGCTGTTATAGTATTGCTCCTCACCTAATAATTGCCACTTGGGGTTGTCAGATGCTGTGGAAAGAGTCTCCATGTCTTTTTATCCTCTTAACCTTATTTATGCCATTAAACTGACATGAAAGTATTAGTACATTTTTAGAAAGTGAATGCTGTCAGAGCTTGTGGCATTGGCTGGGGCACTTGGAGAACAGTTTTTGAGAAAAAAACTCAAGAGCTGGCTTCTTGTCCAGTTATTTTTGTCCTTATAATTGATGAAATCTGCAGCGTGCTCACACAATTGGTTTTAAAGTCGAGGTCTAGTTTTGCTTTTTTATGTACAGTGGGATAGCCTACATCCTAAATATTGTCTTAGAATATACCTGCATTAAAGAAGTATTAATAGAATATTGTCTGATTTCCTTGTTCCATTTTTAAAAATTAATTATGCTATTTTATTTCTTATTTCTTTAACCATTTCATTGCTTTTTGCTTTATGTATTATCAAGAAATAGCTTTAAATATGTTTATTTAAGCCCATAGAGCTGTCAATAATTAATCAAATAATTGATCATATTACCAAGTTTGACCCTAATGACTTCCCATAATCGACTATGGAAGATGACTATGGAAACATCACCAGGTGTGTTGAACTGCAAGTTTCTTTATAAAAAGCTTCTACATGGAAGGTTGGATAAAACAAAAGTTGTGTGCTCGAGCTTTCTTCAGTGGGAATTAATTTTACGAAAATACACAAGACATGTTGCCCATGCACACGCTAGACAAGTTGGAAAAGAGATAACATACAGTACATGGTCACTACTATATGAACGGACAGGATTCACAATACGAGTGCTGGTGCAATCAGTTTACTATTCAAGTGATTTTAATTTAACATTTGTTAAATGTTAATGTTTGAGATATTATAAAACATCATAATCTTTTATGCATTTCTTTTTCCCCACATTGCATGTTCATGATACAAGTAAATCTGAGTATTTTAAAATTGTGATTAATCACAGTCTATGACTATGAATTACTAGAAGTTTTTAATCGATTGACAGCATTGGTTGTAACTAAATCTTACTTTCTTACTTGTTCAGTACTTGTGGAAAGCATTGAACATTGCTTTTTGCTTCTTTTTGTTTTATCCACATTCCTCTCTATTTATTTTTCTCAGATTTCCTTCTCCTTGCTGAATGACCGGAGTGGAGACTATCAGTTCTTCCGCATTGATCCAGAACTGGGCTCCATCTACACGGAAGCCGTGTTTGACCGGGAAACTAAGGGTTCCTATCTTTTAGAAGTAAACTCCATGGATGGCTGGGAGTCCGCCAGGCCAGGAAGGCATGGACAGCCTAATTCTGGTACGGACAGTCAAGCCTGCTTCCTCAGACAAACCACTGCGCTAATAAGTTGTCTGGGTCCATTTAGTCAGACTACTTTAAAGCTATTGATTTATTCTTTCAGAACGGAGTAGAAGTTGTACTGCGTAGAACTGTGATGTCTGAATGTAGCTCTAATGAGTCAAGGATTAACATTAACTGATGGGAGTGACAGATATCAGTTTTGCACCTAAGCATAGGAGAGGTTTTATTCCGTACAGTAGTTTATGTCCAAGGGAAAGGAAAAAGAACCCTAACCACTAAAGCACCTGAAGAAATTACTCAGAAGTGGTGAGTGATGACATACTGTATATCTAAACTTATACATGCTTGATATGATGATAAACTTGTACTAATTAGCCTCAAACTCCACATGAGTCACAGTGAGCCTCCTAGGCCTCAGCATGTCATCCATTTTCTCATTAGCCCCTTATTGCTGAGGATTTAAAGACTTTAGGCCAACTTTTTTTGTTGTTGCTGTAAATCTGAAACAATATGCACTTAGCCGCAGTGAGTGAGTCATTATGAGATGTTTACCAAATGCTATTTCTGATCAGAACCTTCAGATATTTCAAAATTTGATGAGCTTCACACCAGGGATTAATGCACCTGCACATTTATGCAATTATGCAGTAACCCAATCATGTAGCAGAAGTGTAGCACAGAAAAAACAAGGTTTGCATCAGAAAGGGGAAAAATGTGGTTTTAGTCTCTTTTCTTATGGCATAGTTATTAATGCCAGATTGGCATACTCCCCATTGACTGAGGCTGTGATAAGCTCTATTGGCACCTTTAATGCATGCGTAGCGCACTAATTCTGTATGGATTTCACTTCACGAACACATAGAACCTCCATGCATTAGCACATGTAACAAGTTCACATCACATGCCTATCTAAGTATCTAACCCTCTGTTGTCTCTGTTATGGTTCCTCTTGTGCATACCTGTGATGCCCAGGAGGCACTAGCTGTGACTCTGCTTGATCCATTACATCCTGTGCCTTCCGTTTTCTCCTGGTTTGCACTTTGATGGCAACCCAAGAGATTTTTTTGCATCAGCTCCTCTCTTGCATGGTTCACCAAATGCTGGGACTGTTTATGGGGATCCTCCATTTATTATTGTTCCCATACAGAGTAATTCTGCTCAAGCTAAATGGCATATGGATTAATGAGTAATTCTTCTCATCCACAAGTTGATAAACAGAGTTTGATAAAGTAGACTGATCAACATTAACATTATAGTCACCCAGGTTTTAAGTTCTTCTTGGGCGTTTCAGGCCCTTGCGGCATGCTTCTGCTGTAAATCTTTTAGCTACGGGATGGGGCTTTTGCGGATCAGACATGTTTGTCCAGCACATTCAACGGGTGCTCAATCGGATCGGGATCTGGGGAGTTTGGAGGCTGGAGCGGCGACCTTAGGCTCCTTGCCTTCTGAGCCCTTTGCGTAGTGAGCTGTTGTGTACTGGGTGTTCTGTTGTCTTTGTTTCATGCCCAACATTGGATTTTTGTGTGGCTTTTCTGTGGGATCGGACTGGACGAGCTGGCCTTCAATCCCTGTGGACGTTGGTGAGGTTTGAGTGTCCATGATCCTATCATCAGTTTGCCAGTTTGTAGTTGGCGATCACTATTGCTCTGATCAAAATGTTATGGCTGATTGGTATATAACAGGTGTTGTTCATATTAATCAATATTTAATTAACATATTGTTTATATAATGAGTGTTTTTAGCTTAACAGTGAAAGTCTTCTCTTTCATAAGTAGACCACAACATGCCTTTGTGACAAGTTGTGCTTATATGCTTCTATATATGACATGATCTGCACTTGATTTCACTTGAAGTAAAGTCCAATTAAAGAGCTCTTTTGCTCTTTGGTCTATTCAACATTTAAAGGACTGTTCCAAATAAAGCAACACAAAAAATGTTTCAGCAGCCATGCTAGATTTTGTGTGATAGCCTCGGATCCATCAGATCCATGGATTAATCAGCCAATGTTTTGGAAAAACACCCAAAAATAACGGATGAAAAGTATCAAAAGATACCAGATGTGTACCATGTGCCATCACACCATCATTAAAATCTAGAGGCGTGCATACATCCTTTGTATAGATAACAACAAAGAAGGTTTTAAAATGTTCAAATTAGTCCATAGTAAATCCTGCACTGAAATAATCACTTACTGAATTTATCATTAATTATTTTCAGTAATAAGGATGTTACCCTGAACAGAGCTTGTCGAGTTACAAAAAGACATGTGCTTGTGTTAAAATGGCACAAGTGATTCTTACCTCAGGTGATGAGACACAGACTAATGTGGATGATTATTATGAAATTGATGCCTGGTTTCCTGTTGAAAACCTATACCGCTTTAAAGGTTTTTCCATGAGTAGATTAGGTTATAAATATAGTGGCAAGTGGGGCATTTTTCTTAAGATGGAATCTTAAATGCAATTTTATAGCATTAAATTGAAATGCAATTTTATAACTTTATAATTTTACTCTTTCCTTTTGGCTGGGTTACATTCCAACATAAAAAAAAAGAATCACTTTAGAAAAAGACTGCAATTTTCGAAACGATATAAATATCTCTTAAAGACCTACTCATAACACTGCAATCCATTAATCTGTGTTTTCCCTGCAAGAATATATGACCAGAGGTGCCATCTTGCGTTGGTAGGTAATGAGACACGATGCTGTGCGATATCACATACTGTACCATATCGTTGAGGAGTGTGATGATTTTGGAAGGCATTTAAATCATGTTCTGTGTTATTCTGTCAATAGTAAGGTGTAGGGACGTTCTGTAATGAGCCATGATGTGAGGGGATTTATAGTGAAGTGTGAATCTACAGTATCTGTAGTTTTAATGACACTACACATGTACCGGTTTTGTATTAGTGAGTTACACGCTGTGCCCAAATCCCACCAAATCCTATTTTCACAGTCAGTGCAGGTCTGTCAGTTCCTATGTGCAATAATGTGATGAAGTTATCCCGTCAGATTGATTGGCATGACAACCGGAACCAAAAGCACAGAAGCAGGAAGTGACAGCCCAGCGATGCTTGTTTATTTGTGTGACAATGACATGGCCATGTCTACACAAGAGGACTCTGAACAACATGTCAACTTGTCATTGAATGACAGCTACCTGTACAGTGTTTAAAGCTCATTCTTACATATACTGAATCCTACAGCTGTACTGTATGTCTCATGGATTAGCGAAAGCTGCCATGATTGATTGATTGGTTGATTAATTGATTCATTTCTTAATGTATGTTTTGTGTGTTTGTTCCCCAATTTGTCTGGAATCATAACTTTGACTGAGCTGCCTCCAGAACCTGTTTAAATATTTGATCTGTTTTTGAGAAGTATATTACAAATTATGTCTCTTTTGAAAGTAATATCAAAGAAAGGAATATTAGAGGGAGGAATGGCCGTCTTTGCCGTTCTTTCCTTTCCTTTCACTGCATCCATTATTGAGTCACCATGGCTCCAACCACACAACTGAATACTGATTCAAACCTTCAGAGATGAAAAGATCGAGAAAGAGGTCAAGACGAACAGAGCAGGTGAAAAGAAGAGGGGGATGAAAATGAGAAATAGAGATAAAGGATAAAGAAGGTGGGAGCCAAAAATGGGAGGCAAAACAAGACAAATGTGCATTTAGAGAGAAGGAGGTAGAAAGATAAGAACAAGTGCATTGAGAAGGAAAAAAAAAAGATTCAGCTTGAAAGACTAAGGTCACAGACATTTGTTTAATATTTTGTGTGTGCGTATGTGCTGTCTCCCTCAGACACGGCGTACGTGCGGATTTTCATCAGCGATGTGAACGATAACAAGCCGGTGTTCGCACAGACGGTGTATGAAGTTGATGTGGATGAGGACGCAGATGTCGGCTCCACCATCCTCACCGTGAGTGCTAATGACGAAGATGAAGGTAAGCCCAGGATAAAGATAAGGTGTGAATACATACGGATACAAAGTGAAGCCACATGGCTCACATGACTAGCTGTGTGCAGGGATGATGAGAGGTCGGAGAAATTTCAAGCCAGCTTTTCACAACCTCACGCAGCATGAGCTCAACCTTCGATTCACAGGACACAACACACAGCTGTGTGTCTTCAAATTCTTTATTTTGTTACCACTGATTGCAGAAAAATGCACGTACCTTAAAGTTAATCATTCAGTTTAAAAGATTGTAAGGATGTTACCGACTTCTATGCACATCTATGCAGTTTTTGTTAGATAGTTTTTAGCAGTGTTTTTGGTCTGAATGGGTGTGAAGCTGAGGAATGTTCAATTTTGTAGCAGTCAGTATAATTTTTTCGGTATTGATGTTTTTCTTTCTGGCCCCCCCCCCCCCCCCCACCCCCCGAAAAAAAAAAAAAAACCAAAGACAATGAAAAATCTGATCGATGCAAAATTCATAAGCCTTTAAGATCACTGCCTTTACTGCCATAAATTCTTTATCCATCCCCAAACAGGCTGAACAGGTCTGAAACAAACCTCACACAGTTAACTGCTAACATCAAGATAAGTACATACATACACAGTGACAAGCAGTATTATTGTCACATCTGATTTTAAAGTTATACAGCACTTAGTTCTAGCCGAGTAATCTGATTGGACAGGAGGCATTCCACGAGTGGTGACATAGAGCATAAAGGCACTGAGACATACTGTAATATGTATCACACCTCGTCAAAGGTGTTTTAACAATCATTAATTGTCGGTTGTCAATATGGATGAAAATAGGACCAAATGGTACTTTCAGCAGGTTATCAGGGGCCAGGGGTAGCTCAGTGGTTAAGGCATTGGACTATGGTTCGGAAGATCCCAGGTTCAAACCCCACAACC
>JAOVVA010000037.1:8610509-8639146 GCA_028565275.1 Leiocassis micropogon | reverse complement strand
AACTGCTCAGATGTATAATGGGATAAAAAAATGTAAGTCGCTCTGGATAAGAGCGTCTGCCAAATGCCTAAATGTAAATGTTACCTTCAGCGCTCGGGTTGTGCCCTTGTGCCTACAACCACCTCACAACCATGCTGATATTTAGTACAATAGCGCTCCTTCTTGTGTGATATCGCTTGCTTAGTGTTGCAACTTAAATGCCATGTTTATATTAATGTGCTTCTTTGCTTCTTTTGATATTTTTTTCCCTTAGGCACAATATTAAAATCTAACTGTATGGTATATCATGGTATAAAAATAAATACATAAATAAATACATTTCTGCCAAAACACTGTAAATCATGAGGAGAAAAAATATCTTTAGCATGTGTAGCTATATCAAAAAATTATATAATAATAATAATAATAATAATAATAATAATTTGTGGTTTCAGCATTAACCTGATCTGTCAAGGACTATTTTTATGCCCCATAGTGTTTTATTTCTTACTAGCAGGCTTGGGATAGCAGTACACTGGAATAACGTTGAGCAAACAACTCCTGCACAATGTTGCAAATACAACTTCAAAACTATATGTATTAATAGTATGTACTTTTTTGTCAACCATTTAAAATACATTAACGAAATGCTCATGCAGCTGAGAGTAGGTTTGATTTTTCCTTTCTGCAATTAGGCCGATGAGCTGAGTGGGTCTTAAACCCCTTTCTCACGAGTTAGACCATTGAGTGCTATCCACTGATTCACCAAAAAACCTTCCAATGAAGCTGGTAAATGCACATACAGTATATTGCTTTATCAAGCCACAAGTGCCACATAATAACTCATATAGGTCAAGAATACTAGACAGCTGTAATTTACCAAAACAGTAAATCAGGAATCAGTGAAAAGGATAAAATATCCGCTTTATGTCCGAGATCCCTCTTGTGAAGCTGGATGATGTGCAGTCTGGACATTGCATGAACACCAGATTGGTGTACATCAAAATGTGATACACCTATATGTGATACTGCAGTGCAGCTGCACCTCCAGATATATACTTTTATATTTGCCTCTTGTGGTCACAATCACTAGCACTGGATTTTCTGTTTGGGAACCATAAAACACTTTATTGTAATATTTTTGATAGGAAATTAAAAAGAGAGAATACTACAACAAAGAACAGACACAAAAACACTTTGCATACAAGTAACTTGAGATGCACAAATACAAATTTTTCTGTTGTATTTGTCCTGTTCTCTGGTCAGGTTCTGTGCTAGAAATTTAAGTGACTATGTACATGCAGTACTATGCAAAAGTCTGGAGGCACCTAATTTTTTGGGGTGGCTAATGATAAAGAGCTTTCATGAAGTTTGTGACATCCCTCTTTAAATTTCTAACTGTTCCAGCCTTTTAAAATTCTGTGTGCATGGAGTTTTCATGTTCTCCCCGTGTTTGGTCGGTTTCCTCAGAGTGTTCCATTTTTCACAGTTTCCACAGTCCAAAAGCATTCAGATTTGGCTAATTGGCATTCCAAAATTGCTGTTAGGGTGTGAAAGAGCATGTGAGTGTGTGTACGTGTGTGCCCTGCAATTGAATGGCACCCCTTTCAGGATGTACCCCGCCCCGTGCCCTAAATCGCCTGGGATAGGCTCCAGTCACCCCGCAACCTTGTATACAGGATAAAGCAGTATAGAGAGTGTGTGTGATTATGTTTTATATCCATTACCTGACTCATCCAACAACCATCTGTTTTCCAAATTAAAGATCATTTTTAATAGTGATATAAGACAATTTATACTGTACCATTTGTAAGATCATTTATACCAGCCCATGTACCAACAAGTTAAGTCTCACTCTCACATACACAGATGCCTTATATAGACAATGCAAGCACATAAAAATAAATAAATAAATGAATGCTCAATCATTAGCCTCTCACATGTTAATCTATCCAGACGGGAGCACACCACAGTTAAGACATCACTCATTTCTCATTGGTTAGCCATGTCAGGTCCATAATGCCTTGTTTGTTACGTCTGGTTTGGATATGTGAGACACTGCTGCAATGATCATCAGGCATTTATCTGGGCCTTTAGCCTCATTATGAAAGACATCAGTCTGAAACTGATCTTCCATAATGGTTTCTGGTCATGTCAGGGAGTATGAGCTGTCATACTTTGTGCTTATCCCTTTTCATAAAAGTCCTGATAAAGTGCTCACCTCTAAAAACGCTAACAACATGATACTTCCGGTCATTTATCACAGCTGCTCAGGGGCGATAGCGAGATCAAAATTTAGAACCGAAATGATGCTGCTCGAGCGTTGTGTCTTGTTCATTATTCCCCTTTCAGCAGGAAAACTGAAAGGCAGAGAGATGAAAGGTGTATATATTGTTTCTGTTTCCTCTTTGTTTGCTCATGCCATCTTTACAAACAGAGTGTTCCACAGGGTGTTGATCCGTGCTGGGTGCGAATCTAATATGAAACAAAAATGGTTTATTTCTTTGACTTTAATGTTGGAAGATGCAGTAGATTGCAAGATTAAAAATTACCTGTCTTTCTCATGCTGCCTCCCTTTCATTCCTTTGCTCTTGAGATTTCAACGTCTCTCTTGTGTTGGATCACAGATTCTTGCTACAGTTTATTAGCGATTGATTTCATTCATTCCAAGCTAAAGTGTGTGAAATAGGAGGTTGGATTGAGTCATCAAGTAAATAAAATAGTATGCTAAATATACTAAATCTGCATGCCTAGCTTTACCTTTGAGAGTAAATATTTTCAACAGGGTCTATAATTCATTCATTTATTTATGTAATATTTGCCTTTGCCTTGGACTGGAGTAGCTGATGCCAGTTGATAGAAACTAGAAGGATCTAGTTTTCTTGGGTAAACTAGCAAAGAAAAAAGGCAACAATTTTTGCATTGGACATGAATAAGTGGTGAAGTTATTTGGAATAGTTGTCCAAAACTCAGTCTGGAATAACAAAAAACCAGGGTATGCCAGAGCCATGATCAGACGGTCTGCTTCACATCTGAAATGCTGGCCTCCTTGGAACTCTTTTAGTGTCCTGAACATGTAGAAACAGCTTGGAGCGAGGTCAGAACTGTAGAGAAGATGTTGCAATATCTCCCAGCCGAGTTGGTGTTAAGCTGGTGTTCTTCCAAGGGCAGACTTCGGCAAGCTGGCAACAAATTTATCCATTGGTTTTGCCTTGAGAATCAGGCGTTTCACTGAATGTTCACGGGAACTGGAGTGGGCTCCGGGCCACCTCATCTGGGATTGTCATTCACGGACATATGGCCTTTTTAAAAACATTTCCACCATTCAAATATTTTACTGAGGCTAAGAGTCTCATTTCCATACTGTGCTTTAAGTTCTGTAAATGTCATTCGGTTTTATGCCTTCATTCACAAGAAATTTCATCACACGTCCCGGTTGGTTTGACTCGAACACTTTTTGTATTTAAAGTTTTTAAATATTATCAGCTGTTATCCTGTATTCCTGATACCCGAAACTGTTTCTAGAAATTACTCAATACAAACCATTAATATTTCAGTTGTAATCTGTGTCAATATATTGATCTTTTCTCAGTTGTTTTTGTCTTTGTACCTTCAGTTATATAAAATTATTTGAAATATTTACCATTTACAGTAGGATTTGTTTTCTAATCATTAATGCGCCTCCCCATAGCTACTGGATATTAAGAAGAATGAGTTTACACCAATGGCATAGAATGTAGCACCAATAAGCTGTAAATGTTGCCTACTTTATATGAACACCTATTTACTTATATGTTTACATGTGACAATATGGACTAAATTGATATCAGAAAATCTGTAAGAATATCTATCTTTAGGAAACTCAAGGCCACTTTGTTGTTTCGCAGGTGCCAACGCTAAGCTGCGTTACCAGATTACTGCAGGTAACACAGGCGGTGTCTTTGATGTTGAGCCCGAAGTCGGCACCATCTTTATCGCCCAACCACTGGACTATGAGCAAATCAAACGTTACAAGCTGTATGTACTGGCCTCGGATGGAAAGTGGGAAGACTACACTGCTGTTGTTGTCAACGTGGTGAATAAGAACGATGAGGCACCAGTGTTCTCTGTCAATGAGTACTACGGCAGCGTGACAGAGGAGCTGGATGGCTCTCCAGTGTTCGTACTGCAGGTGATGCATTTACAAAAAAAAAAAAAAAGTATTTGAAAATAATGGAGGATTGCAGAGATCTACTTTTCTCATTATATGTCTTAGAAGAAACTATGGGAGGGTTGGGGAGGTATGCTTTTATATGTTACTGTGAATAAGCAGTGACTGCTAGGACTTGACCATATCCATTAAGTAAATTATATTATGCTTTCAGGCTAGGTAAATATGTTCACTTTTGTATTAAATCTTCTAGTTTTTCAAGATGTTTTAAAAGTGAATCCATTAACGAAATGCAGCATTTCCAAACAGCACAAAGCTAAGTTGAGTCATTTCTTCAAAATGATTTTTACCCTTGGGAGCTGGTGGTGAGTCCCATTTCCCTGAATTGAGGGATGTTACAGAATTCCACATCCTGTCTTGAAAATTGCTGTATAATTTGTTTTGAATGAGCAGAGAAATGATTCATGTTGCAGCAGTAGTTAGATTTTAAGGCTTTGTACAAGCACTTATCGAACCCACAATATGGATAAACAGATTTTTGGACTTGAGTATATTGTTGATCAAGGAGTTGTTTAAAGCCCGAATTGCAGTGGATGACATCATGCTTTGCCATAATGTTCTTCATCTAATTTGTGGCCTGGAAATGTACTTACTTTATTGTTTGTATAATTATTAGGTTAAATTATATTGAATTTAGTGCTGTTAGTTGCTTGTTAACTGTTTGCTGCTTGAATTCATACTTTAGGGGTATTTATGCTTCCGATTTTTTTAGTCCAAGTCAGCAGACTGCAGCAATTTCAAAGCAAAGGTCTAAGACATTCTGTTTGATGTTTTAGGTAACAGCAACTGACCCAGATAAGGATGCTGACCAAGAGGCTCTACGCTACTCACTGCATGGTCAGGGAGCTGAAAGTGAATTCATCATTGATGAGGTGACAGGGAAGATTTACGCACAGAGGACTTTGGACCGAGAGGCACGGGCTGTATGGCGCTTTGTGGTTTTAGCCACAGATGAGGGTGGCGAAGGCTTGACTGGATTTACTGATGTCATCATTAGTGTGTGGGACATTAATGACAATGCCCCCATCTTTGCCTGTGCACCAGACAACTGTCAGGGAGATGTAGCTGAGAACTCCCCACCTGGGACTTCAGTCATGGAGATGACTGCCACTGATTTGGATGATGCAGCCGTAGGGCAGAATGCTGTACTAGCCTATAGAATTGTTGGTAATACAGCCGTGAGTGGAGGCACTAGTGGGGTCGAAATGTTCACCATCAACCCGGCTACTGGAACCATCTCACTGGCCAAGGCTGGTCTGGACCGAGAGCAGACAGATTTATACCTCTTAGTGGTGGAAGCCAGGGATGGAGGTGGGATGACAGGCACTGCCACTGCTGCCATCCATGTAACAGATGTGAATGACCACACTCCTCGTTTCTTAGATCGCTCTTGTTCAGCACGGATTCCTGAGAGCAGTGAGCCCAACACTGCTCTACTTGACCTGGTAGCTGAGGATGCAGATGCTGGTGAGAATGGTCAGCTGACATTCAGTGTGGTATCTGGAGATCCAGAGCAGAAGTTCTACATGGTGAGTCACCGGCAGGAGCAACGGGGCACGCTGCGGCTCAAGAAACGATTAGATTTCGAGAGGCCAGGTGAACAACGCTTCAATCTTACCATTAAGGTGGAAGATCTGGATTATTCCAGCCTTCTTCATTGTACATTAGAGGTAGAGGACTGCAATGACCATGCTCCAGTATTTATCCCTCACTTTGTTCAGATTCCTGACCTTAGGGAGGATGTCTTGATTGGTATGAGTGTTGCCTCAATGGTTGCCAGTGACTCAGATTCCGGTCTAAATCGGGAGATTAGTTACAGTATAGCACCTGAATCTGACCCATATGGTCTCTTTTCAATTGATCAGACTGGTCTGGTGATTGTGGCTGGGCAGCTGGACCGTGAGATTACTGCCCAGCATAATTTGATCATCCTTGCAACTGACCATGGGACGCCACCTTTGACTGGCACCGCCACCATTCACATCTCCCTGATGGATGTAAATGACAATGGTCCTGAGTTTGAGTCTGCATACTCACCAGTAGTGTGGGAGAATGTTCCAGGGCCTCAGCTGGTTCATCTCAACACTAGCTCCACACTGCTTAGAGCTGTTGACCAAGACTCTGCTGAAAATGGTTCACCTTTCTCCTTTTCTGTCCCCCCTGAATACCGTTACAGCAATGACTTTTACCTGCAAGATAACAGGAATGACACGGCCACCATAACAGCCCTCAGGGCCTTTGACCGAGAAAGACAGAAGGAGTTCCTGCTCCCAGTTATCATGACTGACAGTGGAAAACCACCCAAAACAGTCACCAGCACACTAACTATCACTATCGGTGACAAGAATGACCATGCCCATGTTGCTGGAGAGAAGACAATATATCTTAACAGTCACAGAGGTAAGCTAATTCATCTTATGAGTAAACGAATAGAGAGTGAATGATTAATTATTCAGCAATAATTAAATGAAGCTAAAAAAAAATGAATGGGAAGTTTATCAAACATACCTAAACTATACCAAACTGCACCCCCACACCCACTTTTTTTCTTTTTTTTTCTCTGACTCATAACAGTTTGAATACATTCTCTACATTTTGTTACATGGACCACTGTCTTGTATTCTTTTGGGCAAAGGTGAATGGAATATCAAACCCAACCCAACAGTGAAAGTCATAAATCTAATAGGCATTCTTAATGTAAAACAAATATCGTCTCTTGGTAAAGATCTTGGTCTTTAGAGAAAAATATGCTCTTTTTTTTTTTCATTGTGTCAGACTTCACCAGCAATTTCTGCTGTTTGTTAGTTTTTTCCTGGTATATGGGGAATGCTTTTGTTAAATTTTCTGAGAGTTCTTAAGATAAATGGATGGAGCTGGAGCTCTCAGGTGAGCTGTGATGAAAAGATGAGAGAATAGTGCTGATGCAGCTGCTGGCTGACCTCATTCTTATATGTTTTGAGGGGCTGTTTTTTTGCTCAAGAACTTCTTGTGCTAAAAGCATAGCAACCAGAGCAAAGCGTGGCTGGGTCCATTAAGGTATTTAAAGCCCGAAAGGAAATATGGCACAGCAGCTTCCAGGGCTAGCACTCGGTTTTCTTGCAAAAAGGGATGTCTGAAAATGTCTTACGTTTGGAAAAAAAAATCCTTCCATTACATAGAACTATTCAGAATTTTTGGCATCATGTTCATTAGCCTGTTAAAGCTCTTGTTGTCTGCTCATTTTCAGGATGCATGAGGAATTATTTTGTTTACTAGTGAATGTGCCAATGTACGCTGCTCAGGCTGAACCTAGATTAATTGCTACTGCTTTGGTTATATTATGCCCATCTAGGTAGGTTGAAAATAAACAGAAAAGGAGTACAGCCAACGAGTCAAAATGCTTTTGCCAAAAAAAAGTTTTCAGGTCATACACTTGTCTCTATCTGTGATTCCTCAGAAATATCACAGAATATTTCTTTTTCATTCAGTCACATTAAGGGATAAATATTTAGCATTTAGTTTTTTTTTTTCCATTTTCATTAAGGATGCTCTTGGCAAAACAAAGCTTAACAGATGCCTTTGCTTATTTATTAACAGGTCTGTGTGGTTTTGTGCACAAACTGAAGACAATCAAAAGTTGTAGTTTTTTTTTGCTTTGTTTTTTTAAGTTAAAACTTAAAGCCCTCTTCATCATGTAAATTTCCTTATAGCATTTGTTAGCTAAATTGTTGGGTAACACATTACTTTATTAACCATTTATGTCATCTGATATAAAGCTACATTTCTTATACTTTTTTACCTATAAGGCATGAACTGTTCATTACTATACTTCAGTCAAATAATATATTTTTGTCCACATAATATTTAAGTATTGTTTTCTTTATGGAAATCAACACCAATGATATGATTTTTTTTCCCTTATTTCATTTTATTGTTACAGTATGTACAGTAGATTTATGTCGGTTATCTGGAAGGGTTAATGTAGGTCTTTATCTAGCCCTATAACCACAGTATTTTGGACTTACATTTTTTTAGAGGTGTCCCAAAAGTCTCCACATATACTGTACTGTGCAAATGTCTTGAGCCACCCTTCTTTTTTGTTTTATTTATTTATTTATTTATTTTTGTATGTAGTTTTGAGGAATAGATCTCTAGGCTCCCTGAAGGACTGTTTTGGCTCTCATTTTCATTCCAGTGTCTGTACCTGACCAGTTTCTCAGGAATAGTTTGTTTGTTAAACCACACAGTGACAGAAACAGACGAGAGGTTGCTTCTTAGATTGTTACATAAACAACCAATTTCTAAATTGCATCGTTAGGCATATTGCAGCCGCTGGAAGTAAAATACTCACTCACAATTCTTTAATTAAATTTTTTTGTTATGTAGAAATAACATGTGTAGATTCCTTTGATCTCTTTGTAAACATGCACATCTCCCGCTCAGGATGAAAGACCTTTGGATGAGAGATTTTTGGAATCATTTTGCTAGAAAATGGTAATCCCCTTGGTGTGGGAACTTCATATCCTATAGAATCAGAATTTATTACTATATTTTTTAAAAGCCTTCACTTACAACATCTGACAACCTATACTGAATGTGTATCCCGTAAAGACTTTAAAGGACACTCAAGACAAAATGTTGTATAATTACTGTATATTTGTTCAAAATCACGATTAAAAAAAATAATGTACTGTTTTGCTTTGAGAAGTTGGGCAAAATGATCCAAGGTCATTTATCTCTCTGAGAAGAGAAGTAACAGCGACAAAGTGTGTGCCCATCTGTGCATTGGGGCTCAGTGTTAATGAGGTGGAGAAAGCACAACTTACCCTACTGAGACCAGGGCAGCAATTAGATAATAAATAAATAAATAAATAAAAGAACCGCAGTACCTACAGAAATTACGCTGGTATAGAGGAGCAGATGACATGTTAACATTAAAAATAGGAATTTAAATGATTAAATGACCACTGATGATCTAAACATTAGTTACATATAAGTTACTACATTAGTTTGAATTATTATTATTATTATTATTATTATTATTATTATTATTATTATTATGTGATTCAATTCATAGGAATCATGAGATACAAGATATTCGTGAATAAAAATATTTGTATGGACGGATAGATGGTGAATAGAGTATATTTTCTGCCAACAGGGAGAATGCCGACATCTGTTTTGGGAAAGGTGTGTGCTCCAGATCCTGATGACTGGGACAATAAAACCTATGCATTTGAAGGACATGTCCCTAAGTAAGATATAAGCATCTTCTTTCTTTCTGAAATTTTCTTTCTTTCATTCTTTCTTTCTTTCTTTCTTTTTTTCTGTTTTTCTTTGTTTGTATTATATATCATTATTCATTATCATATTATTATTCGTCTTCACCAGAATTTCACAGTTCAATACCTTTATGTTACCCACATTAATCTGCCTTCATCTTTTCGTCTCCTTTCTGCCTCCTTCCTTCCTTATTGATGTTAGACACCTCAATGGCTGTGTGATTAAGGACTGTGTAAAAGGACCCTAATGGAGGCAGCTTTAGCCTTGAGAGGTCTAAGCACTGATCTGTACTCTCCTGATGTCCTCCCTTCCTCCCTTTCTCACTCTCTATGCTGATATCTCTGTAATCATCCATTGGTTTGGGGGCTGGATGCCAGGATAAAGTTAAATTTTAAGAAGCAATCAGGCTCATGTCAGTTTTATGGCCAGGGCCTTGAATTTTAAATCAGCACATCTTAGCAGGACCATTCGCCCTCCAGTTATCAGCGCTGCTAATTAAAGATGAAGGAAGCTTCTAGAAAAGCTGTTGCTCTCTCTCACTTCCATTCCTCTCCCCTTTTAACTCTCCTCACCTCACTTTACACTCCCTGATCTCTTGTGTTCATGGGAATGTCCTTGCTGCCCTCTCTCACCTTTTGTCTGATTTAAAGTGGCATCTCATTTAGTCTGAATATCTATCGGCCTGCAATAGTCTCAGAGCTTATTTGACCAAAATGCCAGTTTTCTGTTAATTCAGAAATTTTGTTTGTCATTAGATAAATAGTATTAAAATGACCAGTTTGATCCATTTACCTTTTGACCCTTTGAATAAACTTTTTTAAGGTTAAAAAAAAAATAGAAAGTATTTGCTCTTCTTGCTACTTTGGACTGAATGCATAATTACATTATTATCAATTATATTTTTTAAAACATTGTTAACAGAGCAATGCATTTATTTAATGAGACAACCACTAATTATAGACTTGGTAGGACCATTTAGTCTGTTGGGCTTGGCCGGTTTAATGGGGGATTTACTCAGAATGTGCAAGTAATGAACACGGCAATGGCTGCACATTATTAATGGATGGTGAGCTTAATTTAAACCCCTGCTTTGCTCTTCCTTTCCGAAGTAAAGCTCAGGAGTGGATGATTATTTTGCCGTACCTGTGCTATTAGATTGGTTGTAACAATAAAAAAAAGTGTCTAATTGCTTTTAATAGCTGCGGAAACTGTATGGATAAAAAAATATATAAAGCTTTTCGACTTCTATTTGTTAAAGTGACCTTAACATCATATAGAGTGAAGCAGAAAAGACTGACTACTATTCTAGTAATTGAAGCAGAAGTACACTGAAAAGAACACGAGGCCAGAATGTGAATGCTGGTCAAGAGCTTTTATTGATTTGAAACCTTAAATAATATTTCCAGTTTTTTTTTTTGTTGGTTTTTTTTTGGATAAATGTATATATTTGGGGTTCTGTAAGCTGTATGATTCTTGATCCTATTTCACTGGTCACTGAATGAATATGTCTCTGTAGTGATCACTGTTTCACCAATTAAAGTTTGCATAGAAAATACCACCAGGTTATTTCAACTGCTAAGCAGCATGTGAGTTTACAAGCTGAGTAATTAATTATATGCAGCGTGCACAATGGGCCGTATTGAAGAGAAAGTCACTGAGATCACATTTTTTTCATTCTCTTGTTTAATGGCAACATTAATATACAATACAGTGTGTGTATATATACATATATATATTACACACATGCTGATGCACCTTTACTTTTAATTACAAAGAAAAAGAAAAATAGAAAAGTGTGGCCATTGAAAAAGGTATAAATTCCCAGAACTGTTAAAGCCTTAAAAATAAAATCATTAGGACTTTTTTGGAAGCTCAAGAATTAGGAAGGTCAACAATTTCAGAGAATAATAAATTCTCAAACTCATAAAACCACGTGATACTCACCAACTGTGAACTCCTTTAAACAGCAGACTGAGGCTAACTGATGCTTGTAAGACAGTGGAATGCTATTGAACAGATATCAAAGCGCTGTCTGCTCATAATGTTTGCTGCCGATTAAAGGGGACTGTGGACGTCAAGTCAAAGAAAACTCTCAGATAGACTCCCTGTCCCGTAGCCAGACAAGCAAAGTAATTAAGATGCAGTTATGCTGAATATCGAAACAGCTGTGATTTGACCACAAGCCTGTACAAACACACTATTTAATAATGAGTAATTGACATGTTGAACACAATAGGTGCACATATTGTAATTTTTGTTCCGATAGCAGAAACACTTCCCAGAAATCACACTCACTTTATAGTACGTCAGGTGGTTGATAAGCTGCGTACATTGCATTACATTTTACAAACAATTCTCAGGTAAATGGACAAATGGATTTGGGTATTTATCTGGAAAGTCTTTAAGCAGTCAGTCAGGAGACTGAATTTATCATCAATAACAACAATAATTAAAGACATACCTCAAATTCCACCATGGACTATTCATGAATTGCAAGCTGAATCTCTAGGAATGGCCAACACAAAAGTCCTCTGGCTTTAATATTATTAAAATCTGAATTGTGCTGGGCATACAAGACAGAACATGAAAATCTCAAATCTACTGTAGAAGTGTTGTCCAAGGGTATATGGGTAGGAATGTATTAAACAGCAGTTGGTAGACTCCTAGCTGTCACTCTCACTAACGGAGGGTATCCAAACTTGTATTAGACACACAGTATAGTATATATAATGACGTGTTCAATGATTAATTTGTTTCCTTTTTCTGGCTCTGCAGTTACTTCATCTTGAACAAGCGGACAGGTTTTCTGGTTATAAAAGAGAACGCTCCACCTGGAACATATGAGTTCCAGGTTCGTGTGTCGGACGGCGAGTGGCCAGATGCTGTGTCCAGCGTCAGAGTTCACGTACGAGAGTTACGGGACGAAATCATCTACAATTCTGCCTCACTTCGTCTCGCAGGTACTATACAACTCAATCAGAAGCAAATTTTCCTAAAATAATTTGTATGATTTAGCTCAATGTAATTAAAAACTGTAGGAAGCCTGTTTATTAAACCAACACAGTTCACAGCACGTCAATTTATTTCCTCCCATGAAAGTTACTCTTCGGTATGCTAATTGATAATAATGTGCAAAAGTTCTCATATTTCTCTGTTTGTTGTAAATTCTGCGTAACCCAATAAACATCTGGGGACTTGCCTTAAAACTTGGATCATTTTTGAGACCTATGACATAAGTTGTTTCGAGACCTATGACTATGACTATGACTGTCAGGTGTCACATGATGGCACGGAGGTGCAGTAATGATACCGATTTACTTGGGCCTGGCATGTCCGATCTATAATCAGAGCGAGCTTTAATGTTGGTCATGTCAAGTGATAGTGTAATAAATTCCAAAGTGGTGCCAGCAGGATGGCTTGTGGCTTTACAACCATCAGCATTTTAATAGTAGATAGAACATTTCCCAGTGGGATAGCAGCCTTGAAATTAGGTGATGGCTGAAGGAGTTTATGATATTAAGCACTATTGGGGAAAGTAGAAATGAGAGTAGTACTCAGTTATAGAAATGTGATGTTATAATGTACACCCAACTCCAGATTTATAAATACGCTTTGTAATGAGTAATGTTATGAGCTATATACAGTACATAAAGTACTGTACAGTTTTGCTTAAATTGTCATATAACATTATTGAAAATATGGAACATGAGATTTTTTCAAATGCAACAATGGACAATAAAATACTTTGCAAGAATGCAATTGTAAATTACACAAATCAGCCATAACGTTAACATCATTAATAACCCTAACACATTATTATATATATCACCCAAGGCTCACACATGCGCTAGATCAAAAGCCAGACCATCCGGTCCGGTTCTGCAGAATAGTCAATTCAGCACAAAAAAAAGTCATCACTGGCCACGATAGAAAGACACCAGAACACCACATGCACCACAGCTTGACACACAAGGGGCAGGGCAGGCAAACAGACGATTTCCCCAAATCCCAATCTGATCAAGGCTAACAAGTCCAATCCATACAGAACCCAAAGGATCCGCTGAAAACTTCTTGCTGCCAAACACTACAGCACACCCACAGAACTGCCCCGGTGGCCCAAAAGGGAACCCCAAACCTACATGGTTTTAATTTTAATCTTTTAATTTTATAGCTGATTAGGTTCAGTTCAGTTAAGTTCAGCCATAAAAACTTCATTTGGGTGTGTGAGTAATATTGATAAAAAAATGTTATTTTAACAAAAATGGGAGGTTATTATCTATATTTAATTTTATTAATTATTTTTTGAAGGGCATCCATAAGTTCGGATAGTAATACAAGATGATAAAGTATTATATTAATGACATACAGTACACAAGAACAGGAGCTGCTGAAGTAATTGCACTGCATATTACTACATAAATATTACATTGTCTTAATATTATCTGGTACCAGGTTACTCCAGTCTATTGTGCTTAGACAGACGTGAATATTTCTTAAAATGCTGCATTTCCCATCCAGTTGATGTTCACTCATCCATGCCAGCTTTCATTCTCAGACAGCAACTCTTACTACTCAAGACTTTCAAATTGACGGGTGATAAGTGTATCTACCATTTGCCGTGCCTTCTTCACCCTATCCAAACACACACCGAATCCCAGTTTTCAGGGTAATGAAAAGACTAAGGCATACTTTTGATTCCAGCTTCCTTGACATTTGAAATCTTATTTCAAAAAACAAATATTGACTGCAATAAGGCTACTTAAAAATGTCTGTTTGCTTTATAAAGTTGAAGGCGTATTGTTTTTTTGTAAAATTTGCATGTAAACTTGGTTGAAGGAAGAGCGTGTGGTAAATGGGCATAAAGATAGGTTCACAAACATACAGAAAAACATGCATCTCTGAAATAGGAATCATAGGAGGGGAAAACTTTAGAGACCTTCTGAGTCACTTTTATCTTTTAAAAAATGCAGAATGTCTCACCTGTTTATATTTTCCAATATTCTTGTCAAGGATTCTGTGCTCCTGTACAGCCTTGTGCAATCAATAAAAAAAGTAATTGGGTAAAATATCTGCAGTTATTAAGTGGGGTTGGTGCTCCATCTAAAGGTCTCATTAACGGTCACCAATGTCCTGCAGCTCACCGCAGCCTAAATTCCTACAGTATTAATGCTTAATTACTTGCTGTGACAATATGTATGTGTCCATTTCTCTTGACATAACTGTCTTCTGTAGGGTAGTTTACAGCTCTACAATATTGTTTTCCCTAGAGTGCATAATTGAAATACATGCACATACCTGTGTTTTGCACATTTAGATTCTACACACGATCTTGTGTATCTCTGCATCATTACTCACAGACACACAGAATATAAAATAGGTTCATAGATATAGAACACATGTAAATATATGTGGGTAGTTTTAAATATATATACTGATCAGCCATAACACCAACACCACAAATGTTAACACATTAATAATGATCACCATCAATACACCAGCAAATTGGTGACAGGGTCATGGGCACCCAAGGGACCAAAGGCCAACTCGTCCAGTCTGATTACTAAAAAAAAAAAAGTTCATGTTAGCCATGATAGAAAAGTACCAGAACATCGACTTCACCACAGCCAGCCTCGCATGGGGCCCAGCAGACGAAAAGCCCAAGGTTACGGACCTGGCTTCCAAACTCCCCATATCCCAATCCAATCGAGCACCCGTGGGATACATCAGACAAACAAGTACAATCTACGGAGGCTCCATCCTAATGGGCCTTAACAACCTAATGATGTATGTATCAAAAAATAACTTAAACTGAAATTATACTTCATGTTTTCAAATTTATCCTGGTGATTTTCCATAGTGAAAAACTTGGCACTTAGTAGTCACTTGGAGACAATGCCAAAAGCAGGAATACACTCTAAATAGGAGTCTTATCCATTGTAAGGCACAAATCATCAGCATGCTTTTGAAAAGTGGAAGGAAATTGGAAGAAACCCACATATGCATAAAATACACAAACAGTGTCCCAACCTCTACCTGCTTCACCCCCACTGACACTTCATATACAATAATAAATTATTTTGGTGGTTATGACCTGACCCTGCTCAGAGTGCATGGAAACATGACAATGTTTAGTCAACCCTGGCTAACAGATCTGGTTGTAATTTTGAACAGAAGACTTGTCATCTTTTGCTGCTCGAAACTTTTTTCCCCCTATTAATCCATTTCCTGTTTTGGACTGACGGATGGAACAATCTTCACTGTGCTGTTCTAGTGTGGACACTGTTTAAGGAAGCTGTCAGAGCAGTATTTTAAAGCTGTGAAAAACTCTGAAAGCACACTGCCACTCACCCTGTTGCATTCATTCACTTACAGGGATACACCCACATGCAAACTTGCCATGACTCATGCTCCAGTACTTACACATGGAAACTGAGATGCAAACAAAAAAGAATTTTTCCATAAAGGAATGTGTACATAACTCTGGTCACTCATGCTTTTAGATGTTTTTTCCCCCACTTTTATATATTTATTTTCTAATCATACAATTATATAAAAGCTTTCTTAAAACATCATTCTGAACGCTCTGCAATATTATGCAGTATATACAAAGGCTGGTAGACTGCAGTTGATAGTATCCTGATCTCATTAAAGCTCAGAATCTCCCCAAAATTATGTTTCCCTCTGCCTATGTGCTGCAAAGCATCAATAAGGGTCCCAGCAGACCTCTGTTATTGTCTAAAAATAGAAGCTTTACGCTGCCAAGAGAGGTCCTGAGTGATACATGGACTAACACACCTAACTAAGCAGGTCACCAGCTTCCAAAAACAACAAAAAAGAAAGACACCCCAATTACAGAAGGCCTGTGGAAACTAGTGGTATGTTTTGGCAGCTCATCTTGGTAACTGTTAGGGCCGCAATATGTGTTGTTAGGAGCTGGAAACTTAAAGCCTACAGTACTTGACCCCTATTTATTGTGAAACCTCAGGCATAAGCGTGAAGACAGTAGAAGCAGATGATTTAAGCTGTTTGTCCTCAATGCCTAGTCCATCCATTCATACAAAGTGTGACTACGGACTGAAAGAATAAGCCAGACCACAGCTTCACAACAAATGCTGTGTTTGCACGAGCCTCGACTATTGGATGCGTCCTGTCGGCTTCTGTTTAAAAGTGCAGCAATCACCAGGCGCTGACTTCACTTAATGATGTACAAACATGTTGAGGAGGGCAAAAAGTTGAGAATGCAGTCTTTATGAAATCTGTTCTGTGGGTGCTCGAGCTTCTGACCTATGCTGGTCTTTCTTTGGATAAAACATGACTTTGAACTCAAACCTTCATTGCTTGGTCTGACATTTCCATGATGGCTGCTTAGAAGAATGGGAGGTCTAAAAAAAAAAAAAAGCAGGAGCATAAACACTGGAAGACAGCGCAGAAAGATTCAGACTTTTTTTTTTCTAAATCTACTGTTCCATGTTGTTTCTCATTCCCGATTATGCCTATTTATCCCAGCCAGCCTTGAGGCAGTAAATACAATTGACTATGTGTAACAGCAGCTTCAGGATGAAAGTAGACTTATTGAGATCTGAGCTTGAGTTGAACACCGTTTTTTGGATTTACTTGATCATCATTCCAAAGCAATATTTTAACTACATGTCAATCAGAAGTTTGCTATCAGGATAGACAGGACGGAAAATCAACCAGACGTTTTCTTTGTGCACTCTCCACAGACATCACCGCAAAAGAGTTTATGGAGCAGCGAGGAGGTCTACGGAGCAGATACGAGTTGCTGGGAGACTTCCTATCCGAGATGCTGTCTGTTGGCGCAGATGATGTTAATATCTTCAGCCTTATAGAAGTGCGAGACAGGACTCTGGACGTGCGCTTCTCAGTGCACAGTAACCCCTTCCAGCGTGCAGAGAGACTGCACGGATATCTCGCGGCTCATAAACAGAAGGTAGGTTTTCTGTTCTTGTTTCATGCATACTGTAGTTATATACAGATATAGAGCAGTAAAGGGGAATATCTCTCAGGGTAGTATGTACTTTATTATCCTGGACTCGCAATGCACAGTGCAATAAACAATGGGAGGGTTTTGTATGTTTCTTTTTTCCTTGATATGCGTCTTCCGGTTCAGGATTGAAAGTTTTGAAATAATTGTTTTCTATCTGCTTATCTCCGATATAGTTTGCCATACTTTTGTAAGCTCTGTCTGCATGATAATTAGTTGTTGTTGCCACGAGCAAGCTGTAGGCAAGCTTAGTCTGTGAACCCGGCTGCAAAAATATGAGCCGTCACACAAAAGACATACAACAGTTATAACTGCTGTCTCAATTACTTAAGCTTGGCATCATTACTCTCTCAGTCACCTGTAGATCGCGGGTCGACAAAATGAGCAACTTTCCCTTAAGCATGCTTGAAAAGGCTTGAGACGTGTTCTTTACTTCAGCTTAATTACTTAGATTAAAAGCCCTTTCGGGATCATTCTGCCACTGGCTACACAGTTCTTTTCTGTGAAATATGTGCCGCTCGCCTGCCTCTCTTCTGCAAATATAAAGCGATTTAAGCACAAAGAAGCCGAAGAAGAGTTCAGGTGTGATTTTCGAGCAGCCTGCAGCAATTTATTTGAATGCGCTTGCCCTCAGAGGACAGACGTTGATCAGAATGAGAGAGGAAGTATAAAGCCGAGAGTGAGCTATAGAGCTGGGAGAGAGGCACATAAAGGAGGGGCAGTAGAGATGAAGAGGAGAGCTAGAGTTATCAGTGTTTGGCATTCTAATTGCAGGAAATACTCCACAAAAGACCCATTTTCTTATTCTCTGACTTGTTTGATCCCTTATTCTCTTGCCTCTGCTACTTCTTGCTTTCATTACTCAAAGCCAAGCGTTTGGCCAGAAGAAGGTGTATATTTACCTGGAGCACCCTATTAATATGGAATACCTGCTTTGTTCTACCATATTGTATTGGGGATACTATGAAAAGAGTTTATTTAGGATAATGAAATTTTATTTTAACAGGAGTGTGGCATGGAATCCACACCAGGTTTAAATGAAACAATAAACAAAAATCGAAAAATAAAAAAAGGGGGAGAAATCATGTGAAGATTTCAACCTCTCAAGTTATTGCTTTATTTTTGGCAACCACGATGGCTGTCTGCGTGTCAGATAAGCTCAGGGTGGATGATGAGAGGAAGACAGAAACAGAGACGCCTCCTTATATCTCAGTTTTCAGCGTTGCCTAATCCTCTTCAGTGAGCTCTGAGAATTTAGCTCTCTCTATCTTTTTTTCCCCCCGAACATGCTCAGTTTTGAACATCCCAGGATTCTCTTGTGGCCTGCTGGGATAAAGGAACCAGATCGAGGGGCACATCGGTCATCTCCCTGGAGTTCATCCTTCCATCCTGCCTCCTTAACCCACCATCCCCATAGACAGATATGCTCAGAATACCTTAGCGATTATCAGCATCAGTGCATGCCCATGCTGACATTTCAGAAGATGAGGAAAACACCCTCCTTTGTCCCTAAAGTCCCAGAGATGTTCCTCCTGTATTCATTCAGCGTTCAAGCTGCTGGATGTATGATTGGGGCAAATGGGAATTTAGAGCTCTAGATAGATAGATATACAATAGATAGACAGGAAACAGAACTGATCTTTAGTGAATTTGGTGTCCGATCAGATATTTTAATGATTTATATTGTCACAATTCAGCTTAACTGAAATCCGTGATCTAACTATTGGCAAAAAAAAAAAAAGGGTGAAATGCCCCGAGGAGAAACTTTGAACTGAACCATACATACCAGAAGGGGAACCATAATACCCTGGGTGACAGTTGGATAATATATCAAAAACAGCCATATACAGTACAGAAAAGCCGAAGAGTGGAAAGGATATGGAATGCTTATTGGGTATAATCGTATTGTTTTTAATACTAGGATGAGCATAAGATAGTCTTTATGATGCTTAAATATGCTGTTCTCTAGTAAAAAGGTGAAGGTGACTCTTACGGAATAACTGCTTTAGAGAAGTCTTAGAGATGTCCCCGGTCCCATCTGTGGAACCATCCATGGCAGGAGAAGTTGAGTCACAAGTGCAGAATGTTTTAGATTAAGATGGTAGAGGAACAGAACACGAGTATAGAGGATATATGTATGATTCATCAGGATGAATCATTCGGCATCAGTGGATGATCAGAGTAGCAGTGTGTCAGGATCTGGCATACAACTCTACAGACGAAGAGAACAGATCATTAGTTATGCTCTTATCTTACAGTGGCTTAAAAGGTTGTACATTGTAATTATAGCATGTCTGGGGGAGCTGAAAGGTAAGACAGGCATAAGAGCACTGAAACAGCAATGTTTTGCCACTCAACCATCAACAGCATTAAAGAATTACTTTTAAAAACATGAAAGACAGGAAGACTATTGAAGCAATGTTTGGGCACTTTAAAGGGGAAAAAAAATCTCTCAACTCCATATTGCAATTTTAATTGTTTTTGGTAAACAAAGGAGTGTTCAAGTCAAACCAAGACTTTTGATTGTGCAGATTAACAGAACATAATTATTAAAGTAAAAATACCTTTATTTCTCTATATAATCCCCTGCTACACTAATGCACTTATCCCAGCGTTTCACTAGTTCTTGGATACTATAAAGATAAGAAAGGTTTCTCAGTGCCCCAGAGCCAAAATCCCGGACCACGCTACTTTCCAGCACCCTATGGCAGCAGATTCCAACCTTTTTCGTGAGTTTTTGAGCATGTTAGAACCCACAAAAAGCCCAAATAAAGAATCCTTAGGAAAACAAGTGGGTCCTGCGCACCCTATAGTGCTTGGGCTCTAATAAGCAAGTGTAGCAAAGTGACCAGAAGACTGTATATTCTCCAGCACACTCAGTAAAACCTCCCCGATTTTTAAAACTGTACAAATTTGTATCTAACTTTACTGATTATTTTCAAGCAAAAAGTTTTAACACCAAATATTGACTAACTTTACCACTCTTTAATGCTCTTTATATGTTTCTTTTATGTAGAAATGTTTTCAAAAGCATCTTTATTTATGGTTAAGCATTTTTTTCTTGCACAACACCGCAAGTAAAACAGCTGTTAGGCTTTGTCACACTTGCTCCTTCCTATTTTCATGCAAAACTCCTACATTATTAGCATAACTCCTACATTATTATTTTTTCTCCTAAAAATTATGTTGCTTTCATTACAGGCATGAACCTATTCTTCTGTACTGTAAGATGCCTAAGACTTTTGCACAGTACCCTGCACTGTATTGATATGTGGGTTTTTAAGCTTCGATATCTAAATCAAGTCAATATTTATAGACGTACTGTATGCTGATCCAGAGGTAACAAGACTTTGTAGTTTATAGAAACTTTTGTGTGATTTTAAGACAAAAAGAGTGTACGAGATTTTTCCTCCCTGATTATTTTTCTTATAAAAGACTCATACACTCAGAGCCTCATTTACTCACTTGAATGCAGTAGGAGAGGTCAGTGGGCAAATTTAATGCTATAGCGAGATGAAGACTGTACTGTGCAGTCTTATTTTAGTACAAATGTTCATTTTATGACTTTTATTGTTTTGTGTGTTATTGCATCAGGACAACAAACTTTACAGTCCCAAACTTTTCCTCTCCCAACAAATTAAATGTTAGAGGGAAAAAAAAAAGTTTGTTTGTTAGTCGGTGCTGAGCAAAATCCTCCATATACATTTCTACTTGAAAAAAAGTACAGAAGTACTCACCTACGGTACATGTGTACTAGTATCGCTTGTATTTGAGCTTGTACCTTCTTTTTAATCCTATGTGTTTTTGTGCAAAACAATAAAACTCTTCTGATTGTAGTCGCTCTTAGTGTTAGGCTAATACAACCTCAGACAAACAACAACATACAACATTTTTCACCATGCCATTATTTATTTAACCAAATGAAGACAAAAAGAAAAAAAAAACATGTGCAATACTAAGTACCCACTTAGTGTTTCTACAGGATGTTAGAGGGTAAGTTGCAGCCAGGTGCTGCTAATCATTAGCCAGTGAATAATTGCTCATCAGTAGGTGTGCAGACCTCTATAAAAGCAGAAGTTTTGGCAGTTTGCTCTAGGTGTCTGTTAATACAATGCAAGAAGGAAAGACAAAAGCAATCATTTTAAAGAAGCAAATTTTGCCACGCATCAATCTAGAAAAGGTTATAACCATTTGCATACAATTTAGAGTTTTTTTTGGCGATAAATTTACAGCATTCTGCAATGGGAAAGATTATTCACAAGTGGAAAGCATTCAAGACAGTTGCCAATCGTCCCAGATGTGGACATCCCAGTGCATTTACCAATGCTCACAAAAACCCAAGAATTACCTCTCAGACCCTAAAGGGCGTAGTGAGCATGTTAAATGTTAGTCAATGACAATTAGAGGATGATAAAACAAGTCTGGTTTGTTTGGAAGGGTTGATAAGAGAAAGCCTCTTCTGTCTAAAAAGAACATGGAAGCATGGCTGAGGTTCGCAAAACTGCATCTGAACAAAGCACAAGAACAATGTCCTATTGACAAATGAGACCAAAGTGGCTTGTTTTTTGCAACCACAGAACCTGGGCAACTTGCAGTTATTGAGTTAATCATGAACTTCTCTGTATACCAGAGTGTTCTAGAGGCGGCCATCTGTCTGCCAGCTAAAGCTTGGTCGAAATTGGGTCATGCAACATAATTGCCTATTAATCAGACCCACTATGATCAGATGATTAAAAAAAAAAATTATTATGGTTTTATAGAAAAAAAAATTAAATGATGAATGAAAAGAGGGGTAGTTAGTCAAGAAAGCATACATATATGATAAACCCTTTTACAGACATCATAATAATAATAATAATAATAATAATATACAAACTGTACCCGAGACTGTTAATTAATAAATTAAATCCTTAAATGCATTAAGTGTTGCAACACTACATATTGACTTTCTTCAGTTCATTATGGTTTATAATCTCTTTATAGTTTTGTAAGGCCACAATGTTTAATTTTGTTTTAGATATTTTCTTTGTTTCTTTTTTATTATTATTTTAAGACTTAAATATAGACAATAATACAAGGTGACACAGAATAACGGGAATTGGAATGCGTATTGGTAGCCATTAGCAGGTGGTAGCACTGCGGGTTAGTGACATTTAGCAAGTAAACACTCCGCCATTTTAGTAATCATGGATCAGTGGAACGGGCAATCAAAAGGTGTTAGCCATAAAAATGTTTTATAAAATATTGTAAAAAAGTTCCCGTTTTTTTTGTCACCTTGTATATATTATGACAAAAATCCTATTTAAATTAAATAAGGGATCTAAATTAGTTTCTAATTGTGGCAGATCTACAGTATATCATATCCGTGTTTTTGTATCAATGACAAATGTCATTATTAAATGTCATTATTAAATGTATGGTGTGTCTATTTATTTATTTATTTACTTATTTATTCATTCTATTGAAACCACCAGATTTTCAAGCCAGCCTATGTTTTTGTGCAGAAATTAGAATAATAAGGCCCTAGTTGTGTGTAAAAACAAATTAGTGAGGTGTAGATTTCTTTTTTTGTCGCTACATTGACATATAAATAAACATAACTACAGCTGCTGTTGGCCCTAAAGGCCTAGCTAATTTTAAATCCAACTAACACTACATCTTGTTGAATTTCCCATGGTGAACACACTACCTGCATTAAAAGTGTGTGAAGACGTGATTTGAGACAGCTTGAGAACGCAAGTTGCTCATTACTGGGAGCAGCTTTTTATCTGTTGCATGCAGGCACCGGAGCATGAAATGAGGTGCAAAACTTGTTTTTTTTTTCTTAGACAAAACAGATTTTTATGTCTTTATGCTGGCAAAACAACATTGTGGCTCAAGTCAGATTTTTAGGTCTATGATTTTCAGAGCTCCCCAGAATGTCAGCAGCTGCAGTAATTATGTGCCAAATAAATAATTGGAAGATTTTTCATTGCCCCTTTTGTTCAGGTTGACTTGAAAGATAGGGCCACACTTTGAGAAATGCACAGCATTCTATTTGTTTTTTTTTTTGTAATTTAAGATGCCTGCTTTGAGGACATCAGCAGTTGTTGTGATAGTAAGTATTGTCATGCTGAATGTCACACCTGTTGCTCATTATGAGAAGTTCAGACCGAGCATGCGAGCATAACAGCAGAGATGGAAAAGCACAGTGGTGTGTGTAATTTGGTGTTCTAGTGTTGAGAGTATGTGAAGCAAAGCCTGATGGAGTACATGAAGAACCTATTATAGTTTATGGTGCTTTCATGATCGTAGCCTGAGAGAGCTGTAGTACTGCGGAAATGCGATGCGCTCTGGATATTCTGATTAACATTCAACCAGCGAAGTGTGGTAAGTGTGATGCAAACCAAATAGCAAAAAATAAAAAAATACATGTATTAATTTAGCTCTGTTTAAGACTAGTAAGAGTGAAAACTGCTCCTAAACAGAGTAAATGAAGCCATAACCACTGTTTTTGAACAATCCCCAGGAGATTCTTCTCTGCCACAGTACTCCCTCTGCAGGCTGCTGTTCGTGTGGGAATTGTGGGAATTGTAGGTCTAATTCTGCTAGGTTTCATATTGGGTGGTGTTTGGAAATTAACTCTGTGGAAGAAGCAGACTTGCAGTACAAATACAACCATTTGGAGATAGCCTGGAGGAAAGCGAGAGACAACGATGGAGAGCCAGAAAGAGAGAAAGATGAGCCAGAGCCAGCTAGCATGATTAGATTTTCCGTCAACTAGCTATGGGCTGTGTGCAGATCCCCAGCTCCCATGTGTGGGCTTCTGTTACTCCGTCTCGTCTGGCGATATGAAGCCAGGGCTGATCGGATGTCTCTGAGCTCTGATGAAATGAGACCTCTTTTTCGGTGGTTAACCTCACAGGTAATGCATGCAAATCACCTTTTTAGCAAGCATTAGCACATGAAAGTGGCAGTTAGAGGCCTGTGTGCCCTATGCTGGCCACACTTTGTATGGTAAATAGAAAAGCCTTCGGGTCCCAGGAGAACAGCGGAGCGACAGCTAGAGCGCACTGGGAGTTTAGCCAGTGGTGTTATTGAACATTTTAACCTTTACTGTCTGTGTGAGGAGGGCTGGACACATTGCTCTTGAAATAGAGGTTGGATCAATTGCAAATTAGACAGGGGGATTTACTAAGTAGGGAATAAAACATGATGTGGCATGCTGTGTTAGGAAAATAATCATCATGTGGGGAGATGTACCATCCTGAATTTGATCATCTTTGTGACAATATCATTAACATTCATATGCTGTACTTCAGCCACATATTCAAAACAAGCCACATTTCTTTAGAAATAATTTAATAATTTAGTTTAAAAAAGAAAGTTTTTTAGAAATGCTTAATTAGTAAGTTGCTGTGATGCACTTATACTCTAGCGCATTATAATTTAATCTCCATGCTTGCTGCTAATAAAAATCTGTTACATTTAGCAGCTTTAAATTACATTAAATCTAGATAATTAAGGCTTACAGATTTATAGGTCTGAATGTGAGAATCAGTCGTGTTTCAGGGCTGTCATCACGTTCAAAAACTGCAAAAATGAACGAAGGATATCTTATGTGCTTTTGCGGCCGAGTTTTATTCAAATATTTGTTATGTTCTTTTGGGAAAAAAGTTCATCTTTGAATAGTGCTGCTTTATAATAATCATCTTCTTTATAATAATAATAATTATTAATAATGATACATTCATACATATATACAATAGTAATTATTTCAAAAATAGTAATAAATAAATGATAAATAAGTAGTACAGGGTCTATTGATTAGTATACAGTACTGTGTAAATGTCTTGAGCCACCCCTCATTCTTTCATATTTTGCTTCATATTTAGGAGCAAATGATGACAGATGATCAGGCGGCGATTAATATACTGGTGGTGCTGAATGCTGCTGTGGTTGTTACAAAAACAAGCTTATTTTTCAATTGTCCCTTGCACTTTGCAACATCTCACAGTAAAATATTCATTTATATTTCTTTAATTTAATCTACTTTATTTAATTGAATTAAAATGAAATTGGGAGTGGCTCAAGACTTTTGCACAGTACTGTACATTCTCATCCTGTGATGTACTGTCATCCTAGGGTTTGTATCGAATTTATTAAAAGAAATGTCCCTTGAAATGTCTCCTTTTTAAGGAGAGTCCTTGGTTACATAGAAAACACTACAAATACACAAGTACAAACAGCCTGCCTCCAAACCCACCCACACCCCAAACCTAGAAAAAAAGAGAAAAATAGTCCCAAAGTCCGAAAGATCAGCTGAAACATCAGTTCCATTGCATAAAGATCAATTGAGGCAAGTTGTCTTTAAATGAAAGAATCAGCTTTGTATATATAAACTCTCTCCGTCCAACTTCTTCAGAAATTCCGGCGGTTAATTCTCCCATCCAACTCATAGTGATTTTCCGGGATCGTCTCTACTCCATGACCAGGCTCGAACACATGAATAAAGAATTTACTAAAGATAAATCAGCCAAACACATAAAAATATTAACATTAAAACCACCTAGTTTATAATTTATTAGTGTCACAAGGGTAGCTGTAGTGTCTGACACCACAGCGCTGGCAGCGGATCCTCTGGGTTCTGTGGGTTGCAAGGTGGAGCATCCATGCATCTGACTTGTTTGTCCGGTGCATTCCATTGGCGCTCGATGGGAATGGGATCTGGGGAGTTGGGGGGCCAGGGTTAGGTCGGTGGCCCTGAGCTATTTGTCAGCTCCCGCATGTGTGTCAGGCTGTCGTGCACTTAGTGTTCAGATCTCTTTCTATTGTGTCCAGCACTGGCTTTTTTTGCCGATTTAGGCTGCATTGGCTTTTCTCTGGGATTGAAGCAGCTGGGTTGGCTTTTGGTCAAAGGGGAGAGCCTTGGGTGCCCACGATCCAGTTTGCTGGCGTATAGTTGGTGATCAGTGTTGTTCAGTTCACCTATCAGTGGTACTAGTAGTAGTAGTAGTATAAAAATTATATTTAAAAAAAACCCTGATAATGGTGCCAACTCTTCAACCAGTAAGTGATTTTGGGACAAAAGCAATGTTGTAATTTGTTGTTATTAGTATATACACTACCGTTCAAAAGTTTTAGAACACTTGCAAATTTCTTTGTTTTTGTTTAGTGATTTATTTTCTACATTCTNNNNACAATGTAGAAAGAAATAAAAATCAGGAACCATCATGGAGTTAGAAAGTGTTCTAAAACTTTTGAACGGTAGTGTATTTACCAGTCATGCTCTATATTATTTTAAAACTTCATGCATGTTATTCTTTGCTTTGCTTTATTGCCCATTCATGACACTGTATATAGATTTAAAAGCAGTTGTGACGGTAAAGCAGAGAGCGATAAAAGCTCCAAACTGGTGGGCTGTACCACATCAATGTGGTGCCATAATGGTCTGGACGTTCCAGAGTGAAACAAGTCACTATCATTAATCAGTTATTTGAGCGCTAATCTAGCAGGTCCTCTCAGCAGCCGCACTATGACGTTAGCTTAGCCTGTCACTGCTTTTACGATTATTATTAAAGCAAATGGATTTCCTTTACCGAGGAGAGCGCAGTTACATATTCAGTTACATTTAGAGCTAAGGCACAGTCTCATCTCTTACTCTCTGTCCCCTGTATATTATTTGCCAGCTGTGAATACACTTATATATACAGTACCTACCCACTGGATAAGATGAGAGTCGTTGAATCACAAGACAATACGCAGTCCTTAGCAGGCTGTTGAAAAATTGCTGTTGAAGCACAGAGCAAGGGTTATGTTTTGTCGTTTATGCGCTTTCAGAAAAAGTGCGGAGTGGGATAAGCTGTCGGTTGCAGTGGCAGGAGATGAAACAGAGTGTGCAGATGAGGGTGTTTACCTGAGAGGACTGAAGTCATTTCATTTTGTTGCAGTTCACTTTGTTTTTTTTTTTTGTTTTTTTTATAGGTTTGTGAATGTTGTTTGTTGCTCTGCATGCTAACACTGGAGCGTAGGGCCTCATTGACCTTGTTCTTTCATTTCCCATCTTTTCGAGGTTTCTGATCAAGGCATAGCATTGACTGAACAAATCTCTTTTTCATTACGTCAGTGGATGCTCTCTTTAATGCCCTACTCTTTCTCTCTCTTTCTATTTTTTCTTCCTCTCTTTCTATCCCAAGTTGCAGTCATTCCTGCAGGTGAATGTTACCCAGGTGCACATAGACGAGTGTGCGGCGGTGGACTGCAGCGGAGGTGGAGGCTGCATGAACAGGCTGAGTGTAAGCGAGAGACCCTCCGTGGTGGATTCAGAGAGTATGGCTTTGGTGTCAGTGACACTGGAGTCCACAGCTGTGTGTGGCTGCTCGGCCCGGGAGCACCTGCACCAAGGATGCTCCACGTATCCCAGGAACCCCTGCCACAACGGAGGAGTGTGCATGGACAGTCAGAATGGATACAGGTTAGACAGTTTATGCCATTCTTTCATTGTGTGTGTTTAAACCATAAATGCTCTATTTTCAACCAGTTACATGTATAAGTTTGAGATAATGCTTGACTGAATGACTAGGTGTGAGTCTGTTTTTTTGTTTTTTTTTACTGTTGTTGCCTGATTGCTTTTTCTAAAACATGTACAGTATGCTAACACGTGTACATTTACTTTATTACCCTCTGGGGCCTTGAGAGCTTGTGTTAAGAGCTTGTGGTGTCTTTACTAGAGGATATGTACTATTCACAGAAGAATAAATGTGCCTGTGCAAATTCTCAATATGAAATACTGCTTCATTCACCATTACCTTCGTATTACTGTGTTTTGATTTGTTTAGATAGATTCATTTATTTGCATTAATGCTGTTGGTATGAAATCAACTATTCCTTCATAGATCCATAAAGTCAAACATTTATTACCATATACATTCAAGTGCATGAACTGAGCTATAAGTTTTATAAACAAACAGTAATAAAGCAAAATTGCAAATTGCAAAATAATATATACTATACTATAATATACTATATATTATATAAAAATACTACATTTTTATTTAATTAAAAATAAATAAATACAAATAAATAGTTAAATACAAATATGAAAGAATTTTTTTTTAATCTAGGCTAGTACATTATAAAAAGGCGGACCTAAGTAGATCTGTAAGTAATCAGGCTCATTTATTAAATTCAGTCAAACCTTTT
>JAOVVA010000037.1:8585075-8599276 GCA_028565275.1 Leiocassis micropogon | reverse complement strand
GATGATGGTAGAATAATTATAAAGGTCTTGACTAAAACAACATGCATGAGGAATCACAAAGGAGTTTTTATTTTCTGAATATATTATATATATTGCTACATGGTTAAGGAATGGCATTTACTGTATGTTTTAAAGAACAAAATATACACCCACTAGCCCCTTAATTAGGAAACACCATACATACAAGTATTACTGTAGCATTCCATGTCAGATTGAAACTGTCTGAACGTAAACGGTATGAGTACAGTATGTGAGGCAGTCACTAGGTATACTGATTTCTGTTAATTTACCAAATGTAAACGTTGCAGTTTTTACCTAGGGCCACACCCGTTTTCAGTGCTGCAGCACTTTTCCAGATTGTGTCTGGGAAATTTACTCAGAACTAGTCTAGCCTTGTTTGCTGGAGGATGTGGAGAAAGTTGCACCTTTTTCTTATTTTCACAGAGTAAATTTGGTCTTTTCTGCAATTTACCTTCTTCTTGGACAAATATTTTTCTGTCAGAGACTTATCTGCAGTAACAAGCAGTTGTGAAAAAAAATGCCATTTGCAGTTTTCTGTTTTTCACAAGTTCGGACAGTCTACCACAGTAAAGAGGATGCCATTTTCACTCTAGGTTTGTTTTAATTGGCAGAGAAATGTCACTTTGGCAAAAAAGTAAGAATATACTGTAATAAGTGATAGCAAAAACCCATTTTGGTCATTTTATGAAAAGCAATTCTTACTGATTAAAGCTTAATTTTGAAAACTGGTTTAATATCTGGTAGCTACAGTAACAAAGAACATCATTATCAATTATATTTGTTGCTTTATTCTTGTGTTGTAAAAAAAAAAAAAAAAAGTACTGCATTGTGTGGTTTTTCACAAATGACCCCAGTGATCATTTAAGTTGATTCTACTTAACCAATTTTTTCTACTCTCGAAACCCATTTGAGGCAATCACTCAGAGCAACCTTTTTGGCACCGACATCCGTGCTGCATCAAAGGCAATGAGATCACATTTTTTCCCCCAAAACTAACTCACTGCCACATATTTGTCTGATTTCATGTGCAGATATACAAGTGTTCCTTTTAAAGTAGACAGAATTTTCTCAGAAACACCAGCAATCTAAACACCTCACACACTTGCAAAGAAATCTGTTGCTTTCAAGATTGGAATGTCTTTTGCAGATGACCCTGCTGTGTACCCTGAGGCCAAGAGTTTGATTATCAGCTTGGGTGAATGACACGATCTGATGCCTTGGTGGCTCAGGTGGCTCAATGTTGTGGCATATTGAACCTAATCTTTGAAACCTGTGACCGTTCTCAGCAAATTTGATGCTTATCAAATACTGGTGAAAGTGCATAGATTTCCAAGCTTTCATCTTTCCCTCTTGGTGTCATTCACACACATACATACACACACACAGAAGAGAATCTTTAAAAATCTATATCATGTTATACTGTACATCAAACCTGCATGTTACATTATGTGCCTAAATTTCACGACTTCTCTTGTGCTGTCACATGATCCTGTCTGACTTACTGTACAGTATAAACGAATGAGTCTACCATGTTTGATGTGAATGCCATTATCTGTATCAAGTGCACTACCTTGTTCCTACACCACTTTTCTTTTTTTTTCAATGTGGACCGCTAGACAGCAAAAAGCCCATTTATATAGTGAAGGTGCATGAGCTGCCAATTGAAGCACAACACACCACTGTGGAACATGTCAAGGAAGCATCGGCCACCAGAACTTTATGTGGGATCTCAGCCTTGTTAAAAATTTGTATTGCTTTAGAAACTATTTATCTGGACATCAACCTTGCCTTGACTTGCGTGGGTTACTATCATGTTAATTTTCATAGTAACCATGACATTGAACCTATAGGATTTCTGCCCAAACCAATATCAGCTATTTTTGTTAACGAGTCTATTGACCTGACAGGGGACGATGAAAGGGTTCCTGCTGAGCATTCTTATCTAAAGTATGTCCTGTATATGTTCTCTGCGATGGACCTGGACAGTAGGAGCTCCTATGTCCAAACAGAGCCTGGACTATGGGGTGGTGAATGTGAATTGGACATCTGGCTTCTCGTATGCCATGAAAGGCCACTGTAGAAGGAGACTTAACTCATTATTGGGCATTACTTAAAGGTCAACATGTTCCTGAAACCATTCCTAAATGATTTTACAGAGCAGCAGGGCATATTATCCTGGTAAAAGGGGCCAATGCTAGCGTTTGCTATAAACAGGATATAAATAAACAGGCCTTGGATGTCCATGACTCTTTCTCCAGTTTCCTAATTGTCCTTCAGTGGACTACTAGTTCCTCAGATCCTTATGCTTGACCATTTTTGCTGCTTCGAGCATATTAACTTTGAGAACTGACTCTTCACTTCTGCTGCCTAATATATCCCACCCAATGACAGGTATCAATATGAGCAGACAATCAATTTGCTTTTCACTTTACCTGTCAGTGCTTTTAATGTTATGGCTGATCAATGTATATTATTGTGATATACGGTAACTTTCTACCATGGCCTCAAGAAGGTAATCGGTTGATTCATGAGTAATCACAAGAGTTACTTGCATTCTTTTCTGTGCAGCCCATTCACTCTGTCTCTGTACTACTTTTGTTTTCAGCCTCTGTGATGGTTCAGGTCCTTTGTTATTGCTTCTGTCACTTGAATGTATTGCTCTATGCCTAAACGCTCCATGCAAAATACCCAAGCTATCCATCACTGGCCATGTGTGAGCAGTTTAAGGTAGACAAGGACCAACACCAGTCACGGTAACTCGAGTGTAACCTGAGTCTTAGTCAAAACGAGAAGTTGGCCAGTACAACGTCAGAGTGGCTTTTTATGAAACCCAAGCTTAAAACGATGCCATCCTCCAGACAATTCCACCCTTTATTGTATTGATCGTAGGGTGAAGTGTCGCCTTATTGCAAGCAGCCCAGCCCTGTCTTATGTCCTGAATGTGTGTCTGGGGAGAGAATTAGCTGCACTGGGCTGGAAAACTATCTGGATTGGGTTCTTCAAGAGACTGACATTAATCAATGTCCCCATATTAGGAATGCAATAACGGCATATTATCACAGTAAATTTCTCTGCTGGCGCACATTAGAATTCCATTCGGCACTCATACCCCCTGTCATGCGTGTGATGAATGCTTCGTAAATGGTGCGAACGCAAGAACAATCTGAAGCATCCTAGGCCTGTAATAAAAAAGTCTACTGTAGGGAGTATCTCTGGACATCTTGTGCTGTCATAAACTTTTTGTGAAGCGATTCAGAGTGCATTGTAGGTCTATCACTCTGACTTTATTCATGGACAGCTTGCATTGTTGACTGCTGTTTGTTAGATTGAAGCGTGGCCCCGCTATCATAGTGCTCTATTTGTCCTTTCCTTCGATTACTGGAATCTTTATAAACGTCCCTTGAGTTACCCTAGTTTTTAGAGCAGCTTCTGTTACCATGGCATTACTCAGCTCGATAAAAGGGTTTGTCTAAACAGACTGAAAGTACGACTGAGTTTGTGAAAACGTCTTAAATGATGCAAGGCCCTGGAGTGCTTTCAGACTTCCTCAGTTGCACTCCATATTATTCGCATTATCGTTTCAGCTCTTGTCCCATGCTTCAGTATATCGTGTGTCAGAAAACACAGCCAGCTTTGATTCAGCAGGTTCACCTGAGTAAAGTTTGCTCCTGGATCTGTTAGACGTGTTAAGAAGCTGTTGATACACAACAACAATTCTCTTGTGATCATGCAATCAGAGACATGCAGCTTCATGCATGATAGAAAGATGGAAAGAGGAAAAGCAGAGAGACACATAATAACTAAGCCAAGAATTGAAAATGAATAAGACAAAGAGAGATGTCTTATGAATGTGATATCAAATAAGATGAAAGAGAAAATAAAAAAGTGATATGATTGATGTCAACCTGAACTTCATTGTAAAAAAAAAAATCTATATTAACAACTAGCTTGTCTTTATGTTGGTACACCATATGGTACTTGTGTATATGTGATATGTGTGGTTTTTTTCTCATGACATCACTCACTCATTGTCTATACCACTTTATCCTGTATACAGACGTAGGGAGCCTAAAGGGACTTAGGGCATGAGGCGGAGTACAATCTATCTCAGGGCACACACTTACACAATCACATGCTCATTCACACACTATGGGCAATTTGGGAACGCGAATTACCCTAATCTGCATGTCTTTGGACTGTGAGAGGAAACCGGAGTACCCGCAGGGAACCCACCAAGCACGGGGAGAACATGCAAACTCCATGCACACAGAGGCAGGAATCGAACCTAGCCGGAAATTGAACATGGAAACTGGAGGTGCAAGGCGACAGTGCTAACGAAAAAGCCACCGTACCACCGTCATGACATCATACTTATGGCAAAAGAATATCATTTTATGGCATATAACTAGATGAATGAGCTAGAATGACTGTCCTATGTTCCCTGTCTAATGCCCAAGGGCGTCGCTTAAATCCATCATTGCTTTCTAATTACGTTTTAATATCCATCTTGTAGAGAGACAATGTGCATGTGCAAAGCAAAGTATAAACAGCTGGGGACTTTTTGTTGTCTTAATGGACTAGAGTTTCTATAATGTTATTGTGAAGATGGATGGAGCTGATCTGCGTGAATTTGCCTAAGATGCAAACCAAAGTAAATGGATCATAATTCAAATGTGGTGAATAAGCAGGTAAAATAGCTTGTCAGTAAAAATATGTGACAATTGTGCAACAGTTATTCTTATAGACTTTTTATATAGTATATTTGACATGCCATAATATGATATTCAAGTTTGTGGTGGTATTATCTTAAGCTTTGTGTTGGTTATTTAATAAATAGCCAGCTTGGAGGTTGCTACTGAATCGCCTTATATTATGTATTGTTACAGTATGTCATTACACATTAGGTCACGCCCCTAATTTTTCAAAATATGTATCAGGATTCTACTAATATGGAAATATCATTGTGAGACAGCATCAGCGAAATCGTGTGCATCAGAGTAAAATTAAAAGTGGGGTTATACAAAAGTATGATGTAATAAAAACAGCTTTTGTGAAGTCAGACTTTTTCACCTTGCTCTATTTTAATATGTGTGTGTATGTGTGTGTGTGTGTGTGCGTGTCCATGTTTTAGATGTCAGTGCCCGGCACAGTTTGATGGACCTGAATGTCAGCAGACCAAGCATAGTTTCCATGGCAACGGCTATGCCTGGTTTCCTCCCATAAGGCCATGCTTCGAGAGCCACCTCTCTCTGGAGTTCATCACGGAGGTGGCAGACGGTCTGCTGCTCTACAGTGGTCCACTCGCTCCGTTGCAACCCTGGGAACCTGAGGATTTCATGGCTATAGGTAACCTACAAGTCTTTTCCACATTGAGATTGTCAGAGGATGAAAGAGATAGCAATAGTGAGCTGGCGTGATGGAGAAAACAAATTTAAACAGTTTGACAGCAAAACCTGATAAATGACATTTTCAGATTCAGTTTACTTGTATTACTTTTTAATTTATATACTTTTACATATTTTCCTCTGGCACAGAATGTTGTCTATGACAAAATGTTTAATTTAAAATCAGCTACAGTACATATGCACTTTTTAGATGCTTTGAATTTCACTTTTTAGGCAAAACACGTCATAAGCAAAAGTTGCAACATTGTAAAAAGCCAATCGCATTTTTTCTTTCTGTTGCATTCTCAGTGAAGTAAATCTATTGTTGTACAAAACAAAAGCTGTCCTAAATGAGTTTTGGAGTATGTTGAAGGTAAGAAAAGCGATATTTCCACTTTGTTACTGCCACTGTTACCCCAGCACTTAGAAACTACAGGTATGCCTCCTTTCTACAGTCTGTGAAATAGGACATAATGCAATTTGTATATTTTGCAAAAACCATATTGGATCAAAGCTATATACAGTAGCAATGATATGTGAGATACTGTGGTAAATCTTACTGTGGTAAAGTAAGATTTTTAGTGCAACCTTCTGTCACTTCCAAATCAATACCTCTCTTTTTTTTCTGCTTGCTCCAGTTCTCACTAGCATTGGTTTGATGGTGCTGATCCACTTACTGTAATATTTTCGAAAGAATATTTAACAGAGAAATAACTTAACAACACTTCAAAGATGCATGAACTTTGTGGACATTAGAAACGTATGTCGGTGTGTGGGAGGCTGTTGGTTTGTTATGTCTCGTTCTGTCCTCCACGTCCTGTTTTCTACTGGACTTTTTGAACTATATTATAATTTTGTGGCGTATATGAAACTGACAATGGTAGAGAAGGAATCGGATAATACATTGTCAACTAAAGTGTTGTTGTTTTTAATGTTTTTCTTGGTCATCAAAATCTTTGTTTTTTGTTTTTCATGCAATTTTTCATTTCATAGCTTTTTTCCCCTTTTTCATATATATATTGCATACATAATTAACCATAAACACAACTGCATGGTGGTTTATTTATTTTTATAATAAAAAATTAAATAAATAAAATGTTGGAGGTATAGTTATAGGATTTTGCAAATTTACATAAAATTTATACTGTTAAAATATGTATCACTTTGTGCTTTTTAATATGAATTTGGAAATCATGCACAAAATATTCTTTAACAGTTTGCAGTGTTTCTTTAAAAAGAAGAATTGTCACTTGTGCATAAAAACAGACCAAGAATGTAAAAACTATTTATAACATTAAAGCAAGCCTATTTTATTTGATGTTTTTGATTAATGTGACGATAGGGTTTTTTTTTTTTTTTAGATTTAAAAATATCTTTGTCATTGTTAGTCGTTATCACGTTTATAAAGTTTTGCAGAAAGTCTTCAGATCTCATAATCTGTTTTTTTTTATGACTTGTTATAAATTGTTGCTGTATAAGCAGAATAGCACACTTTAATGATATATGAAATACACTGAAGTAATAACAGTGTGTATAACACCTCACTGACTTTTGTATGAGAGTAAAAACTCTCTTTATCTCTCGATATAATCCCCTGCTACACTAATGCACTTATCCCAGTGTTTCAAGAGTGCTTGGATGCCATCAAGGTAGAAAGTTTTCTGACCGGAGTCATGATCAGACTGTCTGCTTCACGTCTGAAACAGTGGATTCCTAGAAATTTCTTTAATGGCCCAAAGGCTCCAAGCCCATGTGGAAATGGCTTGGAGCAAGGTCAGGACTGTACTTGGGATGTAACAATAACTCCCAGCTGACTTCCTGTAATGTGCAAGTAGTGCTGTGGGCAGTATGAGCTCGTGCATTGTCCTGCAAAAAACAGAATGCCTTTGGTGATCAAACTAGATTTTTTTTTTCGGAAAGCATCCCTCTTGCTGAATGTTTGCAGGAATGACTGCAGTTGGCTGCAAGGGATTGTCATTCATGGATGTTTTAGATTTCTTCAAAACATTTACACCATTCAGATGTTTAAAGTAGCTAAGAGTCTCATCACTGTACTTAACTTGAGATTAAGTTGGTTTTATGCCTACAGTAAGGAATTATGAATAAGGAACTTGAACACCCCTCGTGGTATTGTGGTTTAACGAGATGGTTCATCAAGTGCTATACCTTATATAACAGAAATAAAAAACATGTATTCCTTCTAATAAATATGGCTATTTAGTAATTAGTCTATGGCTGCTGGCACACACACATACACAAATTGAAGCTGGTAATAGATCCTTTGTTTGGCTAGTTAGAAAACACTTACTGTTGCCCACAATTGATTTAATAATTTTAAACACTGCGTGTTCATTACCAAGCAGCTATTATAAGATGGAGTAAAGTTCACAGAAGTGCCTACTCAGGTTAGTAGAGTTTGCTACTTGCCATGGTGCACTGTTCTTGATAAAGTATACAACCTGTGTTGCCTTTTTAGCTTGGAGACCTTGATTCTCATCAACTTAAAATGTTGTTAAATGGTGGTTGTCTTTCGGCCCATTCTGTCTGCAAATACAAGCTTGGCACAGGTTTTACGCCAGATACCCTTCCTGATGCAACCCCTTCCATGTTATCTGGACCAGCCCTGCCTCCAGTGGCTGGGAATCGAACCCGGGGCTTCCGCATGGCAGACGAAACACCTACAACTGAGCCACCAATCCCCTGTTCACATCAACTTAAAATATAAAAATATTAAGCGGCATGTTATAGACATTGATTGACTGATTTAGTCAGAATATTTCACTCTCCGGCGAAACTTTAGGTCTGAGCAACTTTTTGCTAATATAATCGATTTTATACTCTTAACATCCAGACGCTGTTTGCTGGTTCATATTTTGTGAGCTATTTTATCGTCTGTTGTTGCTTCGTCAACTTAATTAATTTTTTCGTGATTATGTTTTTCCTACCTATTTTCTGGAAATAACCTTGAAATACACTTAAAAATTTTTATTATGCAAAGATCAATATAGACTGTTCTGCACATCCTAATTGCTTGAAGTTTACTTTCTGTTTCTGTCTAATTCGTAATATGCAATTAAAAAAACATCTAAATATATTTTGTGTTTTGGGTAAAAATATTAGACGTGAGGGGTAAAAGATTCATGGCACCTTGTGAATAATGCAATGTTATTTTGAAAAAAAGAAGAAAGAAAAAAACCTTCTCAACCCTGTGGATGATTTGTAATTTTGCAAATATCACATTTGTTATTGTTCTATTTATCTGTCTATTTTGTTTCCATTTGTTCCCTCATTTATATTTATGTTAATTTATTTGGTCGTAATGTGGCTTTTATGCTAATGAAGACTTGTTAAATTGAACTAAAATGGATAGAGAGAATGTGTGCGTGTTGGTCTGAGAGAGAGAGAGAGAGAGAGAGAGAGTTTGACTGAGTGCTTAAATCCCCTCCATCCCCCTTCAGCGATGATTTAATGTTTTTAATATAAAAGTTTGAAGACTGAAACTCTCGGGAGATTTGCTTAGCCAAACAACAGTCCAAAAACACAGTAAAAAAAAAAAAAAAGGTTATTGTGCTTCTGTGCGAGTGAAACCCAGTCTACGGCGTATAACCTCTTCCGTCTTTTGGAGGCAGCGCGTGCGTCTTAGTTTGCCACAAGTTAACAAAGATGCTCATTATGCATTAAAGCCTTATTTGTCATTCTTCTCAGAGAGTAATTACAATAGGGTGTACACATTTACAGCTCTAATGAACTCTACCATGTTTGATGCGTGCTCTGAATACTTCTCTAAAGAATATCTCTGCTCGCAGTCTGCTTGGTGTGGATATGATTAGTAGTCTAGAAGAAATGCTTGAAGGACTTTGGTTCTAAAGGACATTCGATAATTCTTTTAAATGTTCTTGACGGAAATTCTTACCACAGGATTCCAAACATACATATTTGTAGCTCTAGGAAAATTACCATAACCTTCATCTCGATAAGGTTAGCTTTTTATTTGATATAGTAAACTATTTGTGCCAAGGTTTCAAACACCACGCCACATTCTGCACTGCAGAGGTTACATGTTAAGTATGAAACCTGCATCCGGTTTCAATATACTCTGTATGGAGTTTAAGATACAAAGAGTGTGTTTAAATGCATTTATAGTACACTCACCATCCACTTTTATTAAGAAAAACCTGTACACTCATCCAATCAGCTAATTATGTGGCAGCAGGCCAATGCATAAAATCATGCACATGGAGATCAATAGCTTCAGCTAATGTGCACAGAAAGGAGAAAAATAGGATCTTGTGAACTTTGATGTCATACAGGCTGGTTTATTTTAGAAAGAACGCATCTGGGATTTTCACACACACTAGAGTTTATAGATAATAGTGCTTTTTTTTTTTTTAATTAAGTGAGTAGTGGGTCTGTGGATGGAAAAGCCTTGATGAGAGTGGTCAGATTAAACTTATTTGACTTGACTGGAATCTACAGTAATTCAAATAACCACTCATTACATCCATAATGAGCAGAGAAGATTATATTGCTATTTGGCACCAATGTTAATCACTGATGCTGAAGACATTACAACAGACATTCTGTAACCATTAGTTATTTGTCCATTGATTAAAGTCATGTTGTTATCCTGTTCATACCTCACACTGCGGTTAACATGAGCGGTCTACTAGCTGATATTGCACAGCGCTCTTCAATTGGAATGAACCAAATACCCTAAAAAAGAGAGGGACCATTCAGCATCTTTGCTTCAATATTGTATTAGTAAGGCTAATTAAACCACCTACTGCTAATAGAGTATATAGAGTTTCTACAGCCATCTTATCTGAACAATTTAAGGGAGCGAGTGTAAGTTGAATGAGTAGGATTCCTCTGGTTGGTGGTACTCTGGTTTCCTCCCACAGTACTAAGACATGCTTTGTGGGATGACTATTTTTTGCAAATTGCCATGGACGTGTGACCACACTTACAGGCCAACCATCGCCTAGAACTGTCGTCTCAAAATAAATGTCAAATACTTTTTTCGTACACAAAATTATTGCTACAATTTGATAGGACGTTTTCGAGAAGAATGGAAGTAAATTTGATCACTCACTGAGACCACGTTTTGTAAATTCATAATATGATAATTCAGTTTAAATAAGCTTTTAGAGATCAATTCAAGGCAATGCGTGTTGATTGTAAAAGTTTAAAAGACAAGAAATGTTCATAAGTAAGGTTTATTAAAATAAAAAACTACGTAATATGAATTACTTCAAAACAGTGCTTGCAAATTATCACCGTTTTATTGTATAGGTTTTGTGCTTGTATACAATAAGTATTAAGTGAAGAGATACGTCTTTAGTTTTTATTGAAAAACAAGCAGTAACTCTGTTTTGACAGCCAGGGAAAGTTCAGTCCAAAACGTGAGTGCTAGCACAGGGAACTTAATGTCTTAATGCATGGCTTCCTTGTGTCTTGAAGAATTTTGGATCAAGCCAAGCTATGCTTGTAGCTTGGAGGGAACAAGGTGTAGAGTAAAGTTTGATAAACGACTGTGTTTGGCTATGTTGACTTTACAAGCCACATTGCTCAGTTCTGAATTTTTCTGCACGCAGTTTTCACAAAAAGTGACTTTTATCTGGCTCTAATATGGACGACTCTGACTTCAGAAACGGCAAGCATGCGCACTTCTATATGTCTTCGCTCACACTATTTGGATTAAAGCCCATCATGTGTTTGCTCGACCACTCATTCATTTTAAAATACAACGGACGTGATTTTAGCAAAAAAATATCCTTTTTAATATAATTTTGCTCTGGAGGATGGCAAGCAGTTTATTTGTTGAGGTCCAGAAGAAGGAAGAAAGCCAGACGCCTTGTTGCTGGCGCTTCTATGAAATCCCCACACTGTCTGCGCTGACTGACATCAGTGAGTGCCCCATGCATGCGCAGAGGCAAAATGTTACATAAAATCTGATCTGCCCATTCTTGTATGACCACATAATAACTTATGTATCATATATAAAACCCAATATGAAAATGCCTTAGATCTGATCAGATTTGTGCGTTCAGGCAGCCCTAAAAGAATCTGTTCAGATCTGTGTCACATTAGGGTAAAAAAAAAATCTGATTTAAGTCACTTCAAGCTAGTAATGTGAACGTAGCCGCTGTTTTTGGATTTGGATATTTGCACGACAGGACGGCCTTATTCAAAGCTGTAGCTAGTCAATCCCAGGCACTACAGTGTTTCACTACATTTGTTCTTATGGAATTACTTACACTTGGAATGGAATATTGTGATGTTGTTCTTAGCCGGGGTGTGAGCAGTTCTTTATTAACACTGAAAAGCAAACCAGTATTAGATCACATTGGTTAATTTGTCACGGTTTGTTTTTCTAACTTTGCATTTGTTCATTAAACAAAAGAAAGAAAGAAAGAAAGAAAGAGCTTTATCCTAGTCAGGTTTGCAGTCGATCGAGAGCGTATCCTGGGAATAGTGGCTTGAGCTGGGTATACACATACTGGCTTGAGATGGGTATACACTCTGAATGATATCATTACGAAACAGCGTAATGTGCATGCACAGATGTAAGACTGATTTATGCTTCTGCATTAAGCTTAAGCCATAGGTCTAATGTAGCCATGTACCTTACGTCCTACGCTATGGTGTAGCCAGGTGTGTAACTACATATCTCAGTGAGACAGCACACAACAACTGTGATTGGTCTGATTGGTACTGTAGCATCGCATTTTTAGCTTCTTCTACGATTCGAGTTGAAATCCAAATGAACATGGACCAAATTGTGGAGGAACTAATCCCAAAAGTCTGTAAATATTTTCTCCATTGCAGTAATTTCAATAAAAGTAACCTAATACCCCTATCTCACGTATGCGGTTTGATTCACGGTGAGACATGGCACCGTGAGCTGCCGCAAGTGACCATCCGACGTTCCACAAAGTTATTCAAGGGCCAAATTTGCGCTGATCATCATATCTGTTGGGCACTGGTGGCTCAGTGGTAGGTGTTTCGCCTGCCATGCGGAAGGCCCAGGTTCGATTCCCTGCCAGTGCCCAATACCCCAGCAACTAACCCCGGTCCCAAGCCCGGATAAAAAAAAAATCAGAGGGTTTAGTCATTAAGGGCATCTGGTGTAAAAAACCTGTGTGGACTTGATGGTCCACTCTGGTGACTCCTTGCCAGGAGCAGTCGAAAGACCAGTGATTGTTGTTTAATATCTATTAGCTTCACCTCCAATAATAACTCACTTTTATGTGGCATTGTTTGAAGTTGCACTCTCACCAGAGAGTGGCAAAGAGACTCAGCACAGTGGCATAGAAACCTCACCACCAGCTAGCGGTTTGGTGGTGTAATGCAGTGTGACACAAACACACAAGTATAAATGCTAACAATGCCGTAGGCCAGTTCTGTACCCTACGGCGTAGGCTCTGCCTAGGCTTGACACAGGAGCATAAATCAGCCTTAATACACATTGACTTAAGTGGGCAATCTAGAGCAGTCAGGCTCCCAACTAGCATATTTTTGGGAGGTGGGAGGAAACTGGAGAACACTAAACAAACACACACAGACACAGAAACATGCAAAACTCTGCACAGACAGTAACCTGATCACAGGATCGATGGAATGTTATAGCCTAACATTTTTAGATAGAATACTAAAGGGAATATTCCGATAAAGCAGAGACTGCGTGTTATTTGTGTGTGTGTGGGGAGAGCACAGAATGTAAGGAAAAAGATCAAAATTAAATCAGATACTCACAGCTCTTTATATAACGGTTAAACAATTTACATGGCTTCTCTCTCTTTTTGTTTTTTTTAAGCAGCAGCCACATTTTCTGACAGCCTTCTCTTCACTTCCCTCGCTCTCGCTCTCTGTGTCTTGAATAGCGATTGTCTGCTGCAGCTCTGACTCATCATCAAATCCTCCCCCTGATTGCTGTACTTCAAAATGCATGAGGAAAAAAAAAAAGCTTATTTAATGCATGACACACTCCAGATCTAGCGCTAATGGAAACATGGACTGTTAACCTGTTGTCGCGTAGTATTCTTATATATCTTTTTTCTCATCTCAGTAGTCTGACGTATCTCACGCTAATTTCGCTTAAAGTAATGTAATTTAGTACACAGTAGATCATGAACACAGTGTGGGATGAGAGATTAAAGGATAGAGCAAGAAGGATGAGGAGGTGGAAAGACAAGGAGACAGTTAGAGAAAAAAATGATTTGCGATGGGCCACGGCGATATCGATTGAGAAGAATGTTTTGCACAGCTTGCTACATATTTTGGTGTGCCCAATCCGCGCAAAGTTTTCTCCAGGCAAGTAGCATATCTAAATTGACTCTGGCTCATTCGTGCCGTGTAGTGTTTTCTTACCTGAGCAGGGTGAAGTGTGTCCCCACACGCTGCTGATGGAGACAAGCATACAGCGGGAGAGAGATGAGAGAAGAGGCTAACAGAGGCACACAGGAGGCTATTGCTAAGAGAGAGAGGTTGGGGTACAAGATCAGAGATAGGCCAAAGACGAGGGTGAGAATGGTATGTGAGCGTAAAACAGAGGAAGAGGCTTAAAGATGCAGTTTGGAAGCAAAAGTTTCCATGCATGCATATGGATTTAGCTAGTTTCTTTATTTTAAGCTTCTGTTTTTCTTTTTTCTTTTTTTCCAGACATAAAATTTGCTCTATTCCCAGGTGCTACAGTTCCTTAAAAAACAAAACACACAGAGTTCTTATTAATACACAGTGGTATAAATTATCTACTTTCCTCAAGAAACAAATATAAATGATAAAAACAACACGATT
>JAOVVA010000037.1:8569813-8580052 GCA_028565275.1 Leiocassis micropogon | reverse complement strand
AATATAATTCTACCTTTTTATTTTTTTTATTATAATTATCTTTTTAAACAATGATTACACTGTTTTGCATTTTCCATCTCATTTGTCACAAGAAATATTCTCAATATATGATATATACGTGTGTTGTTTTTTTTTTTTTTCCTGCACAATGATTGGACATGAAGTTAATTTTCTGATACCAAAGATAATACACGCATAAATCAAACCATGATTCAAAATGATATTTATGAATAATGGTTTTATGTTTTCTTTTTTTTTTTAATCCAGGCAATTTTTCAAAATTAGACACTGTCTTTGTGCGTGCCATGTATTTATTAAAGCCAAAGGCCTCACAAGAGAGGGAGAGAGAGAGAGAGAGAGAGAGCAGAAGCAAACAGGGTATAAAGTTTGCAGACCAAAACCATGCATGCGCGCACATTTTTGGAGGGCATGTCTACGGATGAATGAGGTTAAAGGATATACAGTACAGTTGCATCCAAGTGTGACATGCATATTTTGGTTGATTTGCAAAATCTGCTTTACATTTAAACAATGCAGATTTTTGCCTGGTGAGCTGGGTTTCAAATATCGCTTTCCAACTTCCTCATTTCCTGAGCAGGGCACTGAAAGTCGGGAAGCCAGCATGATGAAAAACCATCTAAATGCACACACACACCATTTTCTCCTCTTATGCTACAGATTTCTGCGAGCTAAGTGATTTGTAATGCTATTTGCTCAGTCCATATGCTCAAGATTTTTCGGTGAGACTGAGAGAGGGAAACCATTTTTCATGTTTAAGAAGAGAAAAACTGTCTGGGGGTGTTTAAGGTCTCTCCCGACTCTCCGTCTCAGTCTTGTGCTGGCACTGGGATTAATGTGCACTGATGTTCAGAGAAGGTTGGAATGAATTAGGGACAAGTAGAGGAAAGACAAGGCAGTTCAGCATGACTGCCGAGCACTGTATCTAAGTGCAAATGCGTGTAGTGGTTGAAGTACACGCTTTCTGGCACATAGAGCTCAGGAGTGGAGCCATAGGGAGGCTATTTACACATCCGTGACATTGTAAAACAGCAAGAATGATACGCACTGGAGAAACACAGACCTAAAATCTTCCAGCTCTATTTTTCTTCTGACAAAATGATCTCACTTTTTTTTGCTTTGTCTCATCTCATATCTCATGCATTCAGAGTTTCGAATTCCTTTATCCTGGCTGGGCCAATAATATAAGGTTAGTACCATGTATGTGTTAATATGTAACAAAATATATAAAAATGTTGACGTATTGGTAGCAGAACAATTTGGCAAATCACAGGTTGACGCAGATTAGCCATACTGTAACATTACGACAGGTTTTGTGATCAACCTTATTTATGTGAATGAACAATTTATATGACAAGATCAAAAGCATCAAAGGCTTTTAAGTTGCTCAGAATTGCCTCTGAACCATCCGTTTCGTTCTGTTCACGGCTAACTCAAGCTACACAAGGCTGAATCCCAAATCCATAACCAAGAACATTCATTGGTTTTTGAAACAAGGGAGTATAACTTCCCTAGCACACTAGCTTTCCATTTAATGCAACCATGGAACCCAGGAAGTTAGCTGATCTTCTAAAGTGGAATAAATGGAAATATGAAGTAAAGCTATTCTCAGCACTGTCCACATCCTCCATGGTTTATTGTCCTTGCCTTTGGGGTACATATTACTGGTACAAACTGAAAACTACTTACCCCCCCCCTCTTGTGTTGAAGTGCTTAATTATACACACATCTATTATCTTTACTTCTAACATTGCCTCCAAGTTCATCATGATTGGCAGGGTATGCAATCAATTGCGCAATCACTACTTGGATTCCCTCTAAATGGGAATGTTCAAAAGACATCTATAAGATTATGTGCAGGCTCAGAGACATGTCTCTGTGTCCCACTCAGACATCTACATTTGTGCAGACAGGCTCTGCTCGTTCCAATCCTTTCCATCACTTTTCGTCATGCCACTTTCTTTGTCAGTCTGCTTTTGTCTTGCCTTTGTTCCAGACTCGGTCCTATTGCTGTAGATTTCCAGTGGCTCAAATGTCACATCAGGATTAACAGTCAGTAGAGGTCAGACAACACAGATAGAGTGACCACCATGGATGCTGAGATTGTGTGTGTGAGAGGAAGAGAGCCAGAGAAAAAAAAAGAGAGAGAGAGAGAGCGAGAGAGAGAGAGAGAAAGAGAGAGAGATGTTCTTAGGGGCGTTGGCTTTGAAACAGACCAGACAAACCAGGCTTCCCCACAGGGATTTCAGCATCACTGATCCAATGCACTCCCTCAAACCTTTAAAGAATCTAAAAGTAAGAAATAAACTAAATAAAATGAACAGAGACAAAACATCAAAGATCACTTAACCTCAAAAGATAACCCAAGGCCAGTTCCCGCATCTCATATTTCATTCACAAAGCCCGGCATAAACTTTATCCAACAAACGAGTAACCCAAGCTGACAGTGTCTTCCCTCACAGGAATTTCAGCCCTGCTCAAGCACTGCCTCAGATTGTTCTAGCGCCTCTCTTCCAAAAGGCATAGAACAGCTGCAACAAAACCTAAAACCCAGAACCTGGTCAAGTATGTGTGTGTGGTGTTTATCCAATGCTGGTAAAAAGAACTCAAAGTTTTCTGGAATTTATCAGATGGTGATTTGGTAGCCACAAAAGTCGTTAACTACTCGAAATGAAAGCGCAATCAGGCGTACAGTATGTCATTAGATCATATGATCAAGCTTGTCACAGAGTACACGAGTACAGTATACTACTGATGGTTTTAGTGCTAGAAGCAACGCCAGCTAGAGACATACTGTAAGCTGGAGTGCTGTATATGTGTGATGCATTAATGTTGTTTTAACATAAATATTTTCCATCTATTTATGTCCACACTTTCGGGATGTCCCATCTCGGCTTATTTAAGTCAAAGATAAAATAGTGATGGAAAAGATTTTGCAGCGACGAAGCAAGTGGTGCCGTTAGAAATCTGTAGGCGGTTGTCCTTCACTGTTTTTTCTTGATAGTCATCTAAATTTTTAGTAAAGATTCTTTACTAAATTCTTGGCTTAACCCTGAGACATGATGGGAGCAATCATAATAAGTGATGTTAAAAGTATATGAAGTTTATTTCTGACTTGAGCAATAGTTTTGGCCTTGAGGAAGATAAAAAGAATCAGAATTTTAAGGTCATGTTCTTCATTAGATTAGAAAAGGTTGGTTTGCAATTTGGGCATTCACAACATGCAAACAGCGAGTATAACACATTTACACCGTCATATTCAAATTGCAGATTTTTTGTGATATAAAAAAATGAAACCATTTTAGGTCAAGAAAACAAAAATGAAGAATATTACAATAGCTTGTGTGCATACCCCTTAACTAAAATGTCGTTGAAGCACATTTTCGTTTTGTAATGCAAATTTCACTCTTTTTGTGTATGAAGCACAGCTTGATTTGGTAATTTTGGCAATTTTATTCCACTCTTCCTGGCAAAAAACGCTCCTGCGCACAGACATTTTTATGTCATTCCACAGGATTTAGATCTAGATTCAGACCACAGTAGCTCCACTTTGATTTCCTGAAACACAAAAACATTTTATGAAACACAAAAACATTTCAGAAAATGTTTTCAGAGAAGCTTATCAGAGAAGCTGCCAACAGACCTACTCCAAAAGAGATGCAGGAGTACCTGGCACGTACAAGTTACTACAGTTGGCCTGAATACAAAACACAAAAACATTTAGCAAAAAACACTTAATAAACCACAAAAACATTTTATGAACTGTGACATAAATGTGGTTGTGTTTTGAGAATTTTTTTTGTGTGTTTTGTGAGATCTTGTTGTGTTTTAAGAACGTTCATCGTTTCTTGGCAGTTTTTATGAATTCCTTCTTGTCCTTTCATCAATTTTAGCGGGACGTCATGTTCTTAGTAATGTCCCCATGGTGTCCCATTTTCTCCATTGTTTGATGGTCTTCACTGTGTTCCATGGTGCATTTAATATTTTAGAAATTAATTCATAGTCCTCTCTTAATTGCTACCTAAAGCAATTCTGTACATGCTTTGTAAGCTGTTTGTGGTTCATGGCTTCAACGGTTGGATGAAAGCAAGAAGATCCAAAACAATCAGTGGTCCTTTTTAAAGTACAGAAAAGTACTAACATGAAGGTGGTTTAAACAGTCCCGATCTTGATCCGAATGCTGTGCATTTAGCTGTAATTACCTGACCTTATTTCAATATAATATAGTAATAGGATGTGTTAATAAATGTGTAGGTCGCTTGTCTTGTTGTCTTTAATCACGCTTTGACTGACCTTTGCCATCTTGAAGTGTCAGTGCATACACCGAGCCTGATTACGCCCAGTCTTTTCATCTCTTAAAAAATGACTATTAAGAAGGAAAAGGTAAATGCATTTTGAAGGGAAAAGATGGTGGAGATCATGCTTGGGAAAAAAAAGGCTTTACTTGTAGGTATCTTTACAAGGGCGGCTAGCTGTCAAGGCCAAACTGATTAATGCAGAATCACTACATGTTCACAGTCAGAACGCCTGTCTGACTATTCAAAGCTGAGGGGAGCCTCTGTTGCCTCATTAATTTTTAATTTGCCAATCGGCTAGCTCAGATAAAGGCAAACTTTTCTTAATATTTTTGTTTTTGTACTATAATTACAGCAGCTCATGCAAGGTTTGCTGCCTCTGTGCCATTACATTATTATATCTGGGTGTAACTCACGAAAGCATGTAAAGTGAAGCAAGTTATTAAGTGTTATTTAACGTTCATGCAATATAAACAAAAATCTGCAAGTAAATGAAGTCATGTAGTTGTTATTTTATTCCTGTACTGGAAAATGCAGAATTTTGAGTAAAGTTATTATTATAAAATGATATGCATTTATACAATCTGGGGCGTTCAAGTCAAACCAGGACTTGTGATTTTGCATGAATGAAGGCATAAAACTGATTGTCATATACTGAAGATGACCGAATGGTGCAAAGATTGAATGGTGCAAACATTTTAAAGAAAGACTTACTTCTATGAATTCTGATCCATATAGTCATTTCCATAAACATTTAGCGAATGGAACTTCTGCTCCTTGAAAATTAACATAAATTGTTTTGCCGTCTTGCGAAAGAGGAGACGCATCTGTCTATGGGATTCGTACACACAATTATTCATTAACACAACTTGCATGTTACAGGAACTAATCTGGGAGTTATTGCCTGACCAGCCCTGATCTTCCTAAGTCATTTCCACATGTTTGGGCCATTAAAGGAGTTCCTGGGAGGCCAGCATTTCAGAAGTGAAACAGGCAGTTTGATCATGGCTTCAGGATAATAATAATAATAATAATAATAATAATAATAAAATAAAATAAAATAAAACTTTATTTAAAAAACTAATGTTATGCTATGATAAATGTATTACTGTATTAGGAGATTATATAGCGAAATAAAGTAATTTTAAAATAAATTTTGTTTTTCTGCACAACCAAAAGTTTTATTTTAACTTGAACGCCTCTTGTATTATACCAGATGTAACATTTTTCTTTTTTTCTTTTTAGATTTAATTACTTTATCTGGAACCATAAATAACTAGAGAAGTGAATGTCGCATTTGTTGATATTCAGAATCAATACAATAAAACTGTTTATTGTGTTAAGACGGAAAAGAAAGGACATAGTGAACATGGACAGCACTTTAACACGTTTGTGAGTGAGAAAAAAGTTTTATTATTAATTAATGGAGACCAGAGTTCAGGAAGTTTTAAAACAATTAAGAAAATTAGTTTTTTTTAAACATTTTTTAGAAATATCTGTGTACTTATTTTTAATCACATGAGTCTGAACACTCATGAATTAATCTACACGAAATTATAATTAAAGTGAGTTTATTCAGATTTTTTTTATTCTTCTTCTTATTTTTTTAATGATAGGAGCTCTGTCAATTTTCAGTTGACCGTTGTCTCTGAATTTGTTCTAATACATTTTTTGTTCTCTGGCGGCAAGCATACACAGGGATGTACTGTATAATGGTGGATGTCTCACACGGTTAAGATCTCCCTGAGGAGGTGTTAGTCAAACATTTTTAGAATCAGTCTCCAGTGTAAATGCTTTTAAACCGACAACAAATGTTTTCCAAGAAAGCAAAGTATTCTGGAAAGAGGGAGTTAGAGTTTTTCAGAGAGGGTGAGGGAATTAACATCCCTAGCAGCAGGGCTGGACTCGGACAAAAAAATAAATAAATCAGGTCTGGCATTTTGGTCCAGGGGGTCTGCCAGAATCAGTCCAGGTGCATCTCAAGTCAAAAAGGATTTACAGTACAGAATGTCCAACTTCTAAAAAGTATGTTCATTTATGGACTCTCTGTAATGTAAACGATTTATTGTGATTGATTTTAGGAAATATTCTCATATTCTGAGATACTGGATTTTCATGATCTGTAAGCTTCAAAATTAAAACAAAGAATGCTTGAAATAATTCATTTTTTAATGTGTAATGAATTTGCAATATATGAGAGTTTTAACATCTTTTCCACAATATTACATTTTTTTGAATGCTGCACTGTATATACACTGTCATTCAACCCACACACACACACACACACACACACACACACACACACACTAACTAGGATAGGCTACCTCCCTTTTCCCTCCCTGCTTGTCCCTGTCATTATAAAGCTACTCCTTAACGATTCAGCTACCCTCTCCTCCTGCTCCTCCTCATTCTGCCTGTCACTCTGGCCTTCATCATCAAATAGAGTACACTCCTGCTCCTCTGCATGGCTCGCCACCTGCTCTTCTACATTTGCTCCACAAACTTTGGCACTGCCGATGAGGTAGCGGCTACTGCAGCAGCCCTTACAGCAAACATATCTGAAATCCTCATACATTTGGTGGCATCCACCTCCAAAGTTTTAAGCTTTTTCTTGCATAGCTTTTCCTCACCACCACTTTCTGCTTTGCTCTGTCCGTTTTGACACAAGAGATGGAAAAGAAGGAGAGAGAGGGGTTATGTGAAAAGTTTTTTAGATTTAGACAGAGCAAGATACTGTACTTTATGGCTCTGTCTATGACGGCAAATTGGACTTTTAGTGGCAATATGGAAGGTAAAGCAATGGGCCGCTGTCCCGGCATTTTGGCAAAAAATTAATAATAATAATAATAATAATAATATGTGTAGTGGTTATTACATCTCCAGGGTTGCATGTTTGATTCCTGCCTCAGGTCTGTGTGCATGGAGTTTGCATGTTCTCCCCCTGCTTGGTTGGTTTCCTCTGGTTACTCCCGTTTTTTTCCCACAGTTCAAAGACATGCAGACTAGGCTAACTGGCATTCTAAAAGTCCCTGTTCTGTGTGTGTGCATGTGTGCCCTGCAGTTGATTCACACCCAGTCCAGGGTGTATAAGCAGTATAGGAAATTAATTAATGAATGAATAATATAATGCATCAGCCGCAAAGTGTGTCAACCCACCTATAAAATGCCAGGGATTCCCAATTACCAATCCAGCCCTGGATATCACTAACTATATTGTTTTGTGGATCTTTGACAATACCAAAACATTTTTCATAAATAAAAATTTGTCAGTCTTGTGGTGGAAAATGCCAACTGAGCACAAATTTTTTTTTTCATATAGCAACATGCATCATCATGTATTTTCCCTGTCCTTTGTTCGATAAATTGTTCGATAAAACGTTCTTGTGTTGTTAATGCATAGTGTTAGTAAAATAATGCTTAATGAAACTTAAACGTTAAAGTCAACACATTTTTTTTCCTTCCTCTTCATTTCCGTCTTTCTTCATTTCTGTTTCTCTATCAGAGCTGATCGACGGCACTCCCACCCTGAAGATAAACCACGGCTCGGGCACTCTAGTCTTGCAGTTGCCGGGCAACGTGAATGTAGCGGACAGACGGTGGCACAGACTGGATGTGAGGAGCAACAGCAAGGTGGGCATGTGTGGGTGGCACCTGGACCTCCACCAAGCCTTGTAGCCCAAAGGGACTTTTTATGCTTTACCTAGTCTGAACTTTGTACTCCTCTCTCTTTTTTCTATTCCAACGCTGCACTTATCTCTATGCTCACAGTGACAGAAATAGAAATAAAGGATATGTAAGGATGTGTATACGTATAGTCTATAACACCTGTGGATGGACATGGCGCAGAATAAATGAAGCTTTTCTTCCAATGCTTCCATTTTTAGTCAGTGAAATTTCAGTGACTAAGGCAAGTACCTCAGGGACAGTTACAAATTCTAATTTATAATGCTCGCTTTATATTAAAAAACAGCGTGCGCGCCTGCCGCTGGCTGTTTGGGAATATTGCGATTCATTGCTCTTATCTATTTGACATGCGTTTGAGTTTAATTGTATTGTAGCTGATAGAACCTGACAGGTAGTGTGTTTGCAAGTGTAAATGTGAATTGCTTGACATCTCTAATTGCGTTTTATAAAGCTGTACGCGAGGTGAGAATGACGAGATGTCTGGTGTCGATTCAGCGTCGTTTTGTAATGCAGATCCGCCTCGGTTTGAGGGTGAACCCACTGTTACAGTTGTGAGTCTGTAAGAGCTTAAGGATATTTACTGAACAGCAACCTGAGGGAAAGAGAATGAGCCCATGGTCAAGTGGAAATTGAAACCTTACACTTAAGTTTGCGCTTGCTTCTGTGATTCATAACGTGTGTGTGTGTGTGTGTGTGTGTGTGTGTGTTTGTCGGTGGGTGGATATGGTTGCTCTGTCTCTCTCAGGATGTGCGCTTCACCTTAGACCGCTGTGCCGGAGCCACGGTTATGGAGACGGAGGGTGTAGGAAGCTGGCTGACCACCGAGGACCACACTTCCTGCGAGGTGATGGGAGTCACACCGAATCTGGACAGGTTAAACCTTTAATTACATTTCAGCTTTTACAACTATTACAACAGAATTTTCGCTATAATGTAACTTTAATTCTGGACCGCTGGCTCTTTAAAACAATCCTGGGCCAACTGAGTTCCAAAGAAAATATTCCGGATGAGTGGAAGCAGTAAAATATTGAGGGGGGAAAAAAAGGGAGTGGGTTTTAAAAAGCATCTTTCCTGCTGTCAGCTCTGAAAGCTGTAGCACTAGTAGTTATCGCTGTAATAGCATCAAAAGTCAAAATATCTTTCGGCAGCTCCTGCGCAAACGTTTCAGAAAATGGCAGTGACTTCCGTCTATTTGCATGAGCTTTCCTCAATGCCACGGAGCAGGCTGATCTAGCCTCAGTTGAAGTATCAGCGCGTATCAGTGATTACTGGTGTGATGGGCCGAATCGATAAAGTATTTAATGTTTCCTTGTCAAGTATTGATGTGGTAAGATATCGATTTTCTGATAATCGCATTAGAGATTAGGGTTAAAAGGTTGCGAGATTGATTAAGCACATCAGTACATGGAACCAGGCTCTCGGTAACACCCAAGCTTCACGCTGCCGTCTTTGCCAGAGCGGTAATGTCCACTGAGCGAGCAGCTTATTAACCCGCTCAGAGGTAACAGCAGCTCCGATCTGTGCACAGGCATCTGAATGGGACGCAGGTGCTGCAGCTGGGAGGAGTGAATGAGAACGTGCCCTACATCTACCCCCAGCTCCAGCACAAACACTTCACCGGATGCATCAGCAACCTCGTCGTCGACAGCAAGGTAACAGTTCCAGCAAAACAGCACAGCTTCTGATGAAAAACTGAGAAAAAAAAAAACTAAAACAAAAGAAGCTGCTACTGCATTCACATGATAGGAACTAGAATGGAAAGGTGTTGGGCCTCAGATGGGTCAGTCAGGTTTTCTTTTACTTTCTTTCTTACATTCCTTCTTTCCTTCTTTGTCTGCTGCCTATTTGCCTGTCTTTCATTGCGTCTCTCTTCTTACTTTTCTTTTCCTCTCTTTCTCTCTCTCTCTGTTTTCACTCCCTATTTTCTTTCTTTCTTTCTTTCTTTCTTTCTTGTCTGCTGCCTATATAGCTGTTTTTCATTGGGTCTAGCTCACTTTTCTTTCCATTTCTCTATCTCTGTGCTTCCTATTTACTTTTCTTTCTTTCTTTCTTTCTTTCTTTCTTTTGTCTGTCCTTTCTTTCTGCCTTCCTTCCTTCTTTCATTGTCTGCTGTATATTTGGCTATTTTTCATTGTGTCTTTCTCACTTCTCTCTCTCTCTCTGTCTCTCTCTCTGTTTCCTATTTACTTTTCTTTCTTTCTTTCTTTTTTCTTTTTTTCTTCATTCATTCATTCATTCATTC
>JAOVVA010000037.1:8554378-8569713 GCA_028565275.1 Leiocassis micropogon | reverse complement strand
TTCATTCATTCATTCATTCATTCCTTATTTGTCTGGTGCCTATTTACCTAGCTTTCTATTCTATCTTTTCTTTACATTTGTGCATTTTCTTTCTTTCTTTCTTTCTTTCTTTTACAATTTATTTGCTTTTTATAGATGAAAACTATACTAACTTCATAACTTTTAACTTTCCAGTTATGAAGGTCATCCCTTCAGTCTCTCTTTTTCTCACTCTCACACACACACACACACACACACACACACAGATAGTACCTTGTTGTTACTTTATTCACTAGTTATTATACAGTAAGTTTATAATAAACACACGGTGCTATAAAAGCATATGAATTGCTATATGGAATTTAATATATTACATTACCATATTTTAGCATCTATTGATGGCCTTGGAAAAGCTTGATAAGTGTTTTTACGAACTCATTTGGTTTGCTGACGCATGAAGCATGTTCAAAAACGTGAGGCGAAAGACAGGACATTGCAGTTCATATTTTCCATTTCATGTCTCTTTCTCTCTCCCTATCTCATTTCTAATCTGTCTGCAGCATTCATTTATTCTATTTCCCATCACACTGCCCATAAAGATAAAATACATACATTACACTAATAAAAACAATGCAGTTGAACTAAATTGTGTAAACCAGGCATGTCTTCCTTTAGGAAATGTTTGAAGAGAAATAAAGGTTCTCATGTCCTTTTCTCGCGGACATTCTGAGCGGCTTTATACGTATGGAGCCCTGATCTCGCTGGGGTGATTTCCACTGCATAATAGTGAGCTCGTAAACATAATTAAAGGCACTCCTTCTTCCACTTAATGTTCCACTTGGCTTCTTAAATCACTTTTAAACACTTCTTAATGTTGCTCATTGTGTGAGGGCTCAAGGGACAGTTAAGAAACATCTTCACCACTGCAGTCTTTTAAGAAATTATTGAGTTGATTTTTTTTTTTGTACCGGAGGAGCTATTTCGGGAAAGTAGAAGAACCTTATCAGGGATCCAAAAACCAAATGATATGGGACCTCAGGGATGTAACTAATTTGATATGATGAAAACAATTTTGGCTTTAGGTTATAACACCCCTGTGACTTAAACAAAGCATCAGATTGTAATACTTTTTTCTTTTTTTTGTTCCTTTTCCTCAGGTGTATGATCTGGGTTCTCCAGCTGATTCCTTCGGGAGCTCTCCTGGCTGCTCGATGACAGACAGGAGTTGTGTGAACATGGGTTTCCCCTCGTGTGGCACCAGGGGTCGCTGCCATGGCGAATGGGGCTCCTTTAGCTGCCAGTGTATAGCTGGGTACAGCGGGCATCAGTGTGAACAAGGTAACGAGACACGAAATCCACACACACCGTGGATGCACTTTAAGTATAGGAGTTAGGGATGATTAGAATTCAGCTGCGAGCGACATTAGTGAATGAAGGTGTAAAAAAGAGGACGTGTGAGTATGGAGTATGGGAAGCTTCTTTTTTTTTTTTCCTTAGAGAGTAAAAGCAGGGCCTTTGAATGGCAGTAATGTGTGGGAGGAGAGCATGTTATCAGCCAACGCTGGTTTGGCAGAAACAGAAATCAGAAGTATTCTGAAGTGGTATGAACTGTACAGTAGGTTGTGTTTATGTAATACCCTGGGAACATCCTGTCAGGAAACAACATACACCGCTTATGAGTTCTGATTTTTGTACTCTCCTCACGTGTTTAGCCATTAACAGTGTGTGTGTGTGGGTCTGTGTGTATGTGATTGACAGAGCTTCCTGAGTATTCCTTTGATGGCAGAAGCTATGTGCATTATCAGCTTTCTGGGACGCTTCAAGCCAGACACACACAGGTGCAGGTTCTGATCCGAACTCGTAAACACAGCAGCTCCGTCCTCAGCCTGCTCTCTGCTGCACAGAATGAGTACATCCGACTGGAGGTGAGGATCTCTCTCTCTCTCTCTCTTTCTCTGCCTCTGCATGATGGTGCCAGTGCAGGCTTTATTAAACCAGAGAACCTTTTCTAAGTCCTGGTGCACTTCATTGGTTCAAGCAATGATCGATTACATAATCAGATGTAGGAGTTGCATAGCAGAGCACATAGAATGAGAAGAACAACTTTGAATGTAAAAATCACAATTCCAATATTATTGTATATATATATATATATATATAGGTTCAAATCCCACGACCACCTTAATCCTCGACTGCTCAGATATATACTGTAATGAGATAAAAATATATGTTGCTCTGGATAAGTGTCAATGTGTCAAATGCCTAAATGTCTTAAGAATCATTTGTTATTTTATGCAATGGAATTACTGTACAACAATTACTGTAATATTTAGGATGAAGTGCTTTATTCTTCAAAATCTACTGGATATGGCTGGACAAAGAGTTAAAAAGACATCTGCAGTACTCTAGTGTCACTTGCTTAATCTATCCTCCCTGATTCCTTCCTGAACATCCTGTAAAAAATGTTTTTAGCCTGCTACTGCTTTTATCACTATTGTATGTCTAGAGGTGACCCAGGCCATGGCTCCAGAAGCTGAACACCATCGTCACATAGCCGGTTTTTCAGTTAATTAGGACAACTCTTCAGCCAGAACGACTAGAACTAATTAGTGGAATGATCTGTTTTTGTGTACAGAGAGAACTATAATATATGGCATATGTTGTCTTAATACTTTTAGCCACCACTGTATTACCATCCAGATTTCACTAAAGCTGTAGATTTCACTAAAGCTGCCAATAGTATATTAGCTATAATAAAAAGACATGATTTATACTGTAATGTTTTTAAATTGTCTTAAATGTGCGCTTGAGCTCCAGGGGATCATCTGCAGCCCCATGTGACCCTTCACATGTTTTAAGAGATGATTGAACGAATAAATTATGGAAGTAATGAATCGTAGCTTCTGAGATGTTAGGATTCTAAAACCATTAGGCAATTTGTTATTGGAACAACACTGATGTTCACCTGTCATGAGCTGGTGACTGTAAAAAATGTTTAATTGAAAGAATGATCTAAATAAACGTTGAGCTGTTGTGTCACATCCGACTATATTATGTGACTCATGGCTTTGAAATATTATACTGTATGTAGGATATCTCTTTTCCTCCAAGATAAAACAGAAGACACTATGGTACAAACAGTCTGTATTTGTATCATAAATGGTTTCAATAGGTAGGAATATATGCCTGTTTTGTTCCCTATACAGTATTTAACTCTAGTTTCAATAGTAGGATAGCAGAGTACTAATACAAAAATGTTTCTTTAATAAAAAGGCACAGTCATTTTAGAAACCTTAAGCACATTAAACTGCCAACATGCCATAAAACGCTGACGTACAGTATAAATTCCCAGAATGTTTTCAAATAAGCCTTTAGATGAAAGAAAGAAAAAAGACTTTGAAACAAACTGTTTATGGCTGTCGAAAAGCAAAACAGGTTCTGACATCACCTTGTCAATGGAAAAAGGTTATCAATCTCTCTCTCTCTCTATCTTCATCTCTCCCTCTCATACAATCTGTATTTCTTATTCTCTCTTTCTCTCTGACACTTTTTCTCTCTTTCTCTCTATGGGTCTATCCAAAATATTTAAAAAATAATCTGCCTTAGGTTTATTCAGAGACAGAAAGGCATTGAGTCATGTAAGAAGTAAACGGTTATATTTATCCCAGAATTCTGTGGGTCAGCCAGCCTCTGAAAAATGACAATACAGAGAAAAGGAAACAGTTTGTAGTCACAGAAAATATTTCTTTTATTTTCCTCTTATGGTCTCAAATCATTACCTTACAGTTACCATTATAGGCTATTTAGCTACAAGCTGTCTTATAAAACATTGACTTATTATCAGAGGTGGAAAAGTGACAAAGTGCAATTACTGTACGGTTTGAACCATAATATATACAGTACTAAAACTCACGCATCCTTGACGTGCATTTGGATTTGTTAACGGAGAAAAGCTCCAGACACACGTGTTCCCAGTAGTAAAAAGAAAGTTGTGTGGTGCATTTGTTGTGGAAATCGAGGGGCAGAGTTTAAAAAAGGTGGCAGAACATATTGCTGCCCATATCTGTCCCATTCCCCCAACTTTACATCACTTGATTCCTATGTGTTGTTCAATTGTGAAGATCCGCCAAGAACTGCCCCTGTGTTACGCGAGCAAATCGTCTCCTTTTGCAGGAGTCTGCAGCGACCGTTGTTGAGAATCTCTATGAACAATATGAACAATATGCCTGTCTAAGGCGAGGCGTAGTAATAACAAGGTAATATTGTTCATCTGTTTATTTCAGTACTCTATATTTTGGCACATACTGTACTGTACTTTGTTACCGCACTCAATGTTAGGTAACGTTTAAGTATCTTTATTTTACTTGCGCTTTTATCACCTAATACTTTTGACGTTTGCTCACTACATGTCAGAAAACAAATCACTACATTCATCATTAATTGTTATATTTTATGTGAGTGAATTCTGACTGCATCAAGGTGTGTTTTTAAAGGTGGTCCACACCTCTTAGTCCATTTACTGTGTCTGAATCGGAGTGAAAATGTATATTTTTGGTATGTTTGCACGTGCTGGACAAGAATAAGTAAACCACAAAGTAAAAAAAAAACTATACAAGAAAAGAAAAACATTAACTTAGAGCATGGGGTGAAATTAGAAATCACATTCATTGACATTGCAACGATAGTGTACATAGAAATCTCAAAAATCTTCCAAGCATGAAGAACACGGAGCCCGCGCTCAATAAATAGTTAGATAATTATGTCAATTTTGTGTGTAGCACACAGTATTTATCTTGTCTTTCTGTTTGTTGGAACAAATATCCAGAACAAATCACAGTAGCTTTATTCTTTACTCAACGCAAATTGTACCTTATGGCTCTTAGTAGCAGGTTACATTTGAAAAAAGAAATTCTGCAGCCCTGCAAATGAGTCAGTTCAGGGTTGAATCACTTTTTGAGTGCAACTGAACCAAAACGACATCAACTCACTCAGATACCCTTAGGCACGTTTTACTGGTCCACTCCCAAATCTGATTTCTGACCATGCGGAGAGTATACAAGGGATACCAGGGCTGCCGTCCCCTGCTGAACAGACTAAACATAGGATATATATACAGTATATATACACACTGCTCAAAAACATTAAATGGACACTTCTTTGCCTTGAGCAGCCACAGACCAGTCAGATTGCCCACGCTGACCCCTGTCAACCTCTGAAAGTGTTTATAGAAGGTGTAGGAGTATGAGCACTAAGCAATAGAAAAAGGTGGCCTGGTCTGATAAATTGTGTTTTTTTTTTTTCTTTGTACTGGACAAACATGACCCATGGAGGCCCTGCCTCATAACTTATAGCTGGACTTAAAGGATCTGCTGCTAATGTCTTGGTGCCAGATAACACAGCACACCTTCAGACCTTGAGTGGACTCACGAAGTCCATACCTCAATGGGTCAGAGTTGTTTTTGTGGTGACCTACACAATATTAGCCTGCTGGATTTGTTATGTCGTATATACTGTATCTACACTACCAGTCAAAAGTTTGGACACACCTTCTAATTCCATGGTCTTTCCTGGTTTTATTTCCTTCTACATTGTAAAATAATGCTAAAGGCATCCAAGATATACAGTACAATAATCTCCTTTGAACAGTTGATATTGAGATGTGTCTACTATTTATGCTCTGTAAAGGCTTTATAACGAGTCTAATCTGAGTTGCTGTTAATTGATTTTTGTGGCTGGTAACTCTAAATGAACTTCCCCTCTGCAGCAGAGGTAAGTTTTGGTTATCATGAGAGCCAGTTTCATCATGACTCTCATGATGACCAAAAACCATTTTCATCAGTTTCATCATGGTGCTTGATGGGTTTTGCAAATACACTTGACAATACTGTTCTGGCAAGAACTATTACAGAACAGCTGGCCTTCATGTCTTAAAATAACAACTGAGTTTTGTTGCTAGTTAATTATCTAATGCCATATGTGTTAGTTCCTAATTTTAAAATACCCAGTATTGTTCGAGAATGTAGAAAATAAATCACAAAACAAATTGGATTAGAAGGTGTGTCTGAACTTTTGATGGGTTTTGTATATACAGAGAGAGAGAGAGAGAGAGAGAGAGAGAGAGAGATAATGGTGTACAAATCTACTGGAACTTTTGATTTGTACAGAATAACAGCACATAATTATGAAAGTAAAAACTCCCTTTATTTCTCTATGTAATCTTCTGCTACACTTATCCCAGTGTTTCCCTAGTGCTTGGATACCGTCAAGGTAGAAAGTTTATTTAGGACATCAGAGTCATGATTGGACCGTCTGGCTATAAATTTGGCTTAATAACTTATTTTTAAAAACTTAAGTCTTACCATTTTATTCTTCAGTTGTTAGTACAGATGTTTAGAAATATTGTCTTAGTATTATGACATGTATTATATTTCACTTGATATAGTCAAAACTCTTTTGATTAAATTTGATGTATTTACTCATACGATAGCACAATAACCTGCTGTCCAATATATTCATAGAATCTCTATCACTATCAGCCCAGTAGTTGAACCTAAACATCGTGCATCTTGAAATTTTCTCAAATTCAGCACCTTTTACAGTACATAAAAAATTGAGTTATTTTAACTCTTTATTTATACAAGTACTTTTATCTGAATAGAATTTAGTGCTTGGTAAATGCACTACCTGGCCAGAGAAAGGTCACCATTTCAGAAGAGCTGAATTATTAGGCTGCATCAAGCAAAGAAAACAAGTATGGAGATTTGAAATGACTGGAATCGGGTTAAGAACTATTCCGCATTATTAAAACCTGGAAGGTCTGTGCTGAACTTTCAACCTTGAGGGCAAAATGTGCTCTGAAAAAAAAAATCATGAATGAAGCTCACTTGAATGCTTAATAAGGATGCATGTTGGTTAAAAAAAATAGTTAAAGAAGAAAGAAAAAACAGCTTTTATGTTTAATACTGGTAGTAAGAACATTTTCACATGCACAATTTGACAATGTGATGAAAACTCACAGGATTGGGTGGGACTAAACAGCTGTGTGGCCATAAGAAAACCACTTTTTAGTGAGAATAATCAGACAAAAGAAACACTTAAATTTGCGAAGATCATAAAGGTTGGAATCACTTTCTGAGTGCAATTGAAGTGGATCGTACAAGCCTATGAAAGCAATGTTATGATCTGGGGTTGCTTCAGTCAAGTCTAGGCTCAGCTGCGTTATGTGGCAATAAAATAAAGTCAGCTGACTACCTAAATGTCCTGAATGACCAGATTGAATGGATCACATCAGTGGCCTTTTTTATTTCCCTGATGGCACGGGCATATTCCAGGACTCAAATTGTAAAAATGTGTTTCTAGGAGCATGAGGAATCATTTACACCACACTGGGCATCATAATCTAGGCTAAAGGCGGTCAATGAAATCTTGGAGTGTGTGGATTTTTCCTGCCTGGCAGCGTATATTTGCTTATTAGATAATGTAAGAAGTAAGGGATTTATTTCTTCATTTCTCTCTATTTCTGTCTTCTCTGAAACCTTTCCCTGTGCGCTCCCTCTCTTTCTCTCTCACTCACATTTTATTTACCTACCCCTTCCATTCCCTCACACACACCACCTCTGTATCCCCATCTCTTTGTTTGTCTTTCACACAGACTCCCTGACATTGAGCCCACCATATTTATTACTGGGTGGGGACTTGTTCTTGTCTCCAGCTGTGCACAGTTTGTTGTTTTCTTCCTTTCTTTCTTTTAGTTTGTTCTCTTCTGTATTTTATCTCATTCTGTGTATGTTCCTCTGATGTTTTGTTTTTTGTTCCACTCTTTGTTGACGGCATGAGTGACATTGACGCAGCTTCTATCGTACAATGCTGTTTGATCGAACATGTTTTGTTTTGTTTTGTGTCATACTTTTTTTTCCCCCCACTTAAATACCCGCTGCTAACATTATTGCAGTGTTTGAGTAGTGGTAATTGGCGAGACTTAAAGATTATTAGTTCCCTGTGTGTGTTACAGCGCAACCCATCTGCTAGTCTCTGTGAATGTTGTCACCGCAGCAGTATACCGTTGGAGTGGTGTGTTTGTCTTTAATCACAGGGGCATTAATACGACTTTGACTGACGCTTAGAATATGTGCACTTTTTTTTTTAATATTCATTTATCCAACACCGTTCTGAAGATAACACATTTACATCACTGATTATTGCTTTATCTGTTTATCTCTCTCTCTCTCTCTCTGGCTAATATACATCTACACTGATTTATTTAAAGCACATAATAGCAATCTGAGACCTCATGTTTTCTCTCCTGTGACAGTCTAATGTCACTCATGTGAAGCCTCACGGCTCTGTGTCCTGTCTATTTTATCACGCTTCGATTCCAAAAAGCGATCCCACCCTCATCTCCCATGCAGAGCTAGGTTTCTCCCCCTGCTGCTCTCCTGCCAATTACCTCAGCAACAATGCTAATTGATGTGAAGCGATGCTGCTTATTTAGCATTCTCTTTTTTCCTATTGGATTGTCACCAGCGAGTCTCAGCAGGAATTTCCAGCAAGGTGGCCTTACATTATCATCTCCATATCAAGATGAGAGGAAATGACAAGCAAAACAAGCTACAGCGGTGTGTATAATTAAACGAGTTGGAGCCGGTCTCTAGTCTGGAAAACAAATCGCCGCACGGTTATTCATACAAGCATTGTAGTGATTAGACAGAAAAGAAAGTCTTTTCGACCGCTCAGATAACAAGCAGCGAACAGTTTCAATGTGAACGAGGAAACGAAAACACGTTCTCTGATTTTGATTTAAGATTTTGAAAACCTGTCCAGCTCTGAGGTTCTCAACCTTTTATTTTTATTTTTTTTTATATATCTAATTAGATATGACCCAGTGCTTTCATTAAGGTTTATTCACTTATGTTGCTGTGGTTCCTCGCTACACAGAAGGTACAGGAATAGTAGTGAATTTCTTAGGGTGCATTCAAAGGCGTACCAGCTCTCAGTGGGAATGCCTGATTACGGTCCTGCACTACCCAAGGCAAGAAACAAGCATATTTTGTTTCATCTTTAATAGGCAGGCAAATTGTGGACCTTTGAAGCAGAGAGTATCCTCGCTATGGGCTATGTAAATATACTGTATTTTAATAGAATCGAATTAATAGTTCATTAGCAGACCTTTAAGTTTAAAGCTCACTTTAAATAAACAGAGCCAAGAAGGCTGACAAATGCTTGTGTGTGCCAGCAAATTAGGCAAAGTGGGAAGACATGTAAACTTTGTGAAGGTCATCCTCGTTATCTATTTATTTATTTATTTACTTTTTCCTAATAATTGCAATATTTATTCTTATTACAGTAGTTTGTTTTATTTTAATGGGAAAAAACTTCACTGCTTCCTGGCTTGGCTGCTTCTTTGCCCATGTCATGACAAAGGGCTGGCATTTTAAATACGAGAAGGTAAATTATGCACTCTGGGACTTATGTGGAAGGCTTCAGGAAATAAAATGAATGGTTAGCTGTGCGAGGAGGGTCGGGGCACTCACATGCATACACATACACATACACAATCATGTACTCTTCTCCTGTTTGCCTATTACACAAGTTTATTTGTTACAAATGTCTGAAGATCTCTGGTTACACAGCATATTCTAATAACACATCATCATGTAAAATGTTACCATTTCTTACCACATTCAATTTCTTATAAAAATCAGCCGAGCTCTGTACAACAGCTCATTGTTTGCCAGCTAAACCTGATGGAACCTGTAGGTACAGTACTGTACAGTATATGTGTCATGGTTTATCTTATCCTTGGAGTTACCCAGCGCAAAGGGCATTGGTTTGAACCGATCTAGTTTATAGTATTTTACCAATACGATCAAGTCATTAATTTAATGGTAATAAGAATAATTTTAACACCACAAAGCCAAATGTATTTCTGAAATTTACAACCGTAATGTTTATGCTATTAATGAACAATACCATTGTGCTTATTGTTATTCATTCTTATCCGGCATTTATTCTCAACCCAGATTGAATAGTATAACACTAAGGCAAGTTTTCACACCCATATTTTCAAAGTACACTGCGAGCAGCTATTCTATGGGAAGAAAGTTGTTCTTAATGTGAGCAATCAAAGGTGAATGAATAGAATGGAAGTGTAAAAAAAAAAAAAAAGTATCTCAGAAGGCACAGTGCACTGAACAGTTCGACTGATGAGCTACAGCAAAAGAAGACCACATCAGGTTCCACTCTTGTCAGATAAGAACAGGAATCTGATGGTAAAGTGGGCACAGGCTCACTGCAACTTTGCAGCTGAAAAGTGGAAAAAGACCAAGCTGTCTGTCTTCTTTAGCTGCACCCACTGAACCTTTTTTTGTGTGTGTTTCTGCATTCTGAAAATAAAATCTTTAGGTTTTTAGGTGGCTTATGTTTATGGAACACAAAGTGCTTTATTTAGAAGTATATTACAGAGAAAGTTGACGAATGTTAACAATTTTTGTTGGTTTTAAACAGAGGTGTGGGCCAAATACACAATTCCTGTACTTGAGAAGAAGTAGAGACAACCTAGGTCAAATTTTACTCTAGTAAAAGTTCTCCATTTACAATTCTATTTGAGCAAAAGTATCAAATGTATTGAGTTTGTCTTAGTTTACAAAGACCTAGTAATCTCCAATAAAGATCTCCCTCTCCAACTGTCCATGTGCTACAACGATCTCCACTTACGGGAGACATATCATGCAATTATCCATAATAGCCAGCAGGTGTCACTTCACTTACTAAACACCACCCTGGTTATGTAATACACAAATGTAGTGAAGTAGAAAGTACAGATATGTGTTGTAGGATGTAGCATAGAAAAAATAAAAATGACTTAACTCCAGTAAAAAAAATAAAGTAAATTAACTCTGTTAACTTCTACCTCTTTTTAACCCAAAAAAATTGTGTAAAACATATATACATCATATATTTAATTAGGATATCATTGATTAAAAATGAACAAAAATTCCAAGAAAATCTCAGCAATGTAAAAGAAAATGTATTACATACTTGTGTGTATAGTTAAGTGCAAAGACTTTTTTTCCCCCCTTTCACCATGGGTTTAAGTACAGTATATTTAAACAGTCTGTTAAAACTGTGATATTTTAGAGCAGACCCTGAAATTTTAAAATCATAACACTTTTACTAAAGTGACATGGTAAGGTTCTAGGGTACCATATAATCTTCCGGTACTCTAAATACTTTTAAAGCTTGCTACATGAGCTAGTCTATTAAACTGGAAATGAATTTAAAGAACAGTGTTTTATTCTATTAATTATGGGAGTTTATAAATTGCTTCATTTTCAGTCACAGTAAAACATTTTAAGCATGTAATTTTCATAGACCAGCTATAGCATACTATGAATACTAATTAAAAGAAAAACAAAAGCAACAAAAACAACAAAAAAAATGGATATAAATGTAGAATATGCAGCAGAGAATGTGTTTTGCAGCATGAGTGGGCTGCTAGCCTAAATTGACAGTGTATTGAATTCCCAGGTCCCAGAGTTTCCAATTAAAGGGGTGGTATGTTTAATTCTGTCAGTGTGTGGCAGGGCTTTATCAGATCCCTTCTTTACCTGATTATAACCATCTCCCATGGCTTGCTGGTGCAATACGTGCTAAGTTTCTTCCTTCATCTTTCCTGTCTGTTCTCCTCTGTCTCTTTCATCACATCTTTCTCTGTTTATTACCAACAGAGCCTTCTTATCAGCATAACAGACCCTAACTAAAACAGTTTATTTCTTGCTTTATCTGGAATTACCAGCAAATGTGCTTTTTGGAAACCCTTTAAATTGTATAACACGTTGCATATTTGCCTCGCTTCCAGATATTTCAGGGCTTGTTAGCTGTTTTCTACAACCTCGGAGACGGAGACTTCAACTTGACAATGGTCTCTCATCGGCTGGACAACGGTGAGTGGCACGAAGTTTACATGGAGCGCCACGATAATGAGATGACTTTACGCGTAGATGGCGGCGGTGGACGGAGAGAGGTCACTGGGTCACCTGGACGGAGCCGTGAGATCATCATTGACCCCTCCTTGGTCATGCTCGGAAATTCATTCCCAACTGGACACAACAAGAGCTTCCAAGGTAAAAAAAAAAAAAGTAAAAAATAAATAAATAAATAAATAAGTCAACACAGACCGAATGTTGAAAAAAACACAGTTGTTTAATGCATCTGTCGATGTGCTATACGGCTGAATTGAATTTAATGATGCAAGAGCTTAAATCTGTTGTTTTAGGCTCTTTTTAACTGGTCAATTTACATCGTTATGAAACTCCAAATGAATATGTTATTAATGGAAGGAAAACCTGGAGGGTAATCTTTTCAGGTTTTTATTTTAATCTATACATACTACACGCTATAAATCCAAGTGTGGTTCTTCATTACTGTTGCTACAGTCACTGTTGGATCATGTGATGGTAAAAAATGCCTTTGTGTCCTCCTGAGACCTGGACTGTTGTGTAGCACCTGATAACTACAGTATGAACTTAATCAAGGTCTTTAAACAGACAAAAGATTTATAGCCGACCATTCTCATATGGGAATAACATGAGGATGTTTACCAACAGTCCAGTTAAGAGACAGTTTAATGTCCTCAGTTTCCCTTCACTACATACAGTCCCAAACCTCTTCCATTAGGACAGTGTCTTTGTGCATAAGTTGAGTCCATACTTAAGCAATATCACACAAGAAGGAGCGCTGTTTTGCTGAATATTATTATCAAATGGTTATAATTTGTTGGTTTATTCACACAGTTATTTTGCTCTGCCAACACATATCCTTCCATGACTGGCAGAACTAACTAAATGTGACCGGCAGAGCTCACCAAGTTAGCAACGACAGTTCAAATAATTAAGAGGGGCGAAAGAAGTTTTATATTCTTAGCAGCACTACATAGACAAAAGGTGAGATGAATAAAACATGGAGGTGGTGGACAGTCTTGTAAATCTCCTAAATCACTCTTTAAAGTTTCACTTATTCCGTTATAGAATATCAACTAATTTCCGGCTTCCAATGTTGATCCAAATAATCTAAAATAGAAAGCTAGTGCTCTATGTAAATTGTACAATCTATTATTCCACAAACCATGTCATGCCCTTGATCAGGGATTAGAGAGGGATTTGGGATTCAACCCTTTGTTAGAAGCTAAGACAGTGCCAAGACGTGTACTGTACAGTCTTGACGGAAGATTTTCACAACCTTGCAAGTTTTCCACATTTTGTTATGGTTTATGGTCATAAAATGCATTCAATTTATTTTTTCACATTATTCCACACACAATGCTCCACAATGTTAATTCATTAAAAAATAAAGACTGAAATATCCTATTTACATAAGCATTCCTTTCCATTACTTAGTAATTGGATAAAGCACCTTTGGCAGCAATAACAGCCTCAAGTCTGCTTGTGAATGATGCTATAGTACAAGTTTGGCACACCTTTCTTTTGTAAGTTTCTTCCATTCTTCTTGACAGAATCAGTTGAGCTTAACCAGGTTGTATGGGCAGCATCAGTGCACAGCCATTCTCAGTCAAAGTCAAATTTATTTTTAAAGCACATTTAACACAACACAGTTGACTAAAGTGCTGTACAATCCTAAAATAGCTGCAGACATAGAAACAGACTGTAAGAAAATACAATAATAAGAAAATTAAATGCAATAAAATCCAAAAAACAATGTAGAGATGTAAGAATATAAAAAGGTCTTGGGGTGAGATTTAAAAATAAGAAGAGTACAGGGGCAGCTCATTTTAACGTTTGGGGGCTGCTATACTGAAAAGGCACAATCGCCCCGACTCTACAACTAAGATTTGAGAACTGTAAGTCTGATCATCAGACCTGAGAGACCGTGCTGGACTGTATGGCTTTAAAAGGTCAAAAATATATGGTGGTGCTAGATTATTCAGGGCTTTGTAGTCTATTAACAAGACCTTGAACTTGACCCTGAACTGCACAAAGAGCCAATGCCCGGATGCCTGGACAAGAGTTATGTGTTCCCATTTACAGGTTCCCGTTAAAAAGCGCACAGCAGCGTTTTGCACCAACTACAACCGTGCAAGTGAAGCCTTACAATAATCAAGTTGACTTGAAATAAAAATGTGTATATCCTTTTCAATGTCTTGGATCAACAGCCCAAGCTGAAAAAAGCTAACTTTAATAACAGGATTAATTTGCTTATCCAGTTTAAAATGACTGGAAAACACCCAGGTTTTTAGCAGCTGTTTTTTACATATGATTTAAGGGAAAACATCTCTATGATTTGGCTCCACTGGGTTCAAGTTTTATTCTCATTAAAATTTACACCCATCCACGATTTCACATCCTTCAGATGTTCAGAGGAAAAGATACATTTGAATATCATCTGCATAACAGTAAAATGACATTCTATAATTCCTAATAATGGATCTCAATGGTGGTAAGTAAAGTGAAATTAACAAAGGCCCAAGAATAGCCCCTTGAGGGACGCCACATGTGAGAGCTGCTGAGGAGGAAAAAATCATGTCTGATATCTGAACATACTGTATATCTGAACCAGTCCAGGGCAGAACGTCTCGGGTTACTTTGCTGTAACCCTGTTCCCTGAAAAAGCGGGAACGAGATGCTGCATGAAAACGCTATGGGAACGTCTCTTTGTTCCACCGGTTGTGAAGCATGTGTGTGTCAAACACGCCAAAACTTTGGCTTTTATAACCTCGGCCAGGTGACGTCATCTGATGAGGTGCACCTGCAGGTTATAAATAGGACTGAACCGGAAACATCCTCAGGTAAATTTTTGTCTGAAAGGACGTCCAGTCACAGAATTGGAGCGCAGCATCTCGTTTCCGCTTTTTCAGGGAACAGGGTTACAGCAAAGTAACACGAGATGTTCCCTTTCAAAAGCTACACTCGATGCTGCATGAAAACACTATGGGAACTAGAATACCAACGCCTCCGCACTGCAAATGTCTGGACCCCCAGGGTTGTGTAGTGTGCGCACAGTCATCAAAGTGGGCTCAGACATAATTTTGGGATGCTGACTCGAGGACCCACGAGCCTGGAGTGGCATGAACATCCAAATGATAAAATCTGACAAATGTATGCGGAGAGGACGAACCTGCCGCATCACATACTTCCTGCAAAGGGACACCTCTTGCCAGAGCAATTGATGAGGCAAGTCCCCTGGTCGAATGAGCTCTAATTCCTAGAGGCGAAGTCTGACCACGCGCCTCATAGGCTAGGGCAATAGCCTCTCTCACCCAATGTGACAATGTTTGTCTAGTGGCGGCCGCCCTTCGGCTGCGGCCCCCATAACATATAAAAACCTGCTCTGATTTACGTCAC
>JAOVVA010000037.1:8539528-8554278 GCA_028565275.1 Leiocassis micropogon | reverse complement strand
CTCCCAGGAGAGAGATAGCCCGCAAGCGTCTCTTCAATCTGGGGCATCATCATATAAAACCGCGCTTTCGCATCAACATTCGAATAAATCGAATACATTTTATTTTATTATATATATATCTTTTTAGGATGAATCGAGGTGTAAGCGTTCGACCGCGCGTGTTACCACCTCTAATAACTCCTGATACGCTCACTCATCGCTAGAGGAGCGCTCTGAAGTGATAGTTTCCATCTTCGCGGAAGCGAGAGAGGAAGTTTCTTCCACCCCTTCACAAGAAGCGCCGGAACGCGCTTGAGAAGTGGACGGTAAAGAGTCAAGATGTTGCGAGAGAGCGAGAGAATGGGAAGATTACGTCTCATGCGCTTCCGCCAGATCTGCACGTGAACCCCAGGAATGCGCCGCGGCTCGCGGTTTCATTTTAAAAAAGGCGAGCTGAGCGCGAAGGACTTTAATAGGGAGGAGATCGCAATGCTCACATCCTCCCTTAAGCCAGAGGATAGCGTGCTCTTCCCCCAAACATCCAAAACAGAAAGCGTGGAGATCGCCCTCAGCGAGATATCTTTTACACGGAGGCACGCATCTTCTGTCTAACTCTGTCATCTTTCTTGTGAGTAATAAGACACCTTCTATGTTCGCTTTCTTTTTCTTTGAAAAAGTGCTTGCACACACGCACACACACAATGCGGTCCTTGAAGACAAAAAGACCTGAGGATGTTTCCGGTTCAGTCCTATTTATAACCCGCATGTGCACCTCATCAGATGACGTCACCTGACTGAGGTTATATAAGCCAAAGTTTTGGCGTGTTTGACACACATGTGCTTCACAACCGGTGGAACAAAGGGACGTTCCCATAGCGTTTTCACGCAGCATCGAGTGTAGCTTTTGAAAGGGAACCAGTAATTCCCACCCTGTACTGCAGATGATAACTGATGGTAGAATGATGTACAATATTAAATGCAGCTATGAGATCTAAAAGCTCAGGCCCTTCCAGAGATGAACAAGACTAGACTAGCAGTGGCTGTACAGATCACATTATTTTTATGACACGAATCTACAAATTTTATTTAATCAGATAATAATTAAAAAAATTAAAAAACAGTGGAACAGTGGCGCAGTGGTTAGCACTGTGGTCCTGCTTCTCCAGGGTCTAGGATTTAATTTCCCGCATCAGGTCTGTGTGCGTGGAGTTTGCATGTTCCCCCGTGCTTGGTGGGTACTCTGGTTACATCCCGCAGTCCAAAAACATTCAGATTAGGCTGATTTACTAGATTTCAGATTAGGCTAATTTAGACAGGATTTTCCAAATTCCCCATATGTGTGTCTGTGTATATGGATAGATTGGCACCCTGTCAAGGGTATAACTCGCCTCATGCCCCAAGACCCCTGGGATTGCCTCCAAACCTACCACAACTCTGTAAAGGATAAGCGGTATGAAGAGTGAGAGATATCAACATATTACTATTATTATTATTATTAATAATATTATTATTATTATTTAAACAACTACTGCCTATTTTTTAAACAACTAATGCCTAATTATATACCTAACTTTAATAATGCCTACCATATATCTTTTCTAAAAGAATTAGGAGCAAAGTATGTAAGGAGTATGGAGTATGTAAAGTGGCACAAGTGGTAATTTTTCTTTTCTTAATAAATTGCCAAAGAATGACATCTCTTTTGTAGTAAAATAGATTTTCAGTTAATTGTTTTATTTTTGCATAACTGGTGATGTGAAAACATGTCTTGGTAGTGGACATTTTCTCTAGCCTGACGTTTCTCTACTCAGGATTAGACTTATCTCACATTAACTCACATATAACAAATATGTATCATATAATGAATTCATACTTTAATCCTTCTATCTTGTATGATTACGCTCTATTGTATTAGCATTAATGAAAGATTTATTAGTGATGATTAATTCATAATAAGCTTAAATCCAGCTTCAGTGTAAAAGCAAATGTGTGGACGAGCACCTGGCATGAAACACATAAGATTACGAGGGATGAATTGACATATGACATGAAGAATAGCGAGAAAAGAAAGAATGACAAGTGCTCCCCTAGGGCTAGACTAGTCTCAGGCAGGAAGTGTCACACATTTTTAAGTGGACATTAAAAGCGTCTTTCTTCATATCTTGTGTGGCCAAGATATGCCATGTGTGGGCACATGTGACTGTATGTCAAAGTTTGTATGGTGCCTGAGCTCATGCTCACTAATACAATGGTTCACAATATAGCTTTGTTTCTGTCTAGACATTATTTAAATTTCACAGGGCTGCTGTAGGATGTATTTTTGATATTTTATTATTGCAAGAATGTTGAGAAGGGTGATAAAGCCTGTTGGATTTTTTTTTTCTTCCCAGTGATCAGTTTTCATTCTGTTAAGGTCACAGAACATATGGATATACTTTACACACTGACTGAGCACCTTTTTAGAAGCACTATACTTATAATACGTAGCATCCCTTTTAAGATTCTGGTCAATTTGTCCATGATTTAATCTCACAGTAACTGCAGGTTAGTGCGAATTTCCCATATTGCAAGCTCATTGTCATATTTGGTGGCATGGTGGCTCAGAGGTTAGCACTGACACCTTGCACCTCCAGGGACCAGGTTCGATTCCCGCCTTGTGGTCTGTGTGCATGGAGTTTGGATGTTCTCCATGTGCTTTTGGGTTTTTCTGAGTACTCCGGTTTCCTCCTACAGTCCAAAGATTATGTTTATAAATCCAGGTTGAGATGCCTTTTGCTTTGTGACAAAATGGATAATTGTTTTTGGACAAATTGTTCCTATAAAAAGATGCACATGTTTAGCAACAATACGTACATTGGCAATGGCTTTTAGCGAATGATTGATTGGTATCAGCAAACCAAAACAGTGCAGCAAGAAAAGATTCCTCTCACCATTACAAACCAAGCATTTGCCATAATTGCCATTGAGTCTTTCACAAAGCTGTGGTGGAATTTTGGCCCATTCTTCTTTGCAGAACTGTTTTAATACAGCCATGTTGCCATAGCATCTCAATCAGATTTATTAATGGAAGTTGAATAGGCAACTTTAAAATTTTCTTCTTTTTTTTGAGCCATTCAAAATTGGACCTGCTGGTCCGTTTTGGATCATTGTCCTGCTACATAACCAAAGTGCACTTGAGCTTGAGGTCACAAACTGATGCCCTGATATTCTTCTTCAGACTTTTCTGGTAAAGTGCAGAATTCATGGTTACATCAATTATGGGTTGTTGTCCAGGTCCTGAAGGTTCTATGGTATGATTAACCCCAGACCAACACACACCTACCCCCACGTTTGACTGTTGATATAATGGTTAGTTAATCATGAACAATTACCTTATCTGAGGAAAGTTCTGGCTTCTTTTATGAGCTCCTGGATAAGTCATCATTGTGCTCTTGGAGTAATTTTGGTAGGCCAGTCACTCCTGGGAAAGTCCACCAGTGTTACAAGGTTTCTCCATTTGTGGATACTCTTACTATAGTTTGCTGGAGTTCCAAAGCCTTAAAAATAGCCTGGCTATTAATTACTTTTAATTATTACTCTCACTTGTTCTCTCAGTTCTTCAGATTGCGTTACTTTTTTTACATAATTTAGTATGCTTCACTGTGTCAGACAGGCTCAATTTAAGCGACTTCTTGATTCGACAGGTCTGGTAGTAATCAGGATTGGGTGTAGTCATTGAAATTTAACTCAGCAACTACTTTTTCACATAGGACCAGGTGGGTTTGGACAGCTTTTTTACTTTAAAATATGAACTCATTATTTAAAAACTGCATTTTGTATTTACTTGGTTGTTTTTGTGTAATATTAAAATGTGAAAAGATCTCAACCATTTAAGTGTGACACATATGCATAATAATTTACTAAATACCTTTTCACAGCACTGTAAGTACTAAGCCAATGCCCTGAAATACAAAATAAATACATGGTCCTGTCACTGAATATAGAATCCTGTAGAACATGTTCTAAAGACATTCGGTGAACCACAGGAAGTATTGCCATATAAGGCTTGAGGAGGAATTCAATCAAACAAAGAGAGGGTGATCTTGCTAAAGTTAATATGATTAAAGGGTAATGTCAGAAAATACTAACAGATGGTCTAAGTTCTGTCTAAGACACTGAATCTAGGTGAAATGATAGATCATGTTAATGTATAGGTTGTATTAATATTGTTTTGCAGAAGGTCCAGTAATACAATAGAAGTTCACTACCAAGAACTATTTATTTTAATAATTTTTAGATTTAGATTAGATTTGTATAGATTTTTTTAGACAATAAAAACTGGGCAATTGAACATTGGAAAAATAGTCTTTTTCCAAGCTAGAGCTGTCCAGTTTGGCTGAGCCTTTGTCCACAGTAGTCAGAGATTTCTGTACTTGACTGACAGGAGTTAAAATTGATTTGGTCTTCAGCCATTGTAGCTTACTTTATGCCTCAACGTTCAATGTATTGTGCATTCTGAGATGGTTTTCTGCTCTACACAGTTGTAAAGAGTGGTTGAGCCTAGCCATTCTTCTCGCAGAGCTGTTTTTGTGTAAACTGTATATATTTTCCATAAAAATCAGCAGTTGCTGAAATACTTAAACCAACTTGTGCCATTCAGCTTGTTAATTTCAGTCACATTTTCCCTCATTTTTCTAACTCATGACTTCTTTCTACAATATGTTATGCTTCATTGTGCTGCTGGTACATTGAGGGGTACTGGTGTATCTATTAAAATGACCATTGTTTGCATGTTTTATTAATATATATATATATATATATATATATATATATATTCTCATTTTAACTATTAATCCCAAATTTTTACAGCTACTACTATCCTCTAACCCTCATGTTCTTTATTTTTCCTACTCCTTTTAATCATTAAAAAAACTTTTGATGATGTAATCTTGGGCCATCTAATATAATTTGAGAAAATATTCATTTTTCATCATCAATAAAGCACCAGACAAAAAGAACAAGTACTTTGTATTAAGAGAGCATGCATTTTGTAATATTTGGCAAAAGTTTCCTCATATTCCAACATCTTTTAATAATATATTTGAAGAAGGTTTTCAGGTCTTTGTGTGAATCGGGCTCTGTAAAAGCAAATGATGTTATGCACCAAGGACAGATCAGCTTTTATACTAGCTTTTAGACTATATTATATTACTGTATACTTGCATCAGTGCTATACGCATGCGCAGCAGAAACAAGTTTCATGAATTCCATTCTGATCATTCTCATTCAAGTTCCATTTACCAGATATCAGATATATAGCCAATCTAGGACCAAATACGAAAGTGACTCAGGTCCGATTTAAGAAAAAAAAAAAATCTGATTTGTGTTACTTCAGGCTGGTAAGGTGAATATGTGTAAATATGTGTAAATATGTGTGTAGCGGCATGCTTTTGAAGAAAATCCTGAAAGAAGTTGTTACAGTACGATTATTTGAAAGTTGATTTTTAGCTAAATTATGACAAAATCACTGTTAATCAGCTTTTCGCTGTGTCTGTTTCAGGCTGTATGCGGGACTTAAGGCTGAACGGCCGATCCATGCCTTTGGACGCTCAGCCTAAAGATGGCGTGGTAGTACTTAGCACTGTAGGAGTGACGCTGGGCTGCTCTTCAGACTCCTGCAGGAGGAATCAATGCAGCCCTCCATTCACCTGTGTCGACCTGTGGAGGATCCACGAGTGCAGGTAGACACACACACACACACACACACACACACACACACACACACATATTTGTCAAAGATGGGTAATGTTGTCATTTTTTTTTTATTGCAGAGTTCCCCTTACAGGCATGAGTGGAGCTAGCCACTGACCGCTAACAATAAAGTGCTTATTTTTATCAGGCTGCCTGACACAGGAGACACCAATAGTCATCATCATTTATTTTGTTCAGATTAAAAAGGCAGTAACTACATATCACTTATAATGCACCATGAATGTGAAAACTAGGTGTTCAATTTGCATGCCACATGCTAAGCTTTACTGCCAGATTAGCACAGCCGGCTAAATGTACTAGCTATGTGCACTCAACAGAAGCATTAACAGGGTTGCCACCTGTCCGGATTTTCCCAGGATTCTCCCTTTTTCAAGAATCTTTCTCAGAAAATCTATGGCATTTCCCAGGAATCATAACATCCTGTTTTTTTTTATAATGCAGATTTTTTTAAATATTTTTACATCTACTGTATATTTATCTATACAACAATTACGCAGGCAATCCTGGACAGGGTGCTATGACAATAAACACAACAAAGTCCAAATGTTCAGTAAATTAGTGCTTTGGGGAGTACTCTGAGGTTGTTGTTCTGCATGTAATGATGTTTGCTACTTTCTTCCATTTAGTTTCTCCCTTAAAACCCAAGTGGCTCAAATCTGTGCTGGCAGCACAACATTGGCCAGTGACGATAAAGAAAATAATAATATTAATAAAAAGTGTTTATATGGAGGCCTTGCTGGTGTGTGTTAACAAGTTATGGTCGACTACAGTACGCACAATCGAAAGTACATGTGCCCGGCTTGTTGCTCATATGCGGAAAATGCTTCACATGCCGAGGCAAATTTCTTTCAAAATTTTAGTTCTTATGGCAAAAAAAAGCATTCATATGCCAAGGAATTTTTGGTCGTAGACACAACCTAAAAACCATAAGAACACATGATCATGTACAGTGTATCTGTGCTATTGCTTTGCCTATCTGACCCAGTCATGTTTGTATAGTTGGTTTAAATGACATAAAATTAAGTTCATCATATTACCTATTTGTGCTGAAAAAAGGATATGTTAGGATAAAAGTAAAAAAGGATACTCTATACTACACAATCCTGAACCCTTGGCCTCATGTTTTTTTTTTTAATCCTTTTTTTTTGCTTTGTCGCTTAACCGTGCAATTACATAATAATAATAATAATAATAATAATAATAATAAATAAACCAATGTGTCACTTTTGTCTATTAGAAAAATCACAATTTCATTTATCGTACTGCTTGTCTGGTGCTTGGTTGCTGTCTAGTGTGAACGTAGTGTAGGTAGAGTGTGTACAATCAAATATTACATTTCCTCACAGCATCCATCTACAGCCCCATATGGTGAACTGAAGCTCCACCATAACTGTTAATGATAACCTTACATGAAAAAATACAAGTCTCTGCAATCTCCATCATACAACTCCTGTCAAAGAAGTGTGTTGGTATTTTTGTTTAATTATTATTTAATGTACAATGATTTATATCATGCATGAAAGTTAACGGACACAGGTACAGAACTAAAGTTCTGCATTAGATACGCTCTCTGCAGGTATTCACTTTGCATCCTGTTCTCTTCTTCAAATACACACACACACACACACACACACACAAACTGTATGAGGTTGGGGGCTTTGGATACTCGGGGACTGTCTGTAAGCATGCCAGTATCAAGCTGTGAGGACTTTACCATGTTCCTACTCTTGAGTTAAACGGTATGTGTGTGTGTGGTCTGTGTAAGTGGGTGCCTGCGTATTCATCTGTGTCTGTATTTCATGTGTGTTCGAGGGGGTTAGAGGGGGGCTTTTTTCTTATCTGCTGGAATTCCTTTTTCCTTATTCTCTCACTTATCGATTCGGCGGGGGCCACAGTCCAGCAAAGAGCAATTCATACAAATTTTGTGTGTGTGTTTCTGTGTGTGTGGTTGTGCGTGTATGTGGATGTGTGTTTTAAAGAGGCAGAAGCGTAACAGTATTTAGCCATGCATTCACTCGATTTCTTTCCCCCCACATTTTCACTGCTCCATCTGCTTCACAGAGATTATAGAGTGTGTCTGAGCGTTCCATATCCGGACATCCAGTACAGTCTGTGCATTAAACACAGCAAGATGATTTATAAAGTCCTTTGCTTTGGCTTGTCATTATAATTTATATGCAGATCATGACATTGTTTATGTTTATGAATCAAATTTTTCTGAATGCATCTGTTCTTAAGGGAACTGTTCGGAATGCAACATGGCAATTTTAGTGGAAAATTGTGGTGTGGGATTGAAGTTACAGTTACTCCTGCAAAGTTGTTTTAGTCCACTCATCGCGACAATGTGTTGTGCATTTCATCTATTTATGGTTATTTTTTATGTTGTGGACCATCAGTGAAGTTTCTGTCGTCATATTAACGCATTATAAGTAGGTGTTTTCTCACCAGCCTCATTTTATTCCCGCTCTTAAAATGAATCCTGAAAGAGCATGACAAATTCAAGTTACAAAATCTGATTGTTAAAAAGAACCGGAGAGCTGGAGATGCTGTCCAAGAATTCTACATAAACTTCTCCTATAGCAAACTTCGCCATAATATACAATTAAACTGGATTATGTGGAGCATCCACACTACAATTCACTTTGTAAGTTGTTGCTGTAGAAACAATACCATAAAAGATTGAGCACATTAAAAAAAAGCTGTTATTTGCATTGCAGTCAGAGCTGCTGATTAATCAACATCTGGCTAATCAGATCCGATAATTCAGCAGTGCAGGAGGATAATGTTATTTGGTAAATCCTTAAATGATTTTCGTAAACCGACATTTAAATCTGATCCATGCAAACATTTACTGTACAGCACAAATATAAGAATTTATTTTATAATCCCTCTCCATCTGTGTTTTTTTTTTTTTCTTCAATCCCAGGTGTCCACCGGGTCACATGGTCAAGGCCAACGCTACAGGCAAATTCTGCGTGTACACCATGTGCGCCAGTCGGCCGTGCCATAGGGGCACCTGCGTGGCTCAGTCGCCATCCAAATTCACGTGCGAGTGTCCAGAGGGCTACAGGGGACGACATTGTGAGGTCACGCTGGCCATCTATCATGACGACGTAGGCCTGAGCTTCAGATCGCTCTTTGCCATATGCATCTGTTTCATGGCTCTGCTAGGTAGCTATGTCTCTCATCATGTCTAACTTTTTTTCGGGTAACTTTCTTTTGCCTTTAAATCGCTTTCTCATTCTCTCTCTTCTCTCTCTCTCTCTCTCCCTCCCTCTTTCTCTCTTTCTTTATATATAAATGCAATACCCAGTGAGCTTTTTGTCTGGTTTATTTTAATCTCAATATGTTGCCTTTGCTTAAATATAATTTAGCAGATGGATTTTGTCATAGTGTTTAAAATGACAAGCTTAATATAAATTCACTAGAAGTAAGTGGACCAATTACACTTCCTTTTTATAGGTTACATTTACGCCCCAGTAATAAATCGTACAATTTCTGGTCAGCCAGTGCTCAATAGGTATACTTTTTTCCTTTAAACTATAACATACAGCATCGTGTATCAATCTTATAGAAAAGGAACCACAGAAAAAGAAACCTTTAAAATAGGAAAAGTAAACAGTATAATATATTTAAATGAAGTCAATGCTTGTCATGACAACTTTTTGATTGTAAAAAGCCATTAGTATTCTCAGGTACACATATGTTTGTCAGCATCTTGGAGAACATGCCGCGGTTCTTCTGGAGATGTTTATTATGATGATTCTATTTTTTGTTTTGTTTTTTATCCTTTTTAAAGTGCATAAATCTAAATATGACTAATTTTTACTGATGCAATTAATGCACAAGACATCAAGCATAAATCTAAGACAAAATCTGTATCACAAAAAATACAGGATACCTAAGTCTTTTGAACAGAGTGGTGTTAATGTTAACATGCGTAAAATAAACTGCTGATCAAGTTTAAATTTGCCAACACGATGAGAGCTAATCATTCACCTGCTTTGGCTGTCAATCAGAATTTTTATAGCATGGCAGTGTGCAAGCATTAAATTTTATCATTTTATTTTAATTTTTCTCCCTGATGCTTCTCTGTATTAAAAATAGACAGATTCTAACTGGATTTCTTTTAAATCATACTATACTCTACATAGTAATTAGTGATGATATAGAGTTTTTTGCAATTCTTATTCAGTAAGATGGCTATGGTATATAATATATGAAATCTAAATGTGCATCAGTATGATCAGGTATGGAAATGTGTGTACTGTATGTGCTTGTGCCCTGGAATGGGTCGGTGCCCCTGTGCCCCTACACAGGGGCAATATAGATATAAGCAGTGTAAATAGTGGATGGATGGATGGATGCATGGATGGACGCTTCTCAGTAGAATCAGTCATGCAGTGCAATTTGAAGTTGTGTGTAAATGTAGCCTGTGGCTTTTCTTCCCACTCACTGTTTGTTGAAATTGCTGCATTTCCAGCATTCTGTAGGATTTGTTTGACTTTCATATCTCTGTAGTATTTTTTTTTGTTTGCTTATAGCACCTGTCAAAGATAACGCAGGATATATTCATTCCACGCAATACTATAGGATGCTTCAGCTTTTTTCATTAAGCTATACTGTGAGCATTTCATAATCTATTTGATATGTTCTCTTCTTTGTACATAGTTGGTTAGCTCGGTGGTGAATGTGTTGGACTGCTGATCAGGAGGTCCCCGGTTCGAGCCCTGACACCACCGGGCTGCCACTGTTGGACCCTTGAGCAAGGTCCTTTATCCTCAAGTGCTCAGATACAATCGGGCGTCGGGCTGGCAACCCACCCCTGTAATTAACTGCAGATACCGTATACAACAAGGGTGGGGAGTATCTGTCGCCCCATGTGCCAGATGGCACATGGATGGACCCTTTGCCTTGCCCACCAGTTCCAATACCAAAAACAGTGGGTGTTCACTATTAAGCAATTAGGGACAAACCGATGTTAGTCTTTTTTTTTGTTGTTGTAATTTTAGCAAATTGATTTTAAATTAAGTAAATTATCTAGCTTCAGAATATTACATAAGCAAACATTAGATATGCAGGGTTGCAAAAAAGAAAAAAAAAAGTTTTGTTTCAGTCCAAGAAAATTTGTTAAGAAAAGTTCAGTTTGTTTGGATTTATTGTGTCGAAATCTCTCGTTCTTAAGGACTGCTAGTGCATGAGTGTCGGAGATGATGATTCATACACCTGAGACAGGTGCATTTTGCATCATCTGCTGAGAAGCATAACAGCATTTAACCCTGTCACAACAATTAACCCTGTTGCAATAAAAATGTATTTATACTTAGTTACTTGCCCACTCTTATTTTTAATCAGGTTAATTGTGCTGTAGGAGGATGCTCCATTTTTCCATTTTCATCCTCCTGATGTGTTCATTGAACACTGTTTGCACTCTTCTTCGCTTTGATTACCAGCGTTAATTATGAAATACATAGAACGTATCCTATAGTGAGAAATGAGGTGATGCTGGCAAGAAGGTTTTTTTTTTTTTTTTTTCCATGTTAGTATCTCCATGTTGGAATACAAATAGTTTTTTTCATTAGCTGACCTGTTTAAAAAGAGAACATCCACAACCATCATTAAGGCTTCTATGTGGTTGGTACCATTCACAATAATCCCATGATGCTCTTTAGGCTTTGATGTGGCGCAAAATCACTTTAGAAGAAAGTGATTTTAATTATTTTTTTTTTTTTGCTTTGTTAGTAAGCACGTACACTGGAGACTCCTTCCATACACTTCTAATTAAAAGCCCAATATCAGTCAGTACATCTTTACTTTTCATTTCTGTCTTTTTTTTTAATCCACAAATCACATTTCTAGACTTTCTGAAAGGTCCGATAATTAAAGCATTACACAGCTAAAATTTCTTCATCAATTGCTTTCTCATCAAAGTTCTGTGTTAGCATTCGCGCAGCATACCGATATAAGCTGAACACAAACAGAAATAATCATTTCCCTTCAATCTCAGATTAGCCTCATGGTATTATTGTCATGACCTTGATGTTCACAGCTGCAACAGCTTTTAGAAGTGTTAATTACTTAATTTGTAGGCACGCAATGTGCTGTTTACTAATGCCGGGCTGGAAATGAAGATCAATCTGCCATTTTGGACAGAATTTCAATCGTCTGGATCTCTCCCTACAAAAACTTCTGTTTGGGATTTTACATGCAATTCTGTTTATCTCCTTGTTTAAAGGGCGAGAGGAAAATTCAGTGAATTGAAAGCAGTCACTCGATTGACATTTTGCACAAGTAGTTCATCTTTCTTTGTTTTATATTTCTCCCAGGGACTTTAAAAGGTTTAATATGTCATGCTTGAGTTCTTCACTCTTCTTTCAGGCTTCAGATCTAAAGAAGGTTTGATGAATAACTCAGTGTAGAATTTTATTTTTTAAAAATGATTGATGAAAAATTGAACAAACTGACTTATACTGTCATTAAGAATCATGTATAAGTCTGCATATATATATAAATATATATAAAAAATAATATTTTAAGCCATAAATCATCACCGTCACATCTCTTAAACAAATTTATTTAACAAATTGTAGCTGGTTTCACCTGTGGAGAGCATGGTTAAAATTTACATTTGTCAGGCGTTTCATCCAAGGCAGATTAAATTTGAGATAACCCAAACAGCTGAGCTCAGAAGGTCATGCTCAAGGCCAAGAGTTACTCCAAGGGGTTCACTGTTCACTTTGATCTTTAACCACTGACCTTCCACTAATCTATGCTACCACATGATACCTCCAAGTGTGTTAAACTTAATGCAATATGAGTTGTGTCAGAGGCATGTCCTTGGTGATCTTGTCTCGGGCATAGTCAGCTCACTTTAGTGTCTTTATCGTGTGTCCCTTGGCACTCTGGGACGATCTGAGTTGTGATAAGTGAGGATTTATTCAAGGTAGATTTACTGTAGTGTTGTGGAAGCAGTGGAGTGAAGCAGAGAGATCGAAAACACTAGTTCCAAGAGGAAAAAGACATGCTGCTGTTGTAAGCCAGACATTCTTGGTTATGTACAGTACTATGAAAAAGGCTTGAGTCACCTCCTTTTTTCATATTTTGCATCCAAAGATCCAGACTTTTTCTTAGATTTTAATGTAGTCTTGATAAATAGCCTCTTGTGATTTTTGGCAAGTTTTTGGCTCTCATGTTCAGTCCCATCACTCAAACTGACCAGTTTCAAAGGAATGCTTTTTTAATGCTTTTAAATCAACCAGTGAGAAACAGGTGTCCATGATGATTGTACTGGTGATTAGTATATTGCTGAATGCTGAATGCCCAGTGGTTGGAATAGATGAGAGGGTAAATAAGGTTGTTGCTGAGGTTGTTACATAAACAAACAATTTTTAAATAGTTTTTTTAGGTACTTTGCAGCCTGTTGCAGTAAAACATTTGTTCTTATTTCTTTAATGTAAGGTACATCATTTAATCCAATTTAATATGAAGAATTGTGGCATCACGGTGCTAATCACTGTCCCCTTGCACCTCCAGGGTCCGGGTTCGATTTCCAGCCAGGCTCAATTCCTGCCTCTGTGTGCATGGAGTTTGCCTGTCCCCCCCCGTGCGTGGTGGGTTTCCTCTGGGTACTTCGGTTTCCTTCCCCAGTCCAAAGTTCCTCAAAACACTGGGACGTTTAACTATATGTATAAGTCTGCATCACAGGTGTTCTACAATTGTTATTTAGTCTAAATCTTGATTGTCAGCATGTGAAACTAGGTCTGCACGGTCCGCCATACTGAGGAGATACCAACTGCCTTCCAAAACGCAAATTTAAAACCAGGCAAAGAAGCACTTTCAGCAAGAAAACACATCTGATAATGTTATGTAATCTTTAAAAAAAAAAAAAAATGTGTGTGTGTGTGTCTCGCAATCCGAGGTTCCATTTCCACGAGTACTAAGTATCATCTAGCATGCATTCGCTTTTTGTTTTGACACCATGTGTCACGTGTTCACAACTGAGTCAATTGTTCTTCTGTTTCTTGCGCTGCGGAATTGTGGGTAATCATCTCCCCTGCTTGGTCTTAGTGCGCGTCTCTCACTAGTATGGTCAACATTGGTGTACTCATGTGTACTGTTAACTATAACACTGTGACCACATGTGTGCGTGTGAAGAATCCTGTATTTTGTGTTTGTATGTCTGTCGTCTTCTCACACGCGCATGTTTATTATAACACACGTGTGCACACGTGTAAAGCAAAAGCAAGTCTCATTAGAGAGGTTAAAGATCAATTTGCCCCTCCTCCTCTCGCCTTCAAACACACACTTTCTCTCTTTCTAACAAACACTGCTCTGTTGCGAGTCTTTTCAAAGGTAAAGTGTAGGTTAATTTGTTTTATTTTTACTTTACAGCAGTGATTCCGTTAGTGTGCGCACGCTCGAGTGTCAGAAGTTTCTTGTTTATTTTCCCGATAAAACAGTGTTTCCGTTGGTGTGTGTGTGTGTGTGAAAGACGTCCTGCACAGTAGGGCTACTCTGTAAGACGAGAGGAGGGAGGTAGTCATTCCTCCTGTCGTCTTAGCTTCATACACACGAACAGACATAGAGCATGTGCGTGCACAAACACACACGCACATACATAGCGTGTGCGCGAACAAACACACACAAATACATACACACAGATACAGCATGTGCGCATAAACACTAATGAAAGCACTTATATGTCGGGATTTATTTTTACTTTTTTTCCAAGGTAAAGTGCATGTTAATTTGTTTTATTTTTACTTTATATTTTGTATTAATATATTTTTATATATATATTTTTTTTTTGGGTTGTGGAACAAATAACTTGAGTTTTCATTATTTCTTATGGGAAAAATTTGCTTTGATTTACAAGTGTATATACAAGCCCGCTTCCGGAATGAGTTGTGCGCGCAATCCAAGGTTCCACACACACACACAAACATATATATATATATATATATATATATATACAGTGGTGTGAAAAACTATTTGCCCCCTTCCTGATTTCTTATTCTTTT
>JAOVVA010000037.1:8514691-8533452 GCA_028565275.1 Leiocassis micropogon | reverse complement strand
GAATGTAGAAAATAAATCACTAAACAAAAACAAAGAAATTTGCAAGTGACCCCAAACTTTTGAACGGTAGTGTACATGTATATATACTGTATACAGTATATAAGTGTGTACAGAGAGAGAATGAGACATAGAGAGACTCCTCATTTCTCTGTATATTTCTTCCCAAAGAGCCAGACTTTCTTGTATTTTTTAAATGTAGTCTTGAGGAATAGTTCTCCAGGCTTTCTGAAGGACTTTTTGGCTCTCGCTTTTGGCAAGTTTTTGTCTCTCATTTTCAGCCCACTCCCTGTACCTGACCAGTTTCAGAGGAATGCTTTTGTTTGTTAAGCCACACAGTGACCTATGAATCATTCTAGTTAAAAAAAAAAAAAAAAAAGAGTGAGAAACAGGTGCAGATCAGTATACTGGTGATGCTGAATGCTGATTGGTTGGAACAGATAAGAGGGGAAACAAGGTTGCTGCTAAGGCCGTCATGTAAACAACCATTTTTTTCATTGCATATTTAGGCACTTTTACTGTCGCAGTAAAACATTAGTTCAATTTTTTTTTAAACAACATCATTTAGCTTAATTTAATATAAAGAAATGAGGTGTGAGTCAATCATTTTTGCACAGTACTATATACACATTATATTATCACATCAGTACAATTCATAGATCTTTGGTGTATAGCACAGACATGCTGTATGCACGTCATTCCCTATTAATTTGGCCTATTTCTTCCAACACGGTTCTCAGACGTCCATTTACATAAAGACAGTCTTTAATGCAGCCATAATTACATCTTCAAAAAAAATCATAGATGTTATTCATTTCTCTTCTGTGCTAATGGTGCAGCAGAAGTGAGTGAAAGTGCAGAGTGTGGTGCCAAGTCATTTATTTAATTTTTAATAAGCACCATGTTCGGACTCCATGGCAACAAAGTTTGGTCTGCTTAATTAAGTGCATGCGGTGAGGAAGGCTCTCTGCACACTTGCGCACACTCACACATACACACACGTTTGTCTTACTATCCTTTCAATGACATAATTATGCATTTAGTTAATTTATCCTGTGCCTGCACCTAACCCCAAATTTACCCCAACCTCAGTAACCTAAAGGAAACACTCAGGCTGTAGCAAACAACCACAATTCCCCACATGGTCGCACAATTTTCATACAACTAATCTTGTAGGTCCCCTTCAGGATAGGAAAACATCTATATAGACACAAACACACCCACACACACATCCGCGTGTACATCTGCAACCACTGCATCACACCCTCTGAAGCATATCTGTTCCAACCTGGTGGATTTATTCCCCTTTGATTTTTTTTTCAGACCTCAGTTTATTGAGGCAAAGCAGTCGAGCTATGCACTCAGAATACGTGCGTGTGGGTGTGTGTGTGTGTCCTCATCCAATAAAATGGTGCATTTCTGATTCAATTTTTTATTTTTCTGTACTTCTGTGGTGTGTGTGTGTGTGTGTGTGTGTGTGTGTGTGTGTGTTGAGATTAGGCAGTGTCTGGATGGCAGTAAATGTCAGCCTTGTCTCATGCTGATCCTGATTTGCAGCCCTAAAAGTTCTCAAAAGGATTTTCCCCGCAGACAATTTTCCTCCGAGACAGAGGCGAGAGAGTCAGCTCGCTTATGGGAACAGGGCTGTGGCAGATAACACGCGCACTCACACACACACACACACACACACACACACACATACAGTCATAGAGAAGGAGAGATGAAGCAGAACAGCAAAAGAGGATGACAAAAGTGGAAGAGAAGTGAGAACGCAGGAGATCAAAATGGGGCGCAGGATGAAGACAGGCGCGTAGACTGAAAATCAGGATGAGGATTGTGAGAAAAGGACAGAAAGGAGAAAGATTAGGGAGCGTATGAGACTGCAGTGTAGGGACACCACAAGGTGGCGAGTGTATACTCAGGGCATGAGAAATTAATGACCCTGTACATTTTTTGGATTGGGGATTTCTGGCATCTGTATATATTTTTTATTTTTGGCGTTGCACTCCAGGTCTGTCTTCCGCTTAAGAAATAATTATTCTTTGTTGTCTGTTGCATGATGGATATTTTCATTCCTCTTGCAATTATGTTTTCAGCGAATGCACCGAGCCCCACATTATATCATCATTACTCATGTGAGGGTGCACTTACTGTCATTCATACACCAGGCATTCAAGCAACGAGAAGATGCATGAGTACTACTTCAGCCTTAAAGGTGTTTACGATCACTCTGGCAAGTCACAGGGGCTGCTGGGTAATCCCGCACGGGCAGAAACTCAGACTTACAGATCGATGGAGAATGCAGGACCCGAATGCAGTCCAGCAGAGTCGAACTTATGAAATAATGCTTGCAGAACTCATTCTGAAATCTCTCACAACTGTTAACTTGAAAGTTGCGCTTTGAAAAAAAAAAAAAAAAAATAGAAAGAGAAAAAAATTCTCACAAAGCCACAGAGGACCATATTGAGTCTGAATAAACCAGGGAATCTATTCATCCAGGAAGTATTTTATTTATTTATCTGTTTATCTATCTGTTCATTTATTTCTCCTTTTGCATCAGATGGAGGAATTGATTTTTTTTTTTTACCCTCAATGGTTCCAGTAGCTGCAAGCATCATTTCTTTAGTAGCTTTATTGATTTATGTGATGAAATTGTTCCATCTGTAGAAAATCCTGTCTATAAAATATTTTTACAGCACATTTCTCATCACACATTTTTAGGATGTGCTTACATACAACAAAGGTTAAAGGATTTATTTTTTTATATTATGAAACGTACCACTCTACCCCAGAGACACCGGAAAGTTCATTTCAACTATATACAGTATGTGCATGGGACTTTTTTTTATAATAATAAATAACAATAATTTTCCCTATTTACAGAAACAAAAGTCTGAAAAGAGTGCCCACCAACAGTTTTGTTCCTTGACCCTTTAACAATGAAAGTGGACTTCATATTAACTTAAACACTCTCCTGTTATACTGAACACACAGTATGACTGCAGATCAATACCCGATATCTCTTATAACCCAAATGAAGATGGGTACCCTGTTAGGTCTGGTTCCTCTTAAAGTTTCTTCCTATTCTATCCTATTCAGGAATTGGACTAAAATTATACTGATGTTTAAGATAATTATTTGGCCAATAGCCACTACTAATACTGATGTTTTTTTATGTTGTCATTTATTACTCCTTTTTGTGCAAGGCAAATAAAGAAATTTTCATTGTCTGTGAATATAATAAAACTGAAAGTTGGCGTGTAAAAATAATTTAGGTGGAAGTAAGAACAGTTAGAACTGTTTGTCATGTTTGTCTGATTGTGCATGCATCACGTTAAAACTACTGAACGTTTTAATAGGGTTTTCATGGGTGTATTTGGCAGAGATTGAGGTAACATATAGGCTTTATTTCATCCCAATCGGCCGACAGGAAGAGAAACTATGCTACTTTGAAATTTAAATAGAAAAAGCCCTTATATAAAAAAAATAAAGACCTTGAAAAAATCATTATTTCATCCTAAAAGACAACAGGTGGCGCTGTACTTTTTTAAATACGCGCTTATGAGTGTGCGATTGAAATCTACTTAGTAAACGCGATTTCACGCCTTCATTCTGCTTATTTCGCGATAAGGCGTAAAAATTTCCGCTCATTCCAAAATTCAGCAGATGGCGCTTTACATTTTTTAAAACGCGCTTAAAAGTGTGCAATTACAGTAAATTCTACACGAACTAAGGCGCAGACACGTTTAGTATACACATATATTTAATATAATCTTATTTCACAAGACAGATGATTTTTATTTAATCACTAATCCTTTTTGTGAAACATGAATTAAACGTAATTAAATGTAAAAAACAATTCGAAAAATGAAGCATAACATTCTTCCTAGGTACCTCGTCTTGAAATGTCTTAGAAACTGCACATTGCTGAAATATCCCCGCACAGCCATGTGCGCGCATTGTTGCAGTTATGGTTGGTGGTATAGAACCACTCATTGGATCTCTTGTAATACTGCCGCTGGGTAGACTTCTGTTTTTTTTAGTCAAACCGCAATTAACCATTGGCCACTGGCATCGGTGAAGTTGCCATTCAACAAGCCAAGTATCAGCCAATAATGAATTTTTGCCAAAGTCTTTAAATGTTAAATACTGTCTTTTTTCCCCGCAAACATGCATCCACCTGCTTTTGTGTCATTTAAGTTTGTTAGACATGGGGAGACAAACTCCTTATGGCAAACCAAGCATCCTGTCATCATCTCAAACAATATTTGATAAAAACGACAGTTGGAACACAAACCATATGCCACATTGTGACTTTGAAATCAACAACTACTGTCCTGGTTCTCTTTGATAAGCACTACAGAACGAGTGGTCCAGATAGAGCCAGCTTCCATGAATGTGGAAAGACTAAGGAGGAAATGGTTTCTATCTGAAAGACGATTCAATTAGTGGACTGCTCTCCACCTTTCTCTTTGAACGCATGCTGCTCCCCTTTTAAACCACTCTTTGAATATGAGCCAGAAATCCTATTTGCAGTGATTAGGGGAGAAAACGGAGCTAAAAATGTCTTGTGGCTTAGGGTAAGTACCTTCATTTGGCACGAACACAGCATGACAAATCTCTAAAGAGGAGATACTTGATGTTCATTTATGTGAGGCATTTGCCAAAGCAGAGAGATTTAAAGAAATTAGTAATTTTTAATTGCTTAGCTCCCTGAATCTTTGGATGTTGTCAAGGCATTACCAAAATAAATGTGTTTACGTCATCATTTTATTACTTATTGCTTTTTTTTTTGGTTTTCCATTTCTGTGCAATTTTTTTTTATCAATGTTAACATTTTGAGGATTTTTTAATAGCAGCAAGTACAGTTATTCACTAACTGATGTTGGTGAATAATATGAATAGAATGTGTACGATCAGTTGTGTATTCAGTGTCCAAAAACTGAGGTATGTGCTGCAACCAGCAATCCATAGTAACTAAGAAAAAGCAATGAATAAAGAAAGTGGGAAAGGGGGGAAAAAGGAAACCATGAGACAAAACAGCTGTGACATGAGGAAAGCCTCAGTGGAACTGCGAAAGAAACTGAATGAGAAACAGAATGAGTCGGAGGCGAAGGGGACTGCATGGAGAAGGAAAAAAGATAGATGGAAAAATGCCATGAAATCCTAGGAAAAAACAAACAGCACGAGAAGAGGCAGAGAGTGAAAATGCTGGAAGAAGCTCAGAATGTAATAAGACTGAGATTCAGAGTGTATATATGCCCATAATCTTGTTCTAAAGGCCAGTCTGAGTCTGGAAATGGTTGAAGGTAGAAGATGTTGACAGGGATCTCTGTTTCATTACTCTGTGCTCTGTGCTAGAGCCAGTGCGTGGAGATGCCCTGTCTAATTGTATAGCATTAAACTACATTCAAGCTTCTACAGTTATTTAGGAAATATTGTGGGAGGCGAGTGCACACACACCCGCAAACAGTCCCATAAAACGTCTCTAGCTGAGACCAATTATAACTAAAGTGAAGTAGCTGAGGTTGAGGAACTGTCAGACCACGCGATCAGTGCTGGCATTCCTACCTCTGAGTTTTCTCCTGCCATGTTAGTGGGTTTAGGTTTTTCCCATAGGAAATAATGCAAATGCAGATAATCCATTCCAGCCACCCAAAAATATTACCAATATTACCATTTTACAACAGTATAATGATATTTTTGCATATGAAGACAATCACAACATTTAGGAAAGATGAAGTAAATGAAGTTAAATTATGTAATAAATAGATGTTAAACTTCATTTAATCTTAATTTATGATTCCTCTTGACGCTGTTTTAAAAATGAAACTAACATTCTTGGGACACGGTGCTATGTCTTCACTAAATCTTGCAAAAATGCAAAAAATAAAAATAAAAAAATGTAAAAAAAGAGTTGAAGCTATTATAGATGGGTGGGCCAACATCATATTAAACTGTATGTATTGAGGATTGGATGTTACACAAGTTCATATGCATTTGAATGCAGGGGAGCGAATACTTTTAGCAATAAAATGTACATAAATACATGCCTTATTGATCCTGAAGGAAATTTCAAATATCCAGTAGCAAGGATAGTAACACAGCAGGCATGTAGTTGCGATTGCATCATGTAGAGCATACACACACACACACACACACACACACACACAAACATAGTGCACATGTGGGAGTTGACCAGTGCTTCTAAAACCAGTCAGTAAAACAAGCCGATTACAGAAAACCATCAATCTACTGGGAAATATTTGACGCTTATGTAATGTGCTTTCCCTCATATTTTATAGAGTTTCACTGTTAAAGGTTATAACGCCAAGATAATCACTCTCTTTAATTGGCAACCGGGTAGCAGTTAAACTTAAAAGTAGTGTTTCCTGACCTACAGTTGGGCTCTACTGACCTTATTAGCTTGAGCTTTATGGTAACGATCAGCTACAAATGTGCCAAAGTCATCATGGAAAAGTGCTGAGTCATTGCTTTTTTTTTCTTCTTCATTTTATGTGTGTGTGTAGTTCTGCTGCTCGGGATCTTTCTGTACACACGCTGGCGGAGCTACAAGGGCCTGAAGGAGGGCGTGTACCACGTTTCCGCTCACCACGACGGCTGGGAGGATATCCGCGAGAACGTGCTCAACTATGATGAGGAAGGAGGGGGCGAGGAAGATCAGGTGAATGACTCCTCATTGACTGCTTGATTTAAACAGTTCGATATTAATTAATAACTGGGAATGTGTGCTATTTTTTTTTTTTCACGGATATCATACGCACTCGGAATGTTAGAGATAGACATGAGTGGTCCATGTCACTATGACAACCTAGGGCGGGACGTCCAAAAAGTCTGACCGAAACACAGTTGCCATGACGGCTCATGTGGAACTGTCTCCACGGCAACCTTTAACATCAGCAACCCACCTAATCCGTTTTTCATGCCGACTGGAAACTGTTGAGAGCTGAATGTTTCAAGATACCATGACAGGTTGACATTTTACCCATGACATTTTTAGTGAAAGTGTATGCACTGGGGAGAAAAGCTCTAAAAGTTTATTCTATCTGAGAGGTGGGTGGAGGGGTACCGACTATAAAGCATTGCTACTGAATGAGAAGAACTGATGTCAGCAGGTGGTAGATACATTGCTGGTATAGTGCAGTAGCTCTTTGCCACTTTCAGACACCTTATGTAAAAAGAAAGGTGAAACATTCACACATGCATCACCTGACTGCCTTTGGTTTACCTGCTTTAAGTTTTATTTACACATCAGATAAACTTTATTAATTGAGTAACTTTTTTTTTTTTGACATGCACAAAGTGGTTCTGCCTGCTGTGAAGCATGTAAGAGAAGAAGTATTTTTCTCCAACTTAATGGTTAGGTTTGGCTTCCCATCTTTACTGATAAATTCCACCTTCTGCGTTATGATTAGTTAGAAAAATCCAGTCCCATCTATGATTGGTCATCATGAGCCAATCAGTCCCCTTTCATCAGACAAATACCCAGTGGATGGAGACAGGTGGGAAAGAGAGTTGTCGGAGAGTCTCGGAGTTCAGTGATCAGAAATAGAACCAAATTTTATTTTCCTCTTACGGAAACGTGTCATGTTGTGTAATATTATTCCCATATGGAGCAGATATTCAAGATTCAAAGAACTTTATCAATCTCAGAAGGAAATTGTTTCACAGCATGTACAAAAAAAAAATCAAGTGTTTACATGCCTAATATTTACCTATTGAATGAATTATCAAGGTTTTACACCCCCTGTCTCATTCTGCTTGAAAATTCATTCTCAAATCAACTTAGATGTTTGATGTTTGCATTTGTATTTCAATTTGACTGTTCTTCTGATTATTAGTGGAATATTAGTTACGTGGCAGCTTGATGGCTTAGTGGCCTTGCAACTCCAGGGTCCGTGTTCGATTCCCAACACGGGTCTGTGTGCATGTTCTTCCTGTGCTTGGTGGATTTCCTCCGGGTACTCTTCCTCCCGCGTGGAGTTTTAATGTTTCTCCCAGGCTGGGCGGTTTTCCTTCTGGAATTGGCTCCAGGTCCCCTGTGACCCTGTACAGGATAAGCAGTAAAATGAAATATTAGAGGCTATGTAAGTGTACATTCTGCAAATGTGTAGTGCAGCAAGATGCATTAACATGCTTCTTTCATTCATCCTTAATATTTATTTCCCAGGTTATTAGTCTGTTTATATTTAACTTTATATTAATTATGTTTGTCCTTATATTTACAGAAGAGCTTAAACGTCTCTATCAATAAATATGTGCACATACTGATTCACCAGATCAGAGATTTTTATAATAAGACATCTTTAATAACAAAATGCTTGTCTGAGTGCCATCCAACTAAATAAAACTGAATAAATTCATTATAAAGTATCACAAATAATGTGAACCATTGACGATGCAGACAACAACAAATGACGCAAAAACGCCCATTTACGGGTTTAGTACAATTACTGATACAGATGGATAATAAACATTCATTCTCTTTATCTTAACTTCAAGCTAGGCAGAGGCATCTTGTTCCACTATGCTGAATTATCAGTGCACTCAGTCTCTGTCTGTCTCTCTCTCTCAGGTGGAAAGAGAGGTGCACTCATAGAGACGAATCAGGCTTTAGCATTAGAGGCATGAGTCAGGATTTATGTCAGTAATGATTAACAGAAGAACGCATACTGTAATGAAGACACAGGGCCTCTTACGCTGTCAGTGTCTCTTCGTCTGCGCTTCTTATTAGCCAATTGATCAAGAGTTGTTTATGTTGCATATCTCATATTCTGACACTAAAAAGAACTGCTGTAGAAAGCATGTCAAATTATCTTAAATTAATGAGTATGTCTTTCAAATAAACTTTTATTTATTTCCTAATTTCCCCTTATTTCTTTTTACCTATTTCTCTCAGAATGCTTACGACATGGCAGAACTGCAGAAGTCCCTGCAGCCAAGTCCAGCCCAGTCTGTGCAATATAGTCGCTCTCGAGCCCTCCATCATTATCACGCCCCCATCCAGCAGCAGCAACAACACCACCACCTCCACCAGTCGGACCCGCCATCCCGAGCTCCAACAGCCACTAGCACAAGTTCTGTGTCGTCCAGCAGCACCACCCTACGCAGAGACGTGCCCCTGAACCACGCTCCTGCCCAGGGACAGTGTGCCGCTCCCGTAGCCGTCCGCACCGCCCAGCTCGCCCGCAAGAGCTTGTCATTCTCCAGCCAGGACCTGGCACGCTACTTGTGCGAGATCATCCGAGATGCCGAGCAACACGCAGACTCTGCACCTGCCGATTCACTTCAGGTGTTCTCTACTGAAGGCGGAGGTTCTCCAGCCGGTTCTCTCAGCTCCTTCAGCTCAGCCGGTCTGGACGAGAGCAGCGCTGCCGGGCATGAGTGTCTTAAAGATTGGGGTCCTCGCTTCGATAAACTCCGAGCACTTTACGAGAGGGCGGAGGCTAGTGACCTCTAAGCACACTTTGTATGTGCAGCAGAACGACTAGACTCTGGGAGGCTTTTTCTGGAGAACGTGAGCGTCAGGGATGGACCCAGAATCACAGGGAATATTTTTTTGTAAACCCGAACAAGGTCTGCTTTGCTTTCTGTCCTTGTGCGGGATTCTGATTATTTACAAAACATTTCTCCCAAGATCCGAATGAAATGGAGATAGGCTGGTGTCCCTGGACTATCAATGAGCCACAAATGGGAAATGCCAGTCAAAGACATAAGCGTCTGTATATGACACTTATTCTTGCCCTGCAAAAAAACACTTTTCAGCCGCAACTCGTGCGTGACGATGACGGAAAGTGATAGCATTCGCTAACTTTGAGTTCTGTTGGAGAAAAGCCTCATACTCTGATCATTTCTTTTGTGCCGTCCTACATGTCTGCCTTCTATAAGTGTTTTGAGCATAAAGGAAAAGTACTTGGACATTTAAGATGGGATCTTTTTTTTTTTTTTGGCCTTCCTTGGTTTGCTTTTCTAAACGTGTTTGCTGTCAAAGTACCCAGAATGTTCATCAGTTACACCTTCAAACTCGGTCACAGTTTTTTTTTTTTCATTCACACCACTCTTCTCATAAATTTTAACTCCTCTTCAGATGGAGGGAAGGAGTGACTGTGAAAACAAAAAAAAAGCAGGATGTAGTACGATGCACTAAAGAAAATGAGGCTGAGAGCAGGCTTATTGTTTAGCTTTTCCTACAATGTTGGATGGGAATACAAATCGCGCCCTCTCTCTTAAGTGAAGTCGGAATACAAATGCGCTTGGGACACAGAGGGTGCAGGTCCATGTTGGAGCAAATTAGAGGACGGGGACGAGGTTTTCACCGAGGCCTTTACTACAAAGTTTGTCTGAAAGAGCTAAATACATTTCATGAATATATGTATGTCTTTTTATCGAGACTGGTTCACATTACCGGGCAGTGTTAGGACCTGATTTCTGCACAGGAGCTGTTCTCGGTGGTATGAGACCAGTGAGGTTCCACTCCATGCATTTTGCTCCCTTTAGAAAGCATTATGTCCTTAACAAAAACCTGCACAGCATGAGGCATTTTTATTCCTGGCAACAAAAAAAAACAAAAAAAACTAGAGAATGGAGAGTGAGTTTTTTCCCCCCTTGACATACCTGCTGAGAATCCTGATGAACTTCAGTATAAAGCTGAATTGTATCCAGAACATTAGGAAAAAATTTTAAGGTAAACCGACCTTCCAGCTCCTGACGCTAAGCATTTCAACGCAGCCCATTTTAATGGGTTCATGAAGCAGCACATGGCGTGAAAGTTTGACGTGCCGCATTTTGCCCGTCTTAAATGGAAGACAGAATAGTCACGTAGCGTCCTCCTGTGAGGCCGCAAATGCCAACATTGTACTCTATGCATTCTGAGGTTACGTTTCTCCCCCTGACTCTCCATCGTTTTTTTTTTCTTATTTCGCTTTCATTTCCGGCATGTTGTTTTTTGTTGTACAGCTCTTAAAGTGGAGCATGACAGTGCAGCCGCGCTGTGTAGGAGTGTGCTAAAAGATATCAACACGCTAATCCTAATACGAACTGATCGCTCACTGTCATGCTGCAAACCAAAGCATCATGGGAGATGGAGGAGTCAGTAAAAAAAGACGTCAATCTTATTAAGGATCTCAAAAGTGCCAATTTTGTCCAGAGGCAGCAACATAAAGCCCAGAAATGGTACTTGGGTTTTTCATGAACAAGATAAAGGATCCAACAGGACTGCAGTTCAGATTAATCCTCGAAACACGACTGGGAATAATATCCGAGAGACACGAATGGTCTCCCAGGTTTTTATCATCTCGGACAGATCAGCATCATCTTAATTTCGCAGACATTATTTTTTGTGGTGAATATATAGTACTGCATATTGTGAGATGTTTTTACCTCATTTGTACATATCAAAGAAAGTTACTGCTTTTCAAAGAAATATCAAGAATCCCATTTGAGAAATATCAAGCTTCTGCTGTTGAACGTGAGCTTGTATTTTATCATTTCCCTTTTTTAAGGCATATTTCTTTTAGTGGGTGAAAATTTATTGACGTTTTGCATTTTTCTTTCTCAGTGAATAAAGTTATTTACTACTATTATGGTTTGTGTTCTCTCACTTTTGCTCTCTCTATTGAATAACACTGATTAGCAATTACATACCAGTAAACTGGTGGTAAAATCATGGCCACCCTGTGCTCATCTATGCCAGTGGGAACCAAAGGCCAACCTAAAAAACAAAATCATACTGGCCATGATAGAAAGGTATCGGAACACCCAGTGCATCACAGCTAAGCGTGAGGGGGTTAGCAGGCAAGGAATTCAAGGTTGTTGACCTGGCCAACAAATTCCCCAGATCTCTATCCAACCGAGCACCCACGGAATGCACCGGACAAATCCATATCCCATCCACAGAGGCCCCACCTCGCAAGTTACCAAAAGATCCACATGATTAAGTCAAGAACACTTTGGAATTTAATTTGCATGAAATCATTTTAATCATAATGCAGGTCGCATCAGAATGGACGAATCCTAGAACCAAAAGTAGATCAGAAAACAAAACAAGTCCTGAGAACATTTCTAGAACCAGTGCCCAATAGATTGAGCCAGTTCTCTGACTTCTGGGTATCAAATCAGATCTGATGTGCCCTGCATCACATTGAGAAGGTACTGACCTACTGGTGACCCATACGCACTACTATCAAGAGCTACAATCATCAATAAGCAACTGGCTGGAACAGTCATTTTTATCTCTAAGGTAATTTTTTTTATTACCAGTCAAAAGTTTGGATCTAGCTTTTTTTTTTCTACATTAATACTGAAGACATCAAAACTATGGATGAACACATGGAATTATGAATATGTTTTAAATTCATAATTAACTATATTTAGCTTTGATGACAGCATGACACATTCTCCTGGCGTTCTCTCATCAGATTCACAAGGTAGCCACCTGGAATGGTTTCCAATTCACAGATGTTCCTTGTCAAGAGTTAATTTGTGACATTTCTTGCCTTTGTAGTGTGCTTCAGACAGTCGGTTGTCTTGTGCAGGGGAAGGGTGGGTACAATAGTCAATAGAGTCAATAGCTCCATTAGTGTTACTACAGCTACTGTAAAAATCCATATTATGGCAAGAAACACTGTTAAGTAAAGAGAAAAAAACAGTCCATCATTACGGTTAGTCAACCTGAAAAATCTCAAGAACTTTGAATTTATCCCCAACTGTACGACTATAGTTATCAAATTAAGTCAAATTACTGTATTAAACGCTGTGATGAAACTTGGCCTCGTGAGGAACAACCCAGGAAAGAAAAACCAAGAGCTACATCTGCTGCAGAGAATCAGTTTATTAGAATGGCCAGCCTCAGAAACCACTGATTTACAGTATATTTCAACATCCATTGTTCAGAGAAGACTGCGTGAGTCAGGCCTTCAGGGTTGAATTGTAAAAAATAAACCATCACTTCGGAAGAACAAGCAGAAGAGACTTGCTTAGGCCAGAAAACACAAGTAATGGATATTAGATTGGTGCTAAACTCTCCTTTGGTCTGATGAATCCAAATTTGAGATATTTGTTTCTTTGTTATACATGGTGAACAGATGGTTCCTGAATATGTGGTTCCCAATGTGATGTATGTATGAGGAGTGAGGTGTGAAGGTGTGGGGGTATTTAGTATTAATATACAATGTTACAAATAGAATTAATATACAAATATACAATGCTGAAAACATTATTATAATAATAATAATAATAAAAACATTGAATGGGAAGGTGTGTCCAAACATTTGACTGGTACTGTATAATTAGTATATCTGTATATAATTATTATATATCAATCAAAATCCTAAACCAGGGACAGGGAACTCTTACTGCATTGTAAAATACAAAAACCTATTAGACTCATTAGGGTGATGTGTTTAGGGTTGGGTTCATTCCAATTTGCATATCCATACATACCATACATACACACAGTACATACTGTACATACACACACACCTTGATTAGGGTAAGAGATTGTGTGTCTCTGTGCCTTATTATTTGGTTTACCCTTCAATACTAAAAAAAGAAAAAAAGTCGAGATTTTGAGTGACAAATGATAATGAGCAGTTTTCTGTTTGCAATAATTTAATTGTAAGAATAACAATGAGATGTTCCATTTATTAGTGCCTGTTCGAGTGGCGTACATTTAAAATGTCATGGTGTTTCGAATTTGAACAATTAAGGAATAAACATGGAACATTCAATGAACAAATCATTTTATTAGAAAACACAAGAGATAAACATTACTTTTAAATGATGACCTTGTACAACTACGCACACAACTGAAACATCACAGGATCAAGCTAGTGCAACCTTCATTGAGTAATGCCTGAGGATACGAAACAAATATACTGTCCCTTTGCCATCCTCATTTAGGCCCTGATTTTATACCAGCTAACCTACTTGGGAAGTGGAATACCCAGGTTTGGGTTGCACAGAAAAGTGAAGTCTAAACAAAAAGCCTACAAATTTGTTAAACATCATAATCTATCTTGAGAAAGTTTGCTAGATCAGTGCGGTAATACAGACTGAGCAAAATGAGTAATTATGCACAATTAATTTGCACATCATATTTGCACTGTAAAAAAAAAAAAAAGGCTGTGGACTGACCGTGACATAAGCTGTTCTGTTCTCACATCACATGTTTAAGATATTTCTGTCTGGAACACAAGTGTACTGTATATTACAGATTTACATGTGAAAGCAGCCGATGCGTTCACACCGATGTGGGATTACGCCTCACGTTAAATACTGGAGGTGAAACCAGTTCGAAATACAACGTGAACACAAAATGAAACAAAACTGATGTGTCGATGTTTTCTGTTGACAATGAAAATGTGAATGAAAGTCTTTTCACATGGTACAGTAGATATCTAGTTTAAACTCCCACACATTCATCAAGATACAAGATATGGAACAAAAAATAAGTAACATTCCCCATATCGAAGGATTTCCTAATTGGTTTAATTTGACTCTTATGAATTTTGTCTTATGAAATAGTCAACACCCACCCAACCCACATTCCCTCCCCCCCCCCCCCAAAAAAAAACACACTGCAAGTGTAAAATAAATCCATTTTCCCTGTCTTTTGCACTTCTAAGTAAAAAAAAAAAAAATGCCAGGAGCTGCTTATTGTTATAATAGTGTTATTTTGCTAATCTGCAAAACACAAAGCTCTGTAGATGTTGATATTAAATCAGCTGCACATTTGGACACACGCACACATTTAGTAAATCAGAGCCTCAGAGCGTTAAATTGGAAAGTTCCATCGCAATCAATGCCGTGAGTACTGTAATAAAACACGGGGGTTCTCGTACCTTCACCGTATCGGAACACAGAGCTTCATTTCGGGCCTGCTGATTTCCGCTCTGCGTGAACTCGGAAGCTTTATGAAATGACCGAACTGGTGTATGTATTACACTGAAAGTCGTTTGAGGATTTCTGTTACAGATGTTTTGGAGAACATCAAAGAATGGATTTAGGGCATGATGGTGCAATCCAGAACAGATATAATTCTGTAGCACCCTGGGCCTGGAACAGCCTGAGAAATACATTAAAAACCAAGTCGCGTTAAATTGTGCTTGGAGTTTGGTTTGCTGGCTGATTGGAAAATGTTCACGTTTCCAATTTATAAAATACTTAGTGGCAGAAAACAAGACTAAGTAATATCATTTAGCCTGGATTCAAGTCTTGCAATAGTTTACATCAGCCAGTATATATATAGATTAATATAAATTTGTAGTCGTTTTACACTTCAGATGCGTCATCAATGCTAATGAATGTTGTATATTCAAATCAAAATCTACCAGCATTAGTTAGTCCAGTTAAATCAGAGTCTTATACGATAGATTTTATATTTAAAAATTCGTTGTTCATCCGTCATCGCTCAGGCCAATTTGCCAAGCACCGAATTACACTCCGGCTAATTAAACGGAACAAAAAAGCAATGATATTCACAGTGCTAGAGCCATTAGGCATTACAGTGTGGATTTATGGCACTTGCGTTGCACCCGTGACCAAGTCTGACTCTTATTAGTCACTGTTAGAAGATCCGGAGAGCAGTGGACATATGCTCGTGGAAACATCCGACAGTCAGCTACGACTCCAGCTACAGTGTAAAGACAATAATTATCCCAATAGTTCAGATTCTCTGACTAACACATGGAGGGTTTTTTTCTTTCTTCTTCTTTTTTTTAAATCCCACGCCACAGATTTGTTTTTTTCCTCCAAGTCTCATTCAGTACGTGAGAAGTGACAGAAAGGCGAAGAGAAAACAGAAGGACAAAGTGTCACATGCAACTATGTTTTAGTAACATATGTGTAAACATGTTTAATACATGAGATCATGTCAAGAGAAGGAAAATGATGATGGAAAGACAGAATACAGATGGCAAAACATTTCTTTTTTTCATCTCATGTTCACTCACTGTCTCCTGCTGCTCTTTAAACATGAGCTCCTGTTGCTTTAGAGAGTTTCAAACGCAAACCCACATAATCTGCCTTCACTGGATTAATCAGGTATCTGTCCACACACACACACACACACACACACACACACACACACACACACACACACACACACACACACACACACACACACACACCCCTACTGTGATCACTCACTCACTAAACATTCCTCACAGGCAGCAGCGAGGCAGGTGGCTGATTTGGAGGATGCGCTGTCCTACACACCCCCATCCTTCTTGCCTTTCTTCTTTGATTTCTGTAGCTTGTAGACGGTAAAAGTTTTATTGTTAAAGACACGGGTGAAGAGGGTAGAGTACGGTAGATCGCCTGTCTTTACTGCTTGGCAAAACCGTGGGTGAGAGGCTGGAACCAGGTCAGGATCGTTCTCTCCAGGTCCGTCCATGATCTATGGCAAACATTAAAAAAAAAAATTATTAAATATAACATAATGAGTTAATTAATAAATAAATTAATGAATGAATAAATGAAAATCCCACCAGATTTACCTAAATATAAAACTTGGCATAAGTTTGCTGTTACAGAAAAATATGTCATTATCTCATTATTTTAAATCATTCATTAATAATGATCTATATATTTTACATATTTTTTTTCCATTTAGACATTTTATATTGCAAAACATCAGCAAAGACAGTGTAGTTCCAAGTTATAGCATAAAACAGTTCATTTCTAACCAGACAATTTTCAATTTTCAATTCTCTCTACTGTAATGAAACCCTGCAGCTTGTTGGAAATTCTCGGACACTCGAAAAAGCATTAAATAGACATCTGCTTATATGAAACGTCACCACATCAATGATATGTTTTCCCTTCTTGCTTAAAAATAGCTTACATTGTATGATTTTGTTTTAAAAAATCAGTCCATTTGTAACTGCGGTGTGAGCAAATCTGGACACCCCACTTGTGATTTGCATAAAAGAAGGGCAGTGTGCACTGATTAGTTTTTTTGTGGTCTGAGTTTTGTGTATCTGGTGCCATTATTTATCGCTGACTTTGTGTCCGCAGTATGGAGAAAGTGTTTTGTTTTTTATCCATGACGAAGGAGCTGGATGCCCGTCCACATCAACAGCTGATGTAAACACTGAGCATACAGTATGGAAAACAATTCAGTCAGATAGACGAGTGACCAGTGGATCATGTGGCGATCATTTGCAAGTCAGCCCTATGAGGACAAAGAGTCACTTCCGATAAATAAGTGAAGACAGTGGTGCTGTCATGGCGGTAAGAATTTCATTCGCAAACTCTACCTACCTTTTCCAGTTTGTATCTGACTGGCCGAGAAGTGCAATACAAATTAACAAAACGGAAAACAAAATAACAAATTCAAAACCAAATTAACAAATCCGAAAACGAAAAGACAAAACCAAAAACAAAACAACAAAACCCAAAACAAAATAACAAATTAGTTTTTGGTTTTGTTATTTTGTTTTGGGTTTTGTTGTTTTGTTTTTGGCTTTATTTTGTTTTTTAATTTATTTTGTTTTCAGTTTTGTTAATTTGTTTTGCACTTCACGGCCGCCGTGAGGAGGTCTGTTTATTGGAAATATAACATTTATTTCTGAACCAAAGAACGAAATGAACTAAATGACTCAAAAATGGATTTGTTCATTTTGATGAACAAGATTCAAAGAACCGAGTCACTATAATGATTCAAACTTCCCATCACTAAAATACAATATGAAAGCATTTTCTCTTTAATATATTGACGTAGCATTTAAGATGGGCTTCAGGTAAAACACTGGAAAATGAGGCGTGTATTTTTAAAAAAATTTTTTATAAAAAGCAAAATTAACTGTTTTCAAATTTCCTGGTCTTACTGGACTTTAAGTAATGCAGGTAACTACCCCGAGCTCATGCACAAACAAAAGTGAGCATGAGACATATCTAGAAAACAGAATGATGACTGAAATCAGAAATGACTGCTCCTGTCCAAGAACAGATGTATTGAGGATATGTGTGGTTCAGTACAGGGTGCATTATTTATGAACGAATTTGGAACACATCATACGTAGAAAGAAGATGTACATGATAAATAAATTAAAGAGTTGGAAATAAAATTCCAACATGTGTGTTTCTGTGCTATTTGTAGTCTGCAAGTAGAGGCATGCCTGTGCTGTGCTTGTTTAGAATGTGACTGAACTGTCAATATGCTGCATAAACAGGTAAAAACACACACACACACACACACACACTCTCTCTAACGGAAACACTGCTCTATCGCGATTCATTTCAAAGGTTAATTTGTTTTATTTTTACTTTACAGCAGTGCTTCGGTTAGCGTGACGCAGACTCGAGTGTCATTAGAGAGATTTCTTGTTTATTTTCCAGATAAAACAGTGTTTTCGTTAGTGTGTGTGCGCATGTGTGTGAGAAAGTCAAATAAGAGAGGAGGAAGGGTTACTGTGTAAGACGAGAGGGGACAGAGTCATTTCTCCTTTCCTCTTACAGTACTTTAGCTTCACACACACGCACACACATACACAGCGCGTGCCCGCACAAACACACACACAGCGCGTGCATGCACAAACACACACATATACAGCGCGTGTGCGCACAAACACACACAACACTAAGGCCTTGTTCACACGGGCGTTAAATTTTTGGATAAACAAACGTGCTCTGAATGTCTTAGACGTTTATGTTGCGTTTTGTAGAGGCGCTCGATTGACTTCTACACTGGCGTTCGTTTGTCTCTGTCTAACGCCAGCCTGCAGCCCAAATTGTAGTTTGTG
>JAOVVA010000037.1:8486504-8503640 GCA_028565275.1 Leiocassis micropogon | reverse complement strand
AGAATATGAAATCTCCATGCACACAGCCCTGAGAAACCGAATCCCAACTTTGGAGGCGCGTGGCCACAGTGCTAAACACTATGCCACCATGCTACCTGACATAAGTATACCAGGAAATAAAAATAGACAACAGAGCTGCAACAGGTGGAACAGGTGATCCTGAAGTCTTGATTAAACAGTCAGTGAGAAGTATTTTTTCACATCTGAAATTCTTCTGCCATAGTACTTTTTCAAGTGCTTGGTTGGCTCACCTGAACGACTATGAATGTTACAGATTTCAACAGCTAAACATTTCTTTTCTTTTCTCAGTGTTTCCACATCCTATGCTGCCTTGCATATTTCTTCGTATGTGACCCAAATAGAGTGGAACTACTTCAATGCTTTAAGTGGCTGTTCACCTCAAGGGTCAATATATACATTCACATCATCTATTGCGTTGTCCACCATGGTCCGAAATAATTTTCATGGACTTGAATGGTATGCTGGAGTATGACCTTGCTCATTAAAAGTAAAATTTTTTTTTGTTTGTTTTTGTACCAATTGTACCATTCTGGAGTAAACTTTAGAGCGTATCATAGCTGGACTGGAGTTTCAGAGAAGCCTAATCCAGAGTCACTGAGGTCACATATTCTGCCCACGCAAATACTTGGTAGAGCAACAAATAAACCTCTTGACCATTCTGTAGTGAGTATACACGGCATGCTGTTTTAAGAGGCAGGGCATCTGTATTAATAAGCAGGTGCCCTTAAGTGGCTACAAACAGCGCTTGTCCCTGCCAAAAACATGTACTTTTAACCACCTACATTTTTTTAAGCAAAGCACCAATGACATGCTTCTAGCCTTGCCTTGTGAACCTTTTAGCTTTGACGCTGAACTAACCTTGATTTTTGAACTGCACAGAGCTGCTGGAGGTTTGTCAGCAGGGGCCATCAAATGTGTGTGGAGGCAGAGGCAGTAGCAGACAGCAAGACACAAAGCCAAACCAGGAACAAAGAGAAAGCAAAATAGACATGGCGAGTGAGGAGATTTTTATAAAGCTCATACTCAGTTCAATTATTATCCAATCGATTGGGTGGGAACAAACACTAAAATGCCATGCGATTGATCTGCAGATGAGGAGAAGTGACTTGGTGTAAAGTTTTTCTTGTTCCAGCCACTTCCTTAAAAAAAAGGTGGTAAAGTGTGAAAGGCCAGATGACTCTGCAAGTTCCCACAGTTGGAGAAGGCATTGAGCTTTGTGTTAGCGACGTTTCTTTTGAGGCAGCTACACTACTACTTTTGAATTCAAAAGAAAACTGTGCAACATACAACGGGAATGGGAGACAAAAAACGATGACTGCCATGATGGAGGAAATACAGAAAAAAAACAAAAGACGGGGGGAAAAAAAATAACAGAGACGCTGCAGCAAGCATAAATGAAAAGTGTCTTTTGTTTATTCAGAGAACATAAATTACCCATGCTCCGAAGGGTTACAAAAGTTTTTTTTTTCCCTTCAGAGGAAATAAAAGGCTAATTTGTCTTCATTATTACAAAACAAGGCAACATTTGGAAAGACTGCAGTTTTTCCATGCACTGACAAAAAGATGTGTGGTATAAAAATCACAAAACCATAGAGAAGAAATTAATTACATGGCAGACAGACATTCGGAGTGATAATACTGACTCTGATGACAGACACATACAATGCTCACAAAGACCACGTGCTGATCTGTGGGACAGAGAGAGTCTGAGTGAAAGGCCATGGATCACTCACACTAAGGAGGAAACATTTTCTTTCTCTGTCTCTCTCTAACTCACACACGCACACAATCTAAAAGTTTAGTCTGTCACCATATTTGGTAAGCTCAGAGACTATAGTATAACTACACTCTGTCATACCCTGCTCACGCAAACCTCTTACACACATGACGATTTCAGCCGCAGCTAACAGTTTACCACGTGTGTTTGATCATCACAGCTCGTGACTACACTGCTTTGAGCAGCTCCTCTCCTCTGCAATACAAAAAGTGCTTCAAACTTTTATTGAACGTGAAGTGGCCAGAATCCAGTGCGAAATCCAACGGTGACAGAATCTGAATCAGCTCTTGACAAAGTCCTTACTCCAGATGTGCTTCCATTATCTGCTTAATGTGCCAAAAGAGGAACTATGCAAGTCTTTTCCAGCTCAACTGAGAGTAGCTACTGATAGTATATCTGCAGTTAATGAAGCCTGCTAGCAAGCTGGTGTCCCAAAAACGTCAGCATTTCATGAGCAGTCTGGACCTCATTAAATAACTTTTTCTCTTTTGCTTTATAACTTGACAGGAACTTAATTCGGTACAATTTAGCTCAATCCAAGTTCGACTTCAAACACATCCATAAGCTTAATAAAAAGGAAAAGCTAGGTGGGGTTGGTTTGATTAATGACTATGTGCCACAAAATGTATAAGCTAATGGTGCTGGGGAAAAATGCGAATCCCAATCCATTCTAATATCATTAGCTTGTCATCATGAGGGGGAGACATATTCTAAATTTAACCAGATATATGATTCCAAAATGCATGTAAAAAATTAAAGATTTTCTGTTTTCCGTTTCATAAATGAACATAAAACTTCATCGGATGTCTTTCATGTTGTGCAGAGTTGTTACAGTGACATGGTTCTAAGGTTAATCACAGTGTATGATCAGATGCTTGCTCATTTGACCTCAGAGATAATGTATTGCCATCTATTACAATGTGTGTAATAAATCTTTTAACTTGAGTAAAAAACTTGATTATTTATCAGGTTCTCATCTCTTTTGTGTGTGGCGCTAATCATACTACATTTTATTTTATTTTATGTCTTTCACCTTATAATGAAAGGAAAATATAACCTTTGACAAAGTTAAATTGGTCAGTATTATAAATTTGCTTAAATAGTGCAAAACCTTTTATATCAAAGACTGATGACATTTGCACATTTCCTTAGAAATTCCTCGACATTTGGACCCGCTTACACCCATACATGTGGGTTTTTAAATGGGAATGTACAAAGATATATCATGAGAAATTTTGATTTCCTTTGATTTTGATCTTTATCGGACTGTGTATCTTCAAATGGTCTGTTAATATAACAATACTCGGAATCTGTTATATCATACCACATAACACTGTGAAAATTTCAAATAGCCCTAATCTGACCATGGGATAACCAACATCTTCATGCAGGTATACATTCCTTCTAATATGATAATACACAAATTAGTTTTAAAGAAATATGTACCTCTTTTTTTTAGTGAAAACTGGAATAAAGTCGGGGACAATTTATTTGATTTCTGCCAAAACATGTTCATACATCAGCAGGTGACAGATGGGAATGCCAAAATCCTTTGATTGATGTTCAATCAATGTTAATCAACCTGGTCATGTACAGTATATGCAGATCCGTTATGCTCAGTGACAGGTGATAGAGCTGGAGAACAAGCCATCAATAAATGGAATCACTTTAAAATGACACCTAAGTCATATCTAAATTTGCAAATACAATACGTCATCAATTCCTCTGTCTATTCATCTGCTTCGGTCCATACATACCTGTGCATTCTTGTTACTAAAAAAGGAATGTCTGTCCTGTTCCATATGTTAATTCTGCCTTAGCTGCATTCTGAACACTTGCCTAAATTCCCACCTGAACTGCCTTTGATTTAAAAGGCATCCCTTATCTCATTAGTCTGTTTATATATAGCTCTAATTTTGTGGGGATTTTTTTGCAATGTCTTCTGTGATCATGTTATTTCAGCAAAACTAAGCTGTGTTTACAAGTTTTCAGTTCAAACCTGAAAAAGGGTCAATGTAGTGACTCCCAGCTCAATTATACAATCTGCAAACATCAAAGTGGACAGGTGTTGGCTGAGGTGCATTGATGCATCAACAAGTTTCTACACAGGTTTAAAACCCAAGAATATTTTCATTTAGATATAAAACCACAGCGCACACAAACCTTTTGCCTTATCCCCAACCATCTAACATCTTTCTCACACTTCTCTCTGTATCGGTTTTGATGCCCCATAAAATTAAGCTAATGATACAAACTAATTTTAGCTAAAAATGAGTAAAAAGAAAAATAATAAAATCAAAAAAGACTAACACCACCACCCAATTATGAGACTGCCAGAAAACAAGCTGCAAAAAAGTAAACCTACTGTAAATCATGGGTTTATCGCAACAGGTGATTCACATGCTGCAGCCCCCTCTGTATAATAAATGTGACCTTAGAAGTATGTCTAAGACAACTTCAACTCTGCCAACGTTCTGGATTAAAATCAAGGCGAAATATCCTGAGTTCGCCACAAAAGCGCTCAAAACCTTTGTGAAGCGGGGTGTCTGCAGTGACGGCAACGATAACGAAATTACGAAGCAGATTGGACATAAGGAACACACTTTGAGTGTGACTGTCTCCCATCACTTCTAGCTGAGACTGTCTTGTCGCAGAGAAACAAGCTCAGGGCTCACACTCATTCTATGTTACGGCATAAAGTATTTATTATGCACTTTATTATGCTTTGTTATGAGCGTGTGATGGCTGGTCCATGTAAAATTGTCTAACATAAAACTGGTCCTTGATGCAAAAATGGTTGGAAACCATTCTCTAGAGCTGTGACCCAATGACAAAATGACTGAAGAGAATCAATTTGTTAATATTTTGAGAAATAGTCACTGCTCACTTTGTTAGGAATACCTGTACATCCATTTGTTCATGCACATTTTTGCATTTCTTCATATCTAACCAGGTGGATGAGCTTCACAGCAGAAATCCATGTCAGGTTCCAAAAAAAAAAAAAAAAAAAAAAACCTACATGTAACCTGTTATGATTTTGAATTTCGTTTGCCACTGAGGCACATGGTTGGTGGGGCAGAATTTGCTACCAAGAGGATGAATCCATGGAACCAACCTGCCGTGAGTCCTGGATGATGAGGTGGTGAGGTGGTGTGGTGAATCTTTTTTCTTGCCACATTTTGGGCCTGGTAATACCAATTAATTATTGTTTGAATGTCACAGCCTGATTAAGTATCATTACAGGCCGCGTGCATCCCTTCAAACTCACAATTTACCAGTTCGGCTTTTCTAGTCACTGGATCTGAATTCAATTGAGCACCTTTGGGATGTGATAGAAGGGGGGACGCAACATTTAAAGTGCACCTGAAAAGCCTGCCAACATAAACCAGACTCTCAAAGGAATCTCACTAAATTCATGCCATTAAGAATTGAGGCTGTTTTGAGAGCAAATGGAGGCCCTACCCAATATTAGCATCGTGTTCATAATGATGCTATTGGTGACTGTATCGGGTATGAGTATGACTCAGCAAAACAATCTAAATCATTTTCCTGGAAGTGATGAACTTTCTAGAAACAGTATCATATTGTTTTTCACACCACTTCCACTAGGGGACAGGTCCTTTCCAAAGCTTTGAAACGCCAATCTTAATTTTAGGGGCACTTTAATAACGTCTTGAGGTTAATTTGATCAATTTAATACCAAACTATCTGTAATATTTTTCTCTCAATACTTTCCCATTTTTATTAAGAACACAAAAAACACATACTGTGCACTATGGTATACTACAAAATGTAAACTCACAGGATTATTCATTATGCTGATATCCAATATCACTTACTGTACCACTCCTTAACTTCCACATGTGCAATAAACCACACAGATCTCCTAATACATAACTTGGAGTAGTCAAAACATCACAAATGATGAAGACTTTCATTTTGAAAGCATAGTTGAAGGATTTACACCTATGTTAAACAGCACCTAAACTCAACACCCAACAACACCTAGTGTACGCAGTCACATGCAAAAGTTTGTATACCCTTAGGATAAAATGAGAAACAGAAATTAATTTTATTCTATACTGACAAGATGTGGTAGAGTGTTAGGTTTCACAAATTATTTCATTATCACAACATATGTTCCAAAAGCACTCTTCCGGCTATACTAATGATGTGAAACTCAAAAGGAATTCAGTTTGCAAGTTTGAATCTTCTCTTCTGAGCGTGCTATAAGTATTTTCTTATAATTGATCTTGCCTTAAAAACTGCCTACAATTTCTCTCATTATCTGAACAGCATTTTGATCCACTAAGTTGTAATGCTGGGATGTCTCATAGACCACCAACCTGCACATTCCTCCAGTATACAACAACAGTATACTGTTATAACTGTCGGATGTTAAACTGCCTTGTTCAGATCAGGTCTGGGAACTGGGAAAGTTAGGATAGAAAAAAAATTAACCCATTTTATATATATATATAATATTCTTTGGCATCACACCATCTTCTCTCGTAAAATGAGGTCCAGTGACCAACAACTGCATTACACTATATGGACACTTATGAACATATCGAGTGTAAGTCTACTATAGTCTCGAATTAAATTCCATAAGACCATCTAGACAGTTTCCACCTACAATTACTTGATTAGTATTTCCCAATAGTATATCCCATTTACAAGACTGTATATACAGTGCCAACAGAAACATTTCAGGACCTTTTAAGTTTTACACATTTTGTTATGTTTCACACTCATCTTAAAATGTATTCAATTAATTTTTTCTCATATGCAAAATCCCCCACCATTACAAAGTAAAAACAGGTGTTTGGAGTGTTTTTAATTTATTAAACAATATAAACTAAAATCTCCTATTTACTTAATTATTCAGATCGATCACTTAGTACTCAAAGCAGTGACAGGCTCAAGCCTGTTTGTGAATGATGCTATAAGCTTGGCACACCCTTCTTTTGAAGGTTTTGTCCATTCTTCTTGGCAGAATCGTTCGAGCTTCACCAGGTTGAAGGGACGAGGTCAGTGCACAGCCATTTTCAGGTCTCTCCAGAGATGCTCTATTGGTTTCAGGTCCGGACTCTGGCTGGGCCACTCAAGACACTCCTGTATTTTATTATTATTATTTTTTTTGGCATTTTGCTTTGGGTGATCCCAGCCTGAGCTCCTGAGAACTCCGGAGAAGGTTTTGACTCAGAATAGATCTTTATTTTATCTGCATCAATTTACTCTCTATACTGACTAATTTCCCAGTCACAGTCAAAACATCCCTACAGCACGATACTGCCACCCCATGTTTGACTGTAGAGATGGTTTTAATAAGGTGTTATGCAGTCCCAATTTCTTGATTCAAAGTAGTTCAATCTTTGTGTCATCAGACGAGAGGGTTTCTCAAGGTCTGAGAGTCCTTCAGGTGCTTTTTGGCAAACCTCCCAGCAGGCTGTCATGTGCCTTTTAGTGAGGAATGACTTCTGTCTGGCCGCTCTACCATAGAGACCTGATGGGTGAAGTGCTGCACTGATAGCTGTCCTTCTCTAAATCTCTCCCATCTTCACAAGGGAGCTCAGGATGTCATTTACAGTGACCCTTAGGTTCTTAGTTACCTTTCAGAGCAAAGGGCGACCAGATCTGGAAAGCCCGTTGTTCCAAATCTCTTCCATTTGAGAATAATGGAGACTGTTGTGCTCTTGGGTGCTTTTAATGCTCCAAAAAGGTTCTTGTATCCTTCCCTAGATCTGTATCTTGATAAAATCCTGTCTCATGTGTCTCTCTTCATCTCATGGCTTTGTTTTTTCCATTGACATGTACACCCTACTGTGGGACCTTATGTAGACAGGTGTGTGCCTTTCCTAATTATGTCCAATAAAGTCAATTAGGCACAGATGGACTCCAGTCAGGTTGCAGAAGCATTTCAAGGACCACTCATAGGAGTAGGATGCACCAAAGGGATATAAAAGGGATATTTCAGTTTTAATTTTTTAATAAATTAACAAAAACTAAACTTTAACCTTCCATCGGCACTGTATGTAAAGGTGACATCACAGTTGTTACTTTTCACTTAAAACCTCATTACTATCTTTGTTGATGAACTCACTCATCTAAAACAGAACATCACACGGCAGCATCTATCCGTCCATCCGTCCATCATCTATCCTATTCAACCTGTGCAGAGCCTGGAGTCTGTTCCAGAGAACTTATGGCACATGCACCACCATGGATGGGGTGACAACCCAGTGTACAGGCACCAAACTGGAGTACACTGAGGAAACCAAACAAGCACATGAAGAACATGCAAATTTCATGCGTACAGGACCAGAGTTGAGACTCTGTGGCTTCATATTTAGTGGTTAGCACCTTCACCTCGCACCTCCAGGTTGGGTCCAGGAGGTGGAGGTGCTAACCACTCAGCCACAGTGACAGCAATATGCACACACTTACTGGCACATGCAAGGGGGGATGTTTTTGGAGGATGGGCTGAAACCAAAAGAAACCGACATCAAAGGATCAAATACACGCAAAACTCAACCTAGAAAGCAACACATGATCCAAGAATCCGGTTTGCTATAAGATGGCGATGCCATCGTCTTACTGTGCTACTGTGCTGTCTGCATTATGACTATTTTCCAAATTAAAATCTGCATGTAAATGACAAAGTTCTGGTTTAACACGCACACAAATGAGCATCATTTCATCTTTCATCCAGTACAAAGCAAAAAAAAAAAAAAAGATCATGACAGCCCATGTAAAATGCAAGAGATTATCATAAAACTGGATCTTTCCTCGCTGTGCTGCTGAGGTCTATTTTTATTACATTTATACCGTCTTCGGTCTTCATTGTCTGACAGGAAAACGAAATGCATCATTTACTTCTTTGCACTGCTTAATCACTGCCTTCATTTCCAATAGTTTCACACTGCTTAACAAGAATCCCCGAAAATACACATAAATTTTACTGTTGAACCACTGCTCCCCAATCAACACTGCATTCGTTATATGGCGAATATTCTGGAATTAAGGATGTACGAGAAGTTGAGAGCTGTGACACTATACACATTGGCTAGCTCTCTCACACACTTACACACATACTTACACGCACACACAAGGACAATTTTCCCAGAAGAAAAGACATCACTACTAATCTACATTTGAGACAGAAAGAGCTTTAGAAGTGGCGGCGCTGCTGAAAAGCGATCCCTCGCTTAACTCTTTCATCAGCAGGGTAATTAGCGTGGAGGAAAGGCTTAGCGCCACGGCACCAGTCAAGGTAACGCCACACTCTAATCCCCAACACAAATTGGATTTTCTTAGCACGAGAAAAACCTGCGTACTTTGCCGTCAAAACTCACTCTCTCTCTCTCTCTCTCTATTTTACTTTGCCTCTCTCTTTCTCTCTCTCACACACACACATGCACTCATAAGCAATAAGAATTCCAGGCCAAATATGATGTTTCATCTGACCCCTGTCTAAATGCACATATAAAACACAGTCCACAAAGCTAATAAGAACAAATATCTCCAGAAAGTCTAATAACGGTGCAAAAAAAAAAAAAAGTTCTGCTCCTTTATTTAGTTTGTAGCCAGAGTTGTGAGGTGTGTATGTGATTAAGTGTCAGTGTGTGTTTTTCATGAGTGACTAGGAAGTGTGTTTGGACTTCTTTTATTAAATTTCTTAGAATATTCTGTGATCTTGAGGTATTATATCTTACCTAATCCATGTCATCAGCTCCACAGTGTCCGGGTCATAAAATTCTCGCAGCTCTGAAAGTTCTTCTGTCAGTTTGGGCCAAAACTAAAGTGTACACACACACACACATACACAAGTGTAAAAGAGAGAAAGACAGAATTCTACAAACATAATGAGGCTTCAGATTTATGACTACTAGAAACCACACACACACACTCAGGCAGAGAGACACAGACACAACTGCACTTTTTATGCTTGATTGCATATTGCAATTCCGCTGTTGACGGAGCAGAATTAACCCAGCAGGGGCAAAAATCCTCTTAAAAATAAATGCTTGGAGAGCTCTAGCATCACCCCCACCACCCACATACCCCCGCCCCCCAGGTTTCCATGCATGCCTGTTTGAGCTAAGCACTTCCTGCCACCCTGCTGCCCAGGCAGATTAGCGCAATATGCAAAGAGAAAAATGATCGCCTGCTGCAAACGTATTACCTTGTAATAAAGGAACGCCAGCAGCACGAGCGGAACGGAGTACCTGATCAACTTTAACTGTGGAAAACACACACACAAACACTGTTAACACACGGCAAGAACGAAAGGAAATATGGTTTTGTTTTTCCTGTTGTGTAACCCGCTGAGGAATGAAGGGGTTAAAATTCTTTTGAAGTATGACAGTGTACAGTAATGAAAATGGCATGAATTTATATATACTGTCGGACATGTAAAGTATGTTATTCTGTTATGTATATATACATTTTATGTTTCCATTAAATTAATTTATGTTTTATGAGGACTTATCTGGCCGTTTATATTTTTTATTAAGAATACAATCATTCAAAAGATCAATACTGAGTGGCAAACCTTTTGTGATGTGTGTGTTTTAATATATTTTGAGTATTACATTTAAGGTTTATTGTACATTGGAGTAGCTAGATAGCTAATAGTTGGTTACAAAAAGCAAAATTAGTATAACTTTTTTTACATTTGTATTTCGGGTAAGAGAACCCAGGACACCCCCTTTAAAGGGTCTAACATTAGGTCAAGGGGGCGTTACAGTTGTTGCTACATTGCCACCTAGTGAGGGAAAATCTGAAACGCAAAGTGATGTGCTGTGGGAAGAAAAAAAACTTCCCTGAAACTTGATCTCCTCTCAGGAGAGTAATGCAACTCTCGAGATACAATCTATATGCTTGTTTTGTCAGGTTTCAGATTTACACAGACTGCATTGCTTATCTTCCAGAGCGAGGATGTTATTGCGGTATCTGGTAGCACAAGCATGAATTCTTTCTGAGGCCGAAAAAAAAAAAAGCTATGGATTAGCGTAACGTATTCCGTACAGCGATCCATGCACAGAAGGTAAAACGATGATCTTTTAAAGGTTATTTGAATGATAAGCTTGTAAATCAAAGCTGTAAACTCCAGGGAAATGGTATTAAAGAAGGAACTCGCTACAGATCAGAGTATTTGATTGTGTAAAAATATTCCGGGTGTATTAAAACACTATTTATACAAAGCATATGAATAAACATTAACTACAATCCAGCTACTAATACTACTTCTTCTCAGGAGATGAAAGTTGCCTTAAAGGTACAGCTTGTAAGGTTTAAAATAGTTTCTAATGCTATAATAATATTAAAATTTACACAGTATAATACCTTAAAGTAATCGGTATATTTGAATTACTGCAGTGCATGTTCTTGGTTAGTTCCTTAATTTCAGGTTACTTTAAACCTTTTTTTTTTTTTCTGGCCCAGAAATGAGCTCCATTCCAGACCTGAAGAGCTGGGGAAAACTTTTAAAATAGGAATACAGGCAAATAAAGTTTCAACAATGCGGTCGATTCAAGGTTAAGAAAAAAAGTCTTTTCATTAGAAATGCAATTTGCAGCAGAGCGCTCTAAAAATGACAAACCGCGACTTTAATATCACGGTTAGACCAGGATATGTGTGCGAGAGCTCACCTTTCCTTCAGTGTTGCAATGGATCACTCGCAGGCACAACGTCCACATCTCCTTACCGCACACGCCGAAGGCAGTAAAGGCGCACATATGACCGGTCCACAGGTACTTCATCCTACAGCCAGAGACAATGTCAGGAGCTTTTTGCTGCTTTTGTAATAAAGAACCGCACCAGATGCTGCAAACGCATTATCTATGAATGAGCATGCACACTCAAACCTTTTAGTATTCAAAAGATACCAGAGGGAATTCCGAGTGGGATATATTGCACTCTTTTTCGGCAAAATAATTCACTCGGCATTATTGTTTCTGCCGAAATAGCCGAAGCCACCCGCAGCTTGCGGCTTCCGCTAATAAGATGGAGATTAAAGATTAGAACTGGCCTGAGTCAGTGGGAGAAAAAACTGATAAAGTTGAATTTCAGCAGGAAAAGAAAAAAAGAACCACAGAGGGATTTGGAAATAATAAATGAACACAGGAAGGTATGTGAAATCAGTGATGTATAAACCTTCATATCAGCTACACCTGATATACTGGCTTGAAATTTAAATCAAACAAGTTAATACAACCTTAAGTCATTTCTATGACATGTACATGGTGTATATAACAATATACACTCACTGAGCACTCAATTAGGAAGAATATTTAATACTGAATAGGGTCTCATTTTGCTTTCCAAACGCTCTCAATTCTTTGAAGCAAGGATTACACAAGAGGTTTGAAACATTCTGTTGAAATTCTGGTCCATGCTGACATCATGCAATTCCTGTACATTTTTCACTTTCATCCTGTAAATCTCCCGGTCTATCACAACCCCGAGGTGCTCTATTGGAGTCAGATCCGGTGACTGAGAAGGCTACTAAAGAACCTTGAACTAATTTCTATGTTCATGAAATCAGATTGAAGGAATGCACATGGTCAGCGATGATACTAGAGTGTATGAAGAAGACATTCCCCACACCTTTACACCACCTCCACCAGCTTGGACTGCTGACACAAGACAGGTTGGCTCCATAAAATCATACTGTTCATAACAAATTCTGACCCTTCCACCTGGGTTCCTCAGCAGAAATTAAGATTCATCAGAACCGGTTCCTTTTTTCCAGTCTTCAGCTGTCCAGTTTTGGTAAAACTGTGCCCACTGCAGCCTCAGCTTTCAGTTCTTTATAGTATTCTTCTAAAAGTAAAAGTACATCCGTCTCAAGTTTCCACAAGCTGAAATGCATCTCTGCTCATCATAATTGTACAGAATGGTTATCTGAGTTACTGTAGCCATTCTGTCAGCTCATACCAGTCTGTCCGTTCTCTATTGAGCTCTTTCGTCAACTAGAGATCAGCAGTTACAGAAATACAGAAAGCAGCACACCTGGCACCAACAATCATTCCATGGTCAAAATCACTTTTCTGACTATTGATGTGAAAATTAATTGATATGAAAATTAATCGATGTTTCTGGTCTGTATCTACATGATTTTCATGCACTGAATTCCCACCACATGACTGGCTGATTAGATAATTGAATGAATGAAATAGCATGAATGTATTGGTTTGCAGGTGTTCCAAATAAAGTGTTCAATGAGTGTAAATGCTTCTTTCCAAACCTCCGACGAAAGGGTAGGATTAAATAAAGAAGGGATTTCATGATATTTAATGTTTACAAATAATTTTTTTTTAAATATATTTACATAAATAAATATTCAGATAGAATCTTAAATTAGCAGTTTCAGGGGGGACCTAGACTTGGGGCATGAGGCGGGCCAATTAGCCTAATCTGCATGTCTTTGGACTGTGGGAGGAAACTGGAATACCTGGAGGAAACCCACCAAACATGGGAATCGAACCTGGACCCTGGAGGTGCAAGGCGACTGTGATAACCACTAAGCAATTCAAAACATGAAAAACAATTGTTCAAAATAGCAGTTCAGAGAACAAGACCATGATATCAAGGGGAAAAAAGAAAAAAAATGCAGCACAATTAATCAGAATATTGCTATGATTCATACTATATTACCCAGCCCTAGCTTCTCCGATCTCTTCATCGTCATTCAGTTGTATCAAGCAGACAACCAGATGTTGTGTTTCATATCACATGGCAATTAAACGAGGTGCCTAATGTCTAACAAGTCACACTGTTGTGGCTGCATTCATGATTGTTGCAGCTGCAGCTGTCATGTGAGGAGAGAAAAAAAGGACTCCTTTTTGGTCACAGTTATTTCAAGAGATTCAACACAGCACTCAATGCTAACATTATGAACTTGCCCTTAAAACTCCATGTCAGTATGTGGAACTAAGATATGTTTTAAGACAGATGCAAGTCTGTTAAATGTAAAACATGGTGCTCCTTCTATAGAATTAAGTTTTTGCTCTTAAAACCAAAGCTCTAAGAACAAACCATTGGTTCTGAATGTCGTTCTTTTTACCTCATGGTTGAGAAAGCCAGCAGGCCAAAGAAGATCGTGTGTAGGAGGTTGTAGGCAACATCTGGGCGCATACGGAATGCCATCTCCTCTGGCACTCCAGATGTTCGTCCAGCTCCAAATTCTCTAGACCAGACAAGGAGGCAAAATATATACAGTATGCACTTTTATATAAAGTAAAAGTATCAGAAAGAAGACAATAATTAAGTAGTTCTATAACAGGACAAGAGTTAAATAAGCCATTCAGACTATTTTTCCCAACATTTCTCTGGTGAAAATGACTGCATTATTTTTTAATATATTTTTTCGATTAGGTTGAGTTTTTTTTAAATCAAGAATTTACATTCAACCTGTACTTTCAGTACCAAGTTTGTATGTACTGTACAAGAAAAAACAGAAAAAAAATCAATTAAATATCCTTCTTTTATGACCTTCAGGACATTTAAATTATGCAACTTCCTGCAAGCATGTGATTTATGGGATATTGCAAATAAATTAGGAATATAATAAGAGTGAATATCTTCCATTTACAGGGTTTTGTGCGTTGCAAATAAAAATGTAGCCTTATTCATAACCTATAATAGATGACTCATGTTAAATAGATTCACACATTAATGCTGAAACATATTGCAATTTTGAAAGCATTTTAATGAGTTTGCTTCAAGGTTAAATGTAGATATGTATTAGTATGTTTCCTCTTATTTATTTGAAGCATGAACATACAGTAGGTTGTTATAAAGAACACTTTTATCTATATTTATAATGCTTTTTCTTTTACGTCCATTAATTGTACAAGCAGTATCAATGGGATGCAGATGGTATCCCAATCATGGAATCTCCCACAGAACAGTGATTATTCATCAGCATTAATTACAGATAAGAGAACATGGATAAAACACAGTCTATGAACAAAGGCTTGTGTGAAATCTATTCAGTACTCAGATCACAACACTAGAATAAGGAGCCAGTTCAGAGGATTGACTGCACTATATTCCTAAGGTTTCTCTATTATAAACTTTCATTATGTTTTATGTAGAAGCATAGAACAGTGTTTTTCTATCAGAAAAACTGAGTAAATGTTCTACAGTTATGGGTATTTATTTAAAATTTTATGGCTCAGGTTCCCCAAGGGATCCAAATACAATTCGACCATTCTTCGATTACGATTCAATTCAGTTTTCTTAACCCTCTAAACACAGGTCAATTTTTCATTAACACACACACAAAAAAAATACATTCATACATGCTTTGGGATTTATGTTGTTTTGTGTTAGAGACAGTACTTATAAAGCCTAAGCATAAGCTATAAAAATAAAAGAATGCTTTTGTCTGTACAGTACATTGCTCAGAACTCTTTCAATGAGCAATCTTCAATCTTTTAATCCACTGGAGGACCCGAAGGTCTCAGAAGATTTTCTGTCTGTATGTAGTATTTGCCTGAAGTTAAACCTGCGTCATTAATGAAATCAAAACATCCAGTAGAAGTAAAGTTATGAGCAGGTACGGGCCAGATTATGCCACAGTATCTAGCGCTTTTTTTCTAATTTAGCATTTTAATTTAATCACCTCGAGGTGAGCGTGGCTCTATACATCACTCAAAAAAGCCAATCAATGCAATAGGTTACCATGTATAGACAGAGTATGCAGAAGAAACAGAAACAGAAGCGCGATATATCACGGCTTACTCCAAAAAAAATGACTTTTTTTATTTAATTTAATAAGATTTTAATTTAATTTTCAGATTTAATAATCTACTAGCTACTAATAAGCAATATTATTAAGAATATTTTTAATGTGAATTTGAACATGCTGAAGTCATTTTCAGACAAACTTTATCTTTATCCGATCTACTTATTCGATTTCTCATCTGTGATTCAGTCTCTGATTGTCCAAACAGTGGGTGTATTTATTTGGCTGATGACAAAGAAGTACAACTTAGTATAAAACAAGGTGTAAGATACTTAACCTTAAATAAATGTATTTCTTTGTATTAATAAGTAAGGGAGAGAGTTGTGCCATACAGAAAGACAGGCAGACGTATGTGGGCTTCAACCTATTCTATAAAATAATTTTATCACTGATTACATTAAAGTTGATCAGTTTACTGTATTTATAGCTGTAACCTATTAATTCCTAAAAACTCTTTTTTCGCCAATGATGGATATTTACGCTAGTTTTAAAATAATAATAATTTTTAAAAAGTGCTTCAGGTTACTTGACAGAACAACCAGGAACACGTGTACTCCGAAAACATCACTGCAGCTGACTGCTTCTTGTTGAACTGCTGCTACACTCTATTAGAAAGCAGGAGGAAGGCTATACTTTTGAGCTCAGATCTGATTGCCTAGTGTCGCTATGATTAATGCGAGAGAGCAAGTATGCCACTCTATCCATCTGCTCCCAAGACTCGGCCCAAATTCAAACTTGTGATCTTCAGACGATTCGGCGAACACTTTTCTATTTCACCACTCAGGATTCAGTGCACATTTGGCATGGAATTGGCTATAGGTGAGGTGGATTGGCCCATCTAGTTGAAAACCGGATGATTCTGGGCACGGGTGAATCGATTTGTGCATGTTTACTCAAAAAAATAACATTGCAAAACAAAATAAATACAACTTGGCAGTTTGGAGGAAATGGATTTTTACAAAAGATGACAACAGGTATTACAAACTGGTATATATTTGTAATGTCACAATATTATGTTAGTTTGTTTTGGTTATATAGGTTTTAATTATTTTATTGTTTTGCAAAATGCTATAAATCTACGTATATGTTTCCATGTAAATATGCAATGGGCATATATGAGAGTTGTTGGAAAGAAGAACTTTGAAATTACAAAAAAAAGCCAAAAAATGCTGTTTAACTCATTTTGCAGTAAAACCCTTTAAATATACTGTAGTGGCGCAAATAAAATATGAACCATCTCATCAGTTTCACTGTTATGATTTATAAATCTCCTAGCTGAAGGCTAGAAATATGCAATCCACCTGCAAGAAATATGAGCTCGTATTTTCTTATCTAGACTCATTTTCCAGCATCTTTAAAACAGCATTGACAAAAGCGGAATGTTCGAAAATGACTCGACATAGACTTTATTCTTTAAATGACAAAGTTAAGCAATAGAAGGTAACTGTTGTTGGCATTTAGTCACATCAGATTAAATTTAGTACAAATAAGATTTTGTATCAGATAGAAAAGCAATCATAATTTGAAGAGGAAACATGAAACACAATACACTGTCAGTACTGTTTTTCATTTGAAACACAAA
>JAOVVA010000037.1:8462928-8478327 GCA_028565275.1 Leiocassis micropogon | reverse complement strand
ATATATATATATATATATATATATATAGATAGATAGATAGATAGATAGATAGATAGATAGATAGATAGATAAAATATTATTTATATATATATAAAATATTATATATATAAAATATATATATATATAAATAAAACAATATATACAGTATATACTGAAGTCCACTTGTGCATGACTGAATTCATTGGACAAAGACAAGCACCTGTTTGTATAAGGTGTAAATGAAATGTGTCAGAGTGAAAACAAAACAATTCCATGAGGTCGAGAGAATGGTCTGTAGACATGTAGGCAGAATTGTGTCCAGACACAGATCTGAGGAGGGATACACGAAAAACATCAGCACCATTGAAAGAGCATGATAGCCATCATTCCATCATTCTCAATTTGGAGGAGATTTGGAACAACCAACACAAGAGTCCCATATCTGGCCATCCAGCCAATCTGAGTAACTGGGGACAAGGGCATTGATAGAAAAGTAACCAAAAATCCAAGGGTCACTAGTAATGAGATCCTGCGTTCTCTTGTGGAAATGGGAGAGCCAGACACACAAACAACCATCACTGCAGCAGTCCACCAATCAGGCATCTATGGTAGAAACCATTCCTCAGTAAAAATCAACATGACAGCCTGCTGGGAGTTTGCTGTGAAGGACTCTAGAAATGCTGTGGTGTGATGAAACAAAGGTTAAAAAAAATTCTGAACCAGGGAATCAGGCACTGTGCATCACCTTATTAAAACCATGCCTACAGTCAAACACAGTGGGGCAGCATCGTGCTGTGGGGATGTGTTTCTGCGGCCGGGACTGGGAGACTTGGGAAAAATGGATGTGGAAATGTAAAGAGTGAAATCCTTTTCTAGATTGCTCAGGATCTCAGGTTATGATGATGATGATGATGATTTACATTCTAGCAAGACAATCATGTGAAGCATACAGAAAGAGGAAAACATAGAAGTAGCTTCAGAACAACTCTGTGAAAGTCCTGGAGTGACCCAGACAGAGTCCAGACTGAACCCAATCAAGCAAACAAACCCAATAAATTAACAAAACACTCCAAACACCTGCACCTCTATGAACACTTTTTCATTGAGAAGTATTGTGTGGAAATAGTGAGAAAATAAAGGAATTGAATTCATTTTAGGGTGAGTGTGAAACACTCACAAAATGTGGAAAACTGAAAATCATCAGCAGGCACTGCATATAAATACCCATACACAAATACAGACAGTTGCATTGGTGATATACCTAAAAGAGATTTAATTAAATACTTTAAAACTATGTGTTTCTGTCAAATACTGCGTTTGCATGTGTGTTACCTGCTCTGCTGTAAGAAAGTCCAGCGAGTCGAGAGTGAAGATGAGGAAGGCCTGCACCAGCAGGATGAACTGATTAAACTGCCACGTGAGACAGAAACTAAGCGTGCAGACAAACACCAGCCATAGCACCACCCTCTGTGCAGAGAACACACACACATACACGCGCATAATGGTAAACCCCAACTTTCCAAACCTCGGTACAGGATGTCCCTGTGACGGAGAATTCTTCCAAAACATAACCATCTGTCTGAAGGATAGACTGATGGAACATCTCACACGGTCCATCACCAGTTCAACACTAATGCCTCTTTCAGATTGCTCACTAATGTTTATAAACCTCCATCTGAGCTGTTATATCACCTCAGTACTCAGAACAGTCAATACAAGAAATCGAAATTCTGTGGCTAAAAAAAACAATGATTCAAACATCCTTTCCAGCGTTTTTGAGTGTACTTGAAATGTGATCATGGGTGTTAGATACCATGATTCATTCAGTGTGACAGTTATACATCTATACTCAAAGTACTGTATACAGCCAAAACATGGTAGCGGTGCTGAAAAGTGTTTCAACAAGGTGAAAAAGTGATCAGATATGATATAACACCATATGATATTTTCAGATATGATATAACACCATTTTTCATAATGCTCCTTATCTCCCGATCCATGCTACATTTTTTTGTAAATATGCATACACAATTTATATTTTTATCAGATAAAAAGAAATATAAAAACGGCTAAATACAATTTCATGCCCTTTTACAGTATGTAGTGTCCGTAACTTTTTTTGAAATCAAATCTTTCAATAATCTAAATTGACGTTCAGATGAAACTTGATAAAATTTAGATTTCACATGCAAAAGACATAAACCAGAAAAAGTATATTATTCTAAAATGCATAAGGCTAAATTGTTAAGATATTGCAACATGAATCTGACGTGGTTACAGACACTACAGATTTTTTGCTCTCACACAAAGCAGTGAGGTAGCCCTGGACTTTTAATGGTATGTGTGTTAACAATAATTATTGGGCAGGTAACAAAACGCAATTTTAACTGAATAATCTATACTTTTATATGTTTTACGGCCACATAACATAAGGTCTAATTTGTAGCATTTAAAAAAAATTGCTAGTAATTAGGGGGGGAAAAAAAATCCATGATTTTGCACGGGACACTTTAATTTGAGAAGCAATGTTTACACGTTATATGCTCCTAGAAGATGACACCAAGTGTCTATACTCATAAAGAAAATGTGAATAATTTGCATTTTAACAGTATGATGCTGAAAAATGGGCATTTTTGGGGCACATATAAAATCATCTCTCCAAAACAGCTCAAGTTAGCAACTTGAAATTTTTAGGAAAGCAAGATTGGTCACTTCCATGTTGCATAAACTTCACATTGGCATACACATTTTCTGTATTATATGTATAACATAAAAAAATTATTTTGCCGTTAAGAACCAGATGATTTATGAAACGATTGTGACATAGTGTGTCTCCTGAATCATGTGACAGACTCATACCTGGTGCTGCAGCCGGAGCTGAGGACGCAGGTAGCAGGTGATGGCCGCAACCTGCAGCGCGAAAAATGGAAGAGACCAGTTCTCTCTCAGAGAGATGGTGAACTCCACACGTGTTGTGTCCAATCTACACACACACACACACACAAATGCAATTAGTACTCAAGGTCATACTCTGTATTTTAAATGTTCTTTTATTCTTAGAAAGAAAAAGCAACAATGAAATTATTCAGAAAGCCTTGTCCCAAAGCCAAAACCTTACAGAATGGCAATGAAGTCCTGTTGCATGAGGGAATTTTAATTGTGTCCGTGTGTGTGTGTGTGCACCATACCTGTTGAGGATGTACCAGACGCCAGCCAGAGTCCCAGCCAGCCATGAATCACTGAGCATCCAACTGATAAGGAAGAGTGCGAGTACATACACTGCTTGTAGAGCAAACACGGTGTAGATGTAGAAGTACACCGGTTCCAGGTAGGACTGTATATACCCAAACACAGATGCGCACACACACAAACATACATTTTTATTATTTTACAGACCAAGCATGAAATAAACATAATGTGTACGTGTGTTAACCAGGGCGAACCATTTACCCATGGGGAAATCGGGTCATCACCATCTTGGCGGACCTGCACATTTGGAACTTCTGTGCATCTATTTACATTTTTAGTATTTCTGAGATTTTAACATGGTGTAAAATATTTTTAACCAATATTTCGGCCAATTTTTAAACTGTTTTTCAGATTCAGTGACATCTGCTGGGATTTTCCTTGACTGTTGCATTACATTACAAAGTGCTTATATTGAAATTGCTGTTGAAAAAAAAAAAAAGCTATACCTGAATGGGTAGCATCCTGTAGAGTATACTTAGCAACACCTCCTGATAGATGTTCATACGCTGTAGAATGTTAATAGTCCTCATAGACTCTGTTGTGTTGTCATTTATCAGAACAGATAAACCTGCATACACACAAAGTCACACATTAGCACTCATTTAACTGATTATTGCATTGGCCGTCATTAATATTCCGTAAATATTACATAATAACATGAAAATTCCCTTGTTTTACATTTATTTAATCTATAACTAAAAACTAAAAGAGAAACTACAATAATTGTGTATAATTAACTCATAGTAAAATTCTTGTTGTGCAAAGCTATAAAGCAAAGATGCTATACGAGTTATATGTATATATGTGTGTATATATGTGTGTGTGTGTGTGTGTATATGTGTGTGTGTGTGTATATATATATATATATATAAGTCAATCGAGCGCCACTACAAAACGCAACATAAACGTCTAGGACATTCAGAGTGCGTTTGTTTATCCAAAAATTAAACGCCCGTGTGAACAAGGCCTTAGAGAGAGAGAGCAAAGATGTATACATATTTATGCCACCAAAAAGGCTTTTACAAATATTTGTCTACAAATTTTTTTGTCTAAATGTCACAAAGAATTACTGTAGAAAATGGTTTTCTATATTTCCTTTACTGTAATTTTTTTTTATTATAATATTATTTTCTTATATTATATTACTAACTTGAATATTTTCTTTTCATACTTCATTTTTTCATTTTATATTATTTATTTAAAATACTGTATAGTATAGTTTTTTTAGGTCATGAGCGGTTGTTTAAACATTTCACTGCATATCATACTGTGCATGACCGTGTATGTGACAAATAAAAAAAATTAATTTTAATTAATAAATGTTTAACATAATAACAAAATATAATGTTATCTATAGCTTCTATTAATTGTTTTATTTATTTTTAGCTCTTCCATGTGTGCTAATGACCTACTAAAATGACTGATTTGGAAATAAGTTTTCTAATATATTTCAGTTATTAAATTAATTAAATGTTTTCAAACATAAATAAACATAATAATTACAATTTATCCACAAAAATATTAACAACAATAACTGAAAATGCATTTTTGTTTGTTGTTGTTGTAAATAATAATGTTATAATTATTAAGTGTGAATTTGATCTGATTAGATTTTTGGGGTACTGTGAATTTTCTATTTAATTCAATCAGCAAAGTTTAATTTCAAAATCTGAAAGTTTACTCTCTTATTTATTTATTTCAAGCAGCTATATTATTTACATGGTTAATAAACACCAAAATACTGTGTAAATTGGGTTGCTGATAATTTAAATGTAATCTCACACACACTGATCATCTACTGTATTGGTTTATTTAATTTTTTTCAGGTGTTTTCTGCTCCACACTCCAGTCCAGTATGTGGCGGTAATGTACCAATCGCCCATAACCACAAAAAGAGTAAGAAGCATAATTTAAATATTTGCAGAAGATGCAGGCAGTTTTTCTGCAAAATCTGTGGTTTACCTTTAAAGAAATTCATCCATTAATTAGACCATTAGTAGACCAAGTAGTAATAATGAGAAGAATTTCAACCTTGCTTAATGCCCAATTATTAATGCTACTGTACATCAGAAAGATGATTCTAAGTTAATATTATTAAAAAAAAATTAAAAATTAAAAAAAGACATACTTCCTAAACAACAAGAAAATTTCTCCACAATCTCAAATTGCCATTATAATCAGTTTATACAAACATGCTAAGAGTTTAGGTTTAAAGCCATATAGATCTCTCTTAATGCTACAGAGACCACGTACAAAAATCCCATATAAACATATTCAATAAAGAAGTGAACATCTAATCAGGAACCAAGACCATTTACATGATGATGCCCAATTGCTCAGGGACAATAAAGCAGCACCCAGAGAACAGCGATAAGCATTGTTGCAGCAGCTGTCCGTTTGTTCTACATTGCTAATGGCTTAATTGGAGCACAAAAGTGATTTGGCTCACTCAGAGCACTTTGAGAAAGCGCTTTTGTTATATTCCTTCTCTCTTCTGTAAGTAGCAGAACTCCCGTGATTGCACTCGCTTTACTCGAACAGTAACGGAAAACAGACAAAGTGGACTGGAGGGATGACTGGTCAGCTCATTACTTATATTGTATATTGTATTCAAGTTTCCACTGGCTCGATATCTACACCAAGAGTAAGCTGAATGGCAATTAGTAAAAAAATAAATAAGAGGACAAATCAAGTTAATTTAGAAACAAAACACCTATGCATGTTTAAATTATTTAATGGAGTAGAGCAGGAAATTTGTAGAAATGGAAACAAACTACAGGACATATCTGTTTGATCACAGCACTGGATCTAAACGCACACCACCAGAGTTAGAGCAACATTGATATGTCCAAAGTGCTAAGTGGCATACAAATACAGGTGGAATAATGATTGTGGGCACATTGACAGAGATCCTAGTCCACTACTACATATATTCTCAGGTTTGACTTGTATTTGAAGTTCCATCTTTGGTTCGGAGTGCCTGTTTTTAGAAGAAATCAAATCCCACACTTGGATTTCTGTAACCTTTTCTCTGCCATTTTTGTGTCAATCATTTTGTTTTCCTGGTAGAACTATCTGACAAAGGCAACCAGGTTTTGGGCTAAGCACCACCAGCTATAAAACAGCCAAAAAGCATCAGTGATCAAAAACATGGGAGAATAAGAATATGGATAAGGTAGGAAGGGCTCATGTTAAAGCAATATTATGGCATGGGAATGTATGGATTCCAATAGAAGTGTGTCACTGGTGTTTACTGATGATGTGTTTGCCATATATGCTCTGGTCAGATTCAATAAAGCATTGAATATGCTTGGATAATGATCCAAAACATAATGTACCATAAAAGCAACCCAAGAGCTTCTTATGGTCAAAATAAAAGTGGCTGCTGTTAATTCCTGGCAAAGCTCCTCAAGAGAAGAAACCCGGCATGTCCATGAGTTACAGAGTTTAGGCAGTCATTTACAAGGAGTTTGCATCTATTAAAAAAGAGAATCACAAAATTACAACTATCCATTGGTGCTGTTACAACGTGATGCACTACTCATTCCCACCACCTGCTGAACTACACACATTGGCCATAGACATTGTACACAACATTGTAGCTGGGAAAACGATCCCAAGTGAAAAGTGTTATATAGGCAAACAGTTTAGTATAATCCTTATTCTATACAATAAATTTATGAGACGTGGCGATAATTCTGGAGGAAAGAGTATGAATATGTCTATGTTAAGTTTGTCAACCAGTTGAGATTATTGCAGACCATGTGCTCTTCTGCATTTCATTTATGACCTGTTTTTTGCATCTATGGAAACATAAAAGCACTAACTCCAGTCGTGGCATGTACGTGTGGCTTCAACTTGAATCTCAGCAACTGATAGACATTTAGTTTGGCAACAGTTGTATTGCTGTCTGCTCCGTTTAAAAGTTGTGCATTTGGACCGAATTCTGCCGGACTTGTAAATCACTTTGAATAAAAGCGTCTATGTAAAAATCTGGCAATGTTGTCTTATTATGGAGAAGAAAAAAAAACAAAACAGCAGAGCCTTCAGGCCATTTGGACAGCAGGCTTCAAAACTGAATAAATCTCCATACCTTCCTGTATAGTCGAAGCGCTGAGCATCTGTTTGTAGTAGGAGTAGTAGAGGCCACATTCTGTCCGAAAGGAGATTTCACGCTCCACTTCCTGCCAAAAAATCCAGAACATGACAAATGAGCAACGGGATCAAATAAAAGCCATGACATACGGTGTCTTCTGTGTATGTAACAGATGCTTATTTAAGCGGTACGTTGTTTTCAGACAGATGTCGGCATAATGGAGTTACAATAAAAGTTGAAGACAAACAGGTGCGATAACTGTGGCTGGTTGAAGTAGTTCATATAAAAATCCCTCCTGTTTAACATGGATTTTTAGCACAGATTAGACAAAATATCCTGAAACAACAAATCGAAACTCTGCTGAACTAGAATCACATCCTTGCTGTATTTCTGCCCTACAAACAGTGTTCTTGTGAAAGAACCCAGATCCACTATCAGATGAAGTGCATCATTGATACCGGCTCTTGCAGACCCAGCTTATGCTCTAAATTTAAACCGTATGAAGTTTCTTCGGTTTCATTAAGAAAAAATGAAATATAAAACACATTAATGTGTCTTTTTTTTTTTTTTTAACGGCGACAAAATGCACTGTAAATCCGCTTGAGAAATAATAAAGTAAAAGTCACAACTTTCTGATAGCGAAACTCATTATAAAGTCTGCACCAAAGCTGCTTTCAACTTTCAATATTGCTTGCATGTAGTTTAAGGAATTTAATTATTTTTTTAAAGCAAATTTATTGCAGCACAATTGTAGACATGCCTGACTACAAATACATATGTCAGAGAAATACTGGATTATTATTTTTTTTTATTCTAGACATAAATAGACATAACACCAAATTGGATTAAGTTCATATTAACCAAACTTCCCACACACTCAAAGATCTACAGGCTCGCACTTACTTTTTCAAAGTGGTCCTTCTTACCTCCAGCTGTGAAAACCAGAGCAGGTTCTCATGGATGGAATTAACATACCAAGCATGGAAGAGTCCAATCACCCCTGCCAATGTTAAACCAGCCACCATGCCAACAGTCTTCCAACACCTCAAGTCATTAAGCTTCATCCATGAAGAATGGCAGCAACCTGTGTCCAGCCACTGCCTTGTTTTTAAGAGCCTTGTGTGTTCTTTTGTTGAATAGACGGTGTCCAGAATGCTCTCCTGCATGCTCTTGCCTCTCCGTCTTGTCTCCATTGCTGCTCTCTTTGCCTTTGAGATCTTCCTTTTTTCCTTCCACTGACAATCGGCGAACAATTCGGCGAATGAATCCAGCAAGTGCTTTCCCAGTCTCGAAGGAGGAGCTGGCTCAACGAGTGCTACTAGCTCATTGTAAAAAGATCCACGTTTCACAGGATATTTTATGAGATCAGTAAGGAAAGAAGTAAGGAAACTTTTGTAGGCACATAAACCACCAGTTGGCCAAAGGAACTGTGCGTTCCATGACCAGACAAGACAGCTGAGATAAAAAGGAAGGTATTTGAGTAGCACAACCGGTGACCTTTTACAAAGAAAAAAAGAGTTGGAACATCACTTGGAAAAATGTTAAAAGCATTTGTCCCAGCTTTTGAAATGATCTAAAACCTTAGCTCCGGTCTGAAACGGCATCCGCAAGGTGCTATAACTGTCACGGACATGACGTCACACACAAGACAGTACTGCCTGCAGCTGCTTTGTTTCTCACACACCGGTATCCCACAGGAGATACCAAGCCGACATCAGACCATTTTGGCACAACGGCTGAAAATCAAAACATCAGAACATATGGCCAAAATGCAGAGCGTAAACGCCTTGGTTACCATGCTTACCAAGATATCGGGTTCATTTAAGAGAACCTTGGCTTACCTTTGCGTGACTCATTTTGACCCAGACTTGTACACTGATAGAGCACACTAAATCATGCACTGTATGTAATTTTCTCCAAACACAAGGCAGACACCTTTGATGAGAATGCCTTCTCAGTCTGCTCTGTCAAAGACCAAGGAAAATGGATTTCCAGCATGCTGAATTTTCACTGCGAATATAAAGCACTCGCCCTCCTATGAGCCCTGGCGAACTCCTGGAGGCATTTACCCACAGGAGGGAAACAAGGAACATGCTGGGATAAAAAAGCTCCGGTCATTTCTTCCTTCAAAGCCAAGTGAAGCATCTCCCACGTGTATTGAGCGAAAGAATGATGACAGCAGAGAATGAGTCATAACTTATTCTTAAAATACTATACTGCACATGGTTGCATCACTCTTGTTCTTTCCATTACAGTTGAGGCCATACTTGATTTAAACTACAATGCGACCTTTTTATGAGGGGCTGAGCACATGCTGCGTCAACTGCATTCACCAGAAAAAAAAAATGACTTTGCATAACAGGGCCAATAATACACTACCCAGGACTGTTATGTCATAATTTATCAAAAACTAATAGAAAACTTTTCTTGTATGTTTTTTTATGGATCTTAGCCATAGCCTATAGTGACTTATTCTCATATCTGAAGTATAAATATTATTAGTTTAACTGCTTAACCGTGAGATGATGATGTGTTAGCGGGAGATTCTTGCCAGTGGCGGCGTAACACACTCGGACGACAGCGCTATCCGCCCCTTCCGCTTGCGTGAGCGCACAGACACCCCTGATTGGCTGTAGAGCCGTGATTAATGTGGGAGCACTAAGTACTTCTCATCCCTCCCCTCTGAGAGAGCTCGGCCGATCAGCTCTCTCTAGACCTCCGGCAGTACTTTTGATAGTTTAATTAAGTATAAATATAAATAGAGGACTTATAATTATATTAGGGTAATATTTTTACCGAGGGTATCTCTAGGTACAGTACGTATCTCAAGTACAGGATTTGCAACAGAAACTAATGGCATTTTTTATGACATTTATATTATTTATATTAAAATCAAACTTTTCCAGAAGGAAGCATGCATGTGTGTGTTTCAAATATTGCATGTGTGTTAAAAGCTTCTGATCTGCCCTTTCCTCCAAATTCTCTGAGTGAATTAGTCTCAATCCCACTCCTTACTTACGCTTACACCAGTCTCAAAACATTGCAAGCGCTAATTAGCCGATAGAAAATCGCTAGAGAAGCCGCACACGCCCTTGTGCTCTCAGCCACTCAACATGTGCGCTCACTGTAAAGTTGATTTTTGGAGGAATCTGAGGAGGTAAAGTGTCACAATTTCTTTGTAATCCTACAGGGGGGGCACTCTGAAGTATTTATACATTTTCATCCCTCGTGATAGGGGTGAAATATTAATTAATTAATTAATTAATTAATACTCAATTTTAAATGAGAAAGTAATGCGCTACATTTAATTACTCATTAAACGTTAAAAAAAAGTTTTAAATTGTAACAAAATGTAAGAAAATTGTAATATCAAATCTGGATACTATATTTATAAAATTTTGATACTTATAAAATCGCAATTGTAATCAAATCGATGATGACCTCCTGATAATGGCTCAGTTACAGATATTACATCAATAATCACAATTATTATTATTTAGCTAAAAAAAAACTTTTGTGATAGGAATACAACCAACTCACTCACTTATCTTCAATACCGCTTTATCCCGTATTCAGGGTCGCAGGGACCTGGACCCTATCCCAGGAGGCTTAGGGCACAAGGCGGGGTACACCCTGGACAGGGTGCCAATCCATTGCAGGGCACACACACATACACACAGTGATTCACACACTACGGGCAATTTGGGAACGCCAATTAGCCTAACCTACATGTCTTTGGACTGTGGGAGGAAACCCACCAAGCACGCGGAGAACATGCACACTACATGCACACAGAGACAGGAATCGAGCCCGGCCGGGAATCAAACCCGGACCCTGGAGGTGCAAGGCGACAGTGCTAACCACTACACCACCATGCAACTTCATTGCTTGACAATACCTGACACTGCAAAATAAATACATCACTGAGCAGAACATAATTTACATTCTTGCAATAATGCATTGTTTATTCTCAAATACCCTGTTGTATTATTGTAAGCGTACTAGGTTTTCTATATTCAACATTTACCCTTCTCTTTTTTAAATCTATAAAGACAGTTATAAAATGCACAGAATTATAGTAATAAAATCAACTGTAAATTCTGATCAAATCAGTTATGTGCATGACAGTCTGTTCTCATTACCCAATTATTATTACTGCTCTTAGAGAATAAGTAAACCTTATATTAGTAAACAGTATAATGCATATAATTACAAAGGGTTTCAATGATGATTAATTAAAGGGCTTCTGTCAAAAGTGTATTGTTACCCGACCGAAACAGTAATGCATTAATACTCCACTGAAACAGTAATTTCTTTATTATCATAATAATTACTTTTTAAAATAATAAATTATTTGACAAGATAGCACACAAGGCTACAGTGCATAGCTGAATACAACTGGCTGATGTGAATACAAATATTACCCACAGGGTCAGAAGGCTTTGAACTGTCCCATGTTGTTAATAACTGTTTAGTGGGATTATGCCAAATAATTTTGAGACAAAAGACATATTGCACTATGCAGTATTTTAACATTACAATACCATACTTTTTAGGTGATTTTTTTTTCATCTTTAAGAAGGTAAAGCTCCATTATATAATACATTTAGTATAATAAGATTTATATTGCATTCGGTTAACAGTTAATTAAGGAAGTCAATGTGTATTTCTAGTGAATGCACACATCTCAGAGACGGGAATGGAATGCAGAACATGCCTCATGACCCAGTTACAACTCCCCTGTCTTGCACGTGTATTTTTTTTTTTTTTCTGAGCAAAATCTGTCATTACATGAGGATACACCACACTGCCAAAAAAAACAACTGTTTAAACCATCTTCTGATCTGGAGAAGGCCACATGTTCAGATCTTTCTGATAGTTTAGAGCATTAACCACGGGAAACGTCTCTGCCTGAACATGACATCTTTTTGGCTTTCCTCTGGACTTTTACAGCTTTCGAAATTACGGTAAAATCTCCTGCCTACTGTTAGTGCATGTAAATTATTCGAGAAAACAAATCATTCACTTACCACATTTGAAGAATAAATCACACTTTTCCAGAAGGAAGCATGCATGTGTGTGTTTCAAATATTAAGTAGCAACTTGGAGAACACCACCAAATAAATATGTTTCTCAAGAATTTATAACCAACAAGCTGCTTTTTACATTTAGTGCTCTAATATCACTTTCATTATATATGAAAAGTATATCACTGTATATTATACACATACTGCATTGAAGATATGATTTTAGGTTCAACACTCATCAAGGAATATACACCGATCAGCCATAACATCACTGCCAATACTGACAGGTAAACTGAATAACATTGATCACCAACCATACTGTACACATGGACATCGAAACCCCAGGCTCATGATGCCAAAAGAACCAAAGGCTAGCCCGATAAGTTAGACTCCACATGAAAGCCAATGTAGCACAAATTACCAAAAAACGGTAACTGTTGGCCACGATAGAACGGCACCAGAGCAGCTAGTGCAACACAGCCCGCCATGTACAGGCCGCAGCAGGCAAAGAGCTCAAGGCCACCAATCTGACCTCTAAAATCTACAGATCTGATTGAGCACGCAAGTGAAATACCTGAAAAACATGTCCAATCCACAGCACCTAAGGGATCCGCTGAGAACATCGTGGTGCCAGACATCACAGCACAGAGGCCCTGTGGAGCTGCCCCCTGTGGTCTACTGTAAGTGGTTTTAATGTTAAGGTTATTTAATGTTATGGCTGATTGGTGTATATTATATAGGAACAGGAATCCTTTTGGGATTTAGACTAACATGGTGTTTTAAAATGCGTAAAAGGTAAAATGTGTTATTTATGCAGGGGGCCTGGAGAGAGCTGATTGGTCGAGCTCTCTCAGAAGGAAGGGATGGGAGACACTCTAGTGCTCTCATATAGGCCAATCATAGGCATAAGTGATCTCATGCAAGCAGAAGGAGTGGATAGCGCTTTCCTCTGAGTGTATTACACAGTTCCCAATGGTACGTGGGCAAGCAGTTCGATAAGATGTGGTTGGCTGGCGTCTATAGACTTACAGGTAACACACACTAATCTACTCGCACATTGACAGGCAGCTCAGCTGGTTAAGACTCTATGTTGTTGGTTTGGGGTTCTGAGGATCTGGGTTCAAGCCCTGCCATGAGTGGGTTGTCACACCCCATGCTACCCACCCACTGCATGCAGAGCTGTTCCCAAGCCTGGATAAAACAGGAGGGTTAAAATGTGCCAAAGTTACGTTTGGATAGTCCGCTGTTGAAGGGAACAGCCGAAAGTAAGTTATTTAGGGTATTTAAAAATTTGAGAAGTTAACAGGATTGCAATACAAATCACATCTGCACCTAGTTACCGTGATACTATCGTACTGGGGGTCCATGTGTACTAAACATGACATAATGTTTACCTAAGCACAACAATTAATGTACATTTTTATTAAGTAAAATGAATGTATCAATTTTATTCAGCTGAAAGTGTTCCACAAAATATGTCCAGAAGTTACTCGATATCTGTATCAAAGCAATTCACATCATATCCATTTCATACTTGTTGCTAGAGGGATGTGAGTGATTACTCAAATGCCCTATTATCAGACTTCAATCCAGAGATGTGAGGCCATAACTGTACAGGGATACTAATGAATGATGCAACATGAAACCACTGCTTTGGCCTTTGCTGCATTCAAATGTGCAAATGAAGATTTTTTATTTATTTTTTTTTTACAATTGACTAGTTTATATGGTAACTACGATTTGTTACAGTCTGGGTACAAATATCTTAGTTTCATATTATGCAGTGAAACTCGTATCATAAGGAAAAAGGTCAGTTAATTTCCTGGAGAATGTCAGATCTTGCAATCTTTGCTCAGCTAGGGCTCTGCCAGAAATATCAAGTAAACGTGCTCATCTTCTCTTCTCCATGTCTCACTCTTTATCTTGTCTGAAAGTGCCATAAAGTTCAAACCAAAAGAATGAGCCCTGGGAGTTTTCCTGCATGTGAGTGAATCTCATAATGGATGCAACACAGTGATATTCAAAACAGGCCTGAGGGTTAAAGTACAAACATCTAAAGAACAACCATAAAAGAGCGCCTGCTAAAATGTTTTCTTTCTCTGACTCTTAAATGCTTTAGGTCTGATGTTATGACTTACATTTAACACCTACAGAACAGAGATCAGTACATAGCGAATCAGTATTCTGTTTTAACCCTCCGATACCGCTTATGATATAACTAGCTAATGTTTCTCACTAAAATGCAGCCTTTTTTTCTCCCCAGTAAAATGGAAGATGTGCCCGTCAACATATGAATCTTAATTGACCTGGATGTTTTGAGTGCTCTGACATGACTGAACATAACCTGAAGCCCTGTTCTCTATCATAATCTCACATGCTACTTACCAGACTTGCTGGGTGCCGTTGCCTTAATTCAAGAAAAACTTTATTAGGTCTGCACAATTTAATAATAATATTGTTTTTTAATCGCATTGTGATTATTTCGACACATTTCAATTGCAATTTAAACTGCGATATTTAATTATTAAATGTCTTATTTAGTATTCAAACATATTTGATTGGTCAAGCCAACAGCAAATAAAGGGGAAAATGATCTCATTAAGAGGATGTTTGCTCATTTATTTATCACCTCAAAGGTATAATAAAGTAAACAAATATTAAATTCTACATAAATCCCAAACTATGCATACATTATCTGTAATTAACTGTAGCTTTGTGATCAAATATATGCACAGATCCATATTATGATTTATATTTTCCTAAAATCGATTGTAGGCAGCACGGTTGTATAGTGGTTAGCTCTCTCGCCTTGCACCTCCAGGGTCCGGGCTCGATTCCCGGGTCTGTATGCATGGAGTTTGCATGTTCTCCTCATGCTTGGTGGGTTTCCTCTGGGTACTCCGGTTTCCTCCCACAGTCTAAAGACATGCAGATCAGGCTAAATGGCGGTCCCAAATAGCCCATAGATTATGCGTGTGCTCTGTGATGGATTGGCACCCTGTCCAGGGTGTACCCCGCCTAGTGCCCAAGGTCTCCTGGAATAAGCTC
>JAOVVA010000037.1:8413795-8445099 GCA_028565275.1 Leiocassis micropogon | reverse complement strand
CTTTGGACTGTGGGAGGAAACCGGAGTACCCGGAGGAAACCCACCAAACACAGGGAGAACATGCAAACTCCATGCACCCAGAGATGGGAATCGAGCATGGCCAGGAATCGAACCCGGACCGAGTCAGGGTCTCTGAACCCTTTAATTTCTTCCAATAATTAAAATATTGTAAGATTCATTATCTGGAGCTTGAGTTAATGCTTGTTCAAAACTGTACACTGCCCATTCTATACATGCTGAAAGGGTAATTCTTTGTTGATTATATGAAGTGATATCAAAATGTTTGGTAACATGTCAACAGATGGTGTCACAAGGCTGCACACACACTTACAGGAAGCACCGAACTTTATAAGTCAGTGTCCCAAAAGACATCATCCTGGGAGCTGTGCAACTGGCGCAATTTCTTAACACGTGCATTACCCTGTCTGCTCTTTCATCATGAATAGCAAGTTACAACAAAGAGTGAACGTGAAATTCTGTGTGAAACTGGGCAATGCTGCAATAATTAGTTCAAGATGTTTTGAGTAGCATGTGCATTTCAGGAGTGGAAGAACATCACTGGTAGATAATGAGAGATCAGGACCTTCAATGAGCTCAACCCCCAAAAATGTCGAACCAGCCAGCAACTTGTACATGATGATCGTTGGAGAAGAATCCACAACAATGCTGCCATTGTCAGTGTGTCATACAGAACAGTCCAGGCAACCTGACATGTGATTTGAACATGCACCATGTTGCTGACAAGTTTGTCTCCAGGCTGCTGAACCAGGAGCAGAAGGAACATTGTGTCGAAGTCTGCCAAGAACTCTGTCAGCGTGCCATGGATGACCCGTACTTCATTTCGAGGATCATTACCGGTTATGAAACCTGGGTGTATGGGAATGACCCTGAGATGAAGCAACAGTCTTCACAGTGGAAGAGTTCACAGCTCAAACAAATGTATCGTCTTTTTGAACATTTGTGGGATTGTGCCTCGAGAATTCGTCCCTATGGGCCAAAGCATCAATAGCGAATTCTACTGACAGGTTTTAAGTCATTTGAGGGAGAACGTACGAAGAAAGGCAAGCAAATCCCAAAACCTTTTGATACCCCCTCGTACATTTAATCATCACGTTAAAGAAAGTCCAGGGAAATTGGATGAAGTGTAACATAGTATATTATACAGTAACAGTCACTTTCCCAAACCCCCAGGTAAAGAACAATTCTTTATCCATGAGAAAAATGTACTCAAATACTGTAGCTCAAGTTTTGATCAAAGCCTTGGCAATCCTGATATGCATTTTAAGACACCAGCCCTTACAAGGCAGGAAAATCGCACAATTTAATGAACCAGTTGGAGGTGTTACTTTGGCCCTGCCAAACACACTACTCCTTGCCCACTGTTGCCATGGTGGACACAACACAGCAACACACCATTTCTCAAACGGAGCACATTTACCTGTAGGAATAAATACAAACTGAGTATTTTAATTAAAAGATTCCAATTGAAAGCATACAAGACTCATCCTCATCTTCGAGTGAAAGAAACACCTCAAGCAACAGCTGCACGCGTCCTGAAAACACCGGGATGCGAAAGGATTTAAAAAGGAGCTCTTATCTTGGTAAAAAAAAAAAGAGAGAGAGAACAAAACTAGTAAATTGTCCTCAAGCATATTTCCTAATCTAATTGTTTAGCATCCACGACTGGAATGAGGCAATTATCAACACTTTTTGTTCTTGCAGTTTGATTCTATAGAATATGCTGAATTGAATTGCTTATCTATGGTGGACTAGCTAATGAGAAAAGATAAAGTTAATAATTCATGCACGTTGTAGCAGAGAATAGCAGCTTAAACCCTAAGGGCAACTTTAGCACTGTGAGCTGTGCAGTGCCTTTGTTGACTATGTGAGTAACCTTCAACCAAACTTGTCTACTCTCATTCTGTTTTTAGACGCAGCTAGAACAAGCCGTCCAACCAAAAACAGCAGCACCGCATTTCTTTCTCTCTCTCTCTCTCTCTCTCTCTCTCTCTCTCTCGTTCTCTGCTGAATCGATTGAAGAGAAACCTATACGCACCATAGGTAAGGGAGGCTTGTGGTAGTGCACATGATTTATGCAAGCATATTCAAAGAGCATTTCTTTTCAGTGTATGCAGATATTTTTGTATACTCTTTTAGTCAATCATAGGCAAGATATCTAATAATTTCTTGTGAACGAGATCGATTTTGTTGCAGTCCATGTGATTGAATCTAGAAAAAAATAAAAATTCTTGAAGATTTCCACAAAAACTACTGAATTAGGTCAGGCTGTTTAATAAGATTAATAATAAATAATTTTAACTTTCTTTTTTTTCCCCTTTCCTATCCAGAGAGAAGAGGCACAATACAGTAGCGCGATCCATTCCCAGAAAGATGAGCAACACTTGGCTTATTAAGAAAAAGCTGCAGCAGATCAAGGGAGAAATGCAGAGACTTTCAGAACGGCACGCTCTCACTCGCCCGGAACGGTCAGACATTAATATCTCAACAGTTTTTCACACCACAATACAGAGCACTGGTGTGCATGCAAATAAAGAAAAATGTATCGGTTAAAAAAAAAAGCACTTTTCTTACATTTTTTAATAATCATGTTAATATTCTGGTATAATAATAATAATATAAATAATCTAGTATATTCAGATTTTTCTATTAATATACCACTATAAAACATTCATGATTTATTCCCAGGTACAACACACCCCTCAAATTAACAAGAGAGCAGCTCACTTTTTACAGACAATCGTCAAAAGTAACAATGTCTTCAGGGCAGAGGAGGATGTGATTTGAGTTTTTTTCCCGTAACTTTTTGAAAAACCCCTTAACGTCAGGGTGGAAACTCTGCTTCGTGATGGGGCACTACACCTCCGTTATTGCTCATTTTCCCATAACAGCATGCCTAATCCTGATTTATTCATTACGTATCTGATGAATAAACAGCTTTCATTACAGTCTACGTGAGAAGTGTGAATGAAACACTGACGTTCACACACGGAGATAGACTCACTGCTGGAAGACATGTCCCTGAAATAGAGCACAATATAATGTTTTTTTTTCTTTGGTTCTTATCTCTCAATGCTTCATCTGCAGGTTCAAACAAACTCTGCATGTATTTTGTGCAGGAAGGCGTATCATCCTTTTGTGTGGAACAGCCTGAGTCCTTACAGAGACACCACAGAGATTGACTATCTGATTACTATGGTGAGAGCCTGCAGCTTCAGCCACACTTATCTGAATTAGTCTGGTTTCTCAGCAGCCTCAGTTTATTGAGATTTTATTTATTTTTTTTGCATATACATCATTATATTATTTAAGATTATGTCAATATTACTCATAAAGTGTAAGGATGGTAGAATTGGATTTTTTACTTGATAATATGAATATTACTCATGCATGGCTTGAAGGAAAAAGGCACGTGCATGATGACACAGAGAGTAGCATTACTGCCTCACAGAGTTTTTCATGTTCTCGAAATCCTCATGTGAGCTTCCAAGGATCTTCAAATCCTCCCATCTTCCTAAAACATGTCAGTATATTGGCAACTCCAACTTGTTTTTAGGTATCAATGAACTTGTGTGTTTATGGTACCCAGGCATCTTCCTTGGTGTATTCCAACTTTGCACACAGTTTCTTGATCCACTTCGAAGTAATCAATGAATCAATCAATGAATCAATATATGTATATACAGTGTGATTCACTCGAAAAAAGGCCCCAAATATTCTGTAATAACTTTTGCTAGGACAAAGCAATCTGAATGGAACAATGTACAATGATGTGCTCCTCTGTATATGGCGGGATGCCTCTAAGTCAGACCGATAAGGTTAAGCGCCAGACAGCCATCGCGCCTTTTAACACCAGACCCCTTCATTCAGTCACTCAACGTCTCATCAGGATGGTGGTGTACAGTAATGAGCAGCATGTCTTTGTAGTGCGAACCTATTAGGTCACCAATTTGTTTAAGCGATGTCAGAGTGAATTTAGAAAGAAATATGGTGTTCCTGACGTACCCTTAAAGAGTCTTATTCAGGAAATGGAATAGAAAAGAATCCATCATTGATCTCTTCTCATGGCGGAGGAACATAGAACGTGGACGCCGTGTGGAAATGTGTCTGGTAGAAAATGGATATCACTTCTTCCAGCATTGCATGTAATGCAATTGATTACACATCAGTACGTCAACACATGTAGCATATGTTTTTGGTTCAGATTTCTTCATTTTAGCAACAAGTTATTACAGGATGTCAGGGTGTGTGTGTGTATGTGTGTGTATACACTAAATACTGTATATAATTCAATTCAATTATTATTTATTTCTTTTAATAAAAAAAATTAATATCTCAGAAAATTTGAATATTGTGAAAAAGTTCAATTGTATCATTGTGCCACACTCTAATCATCTAATTAACTCAAAACACCTGCAAAGGTTTCCTGAGCTTTAAATGGCCTCACAGTCTAGTTCAGTAGGCTACACAATCAAGGGGGAAACTGCTAACTTCACAGTTGTCCAAAAGATGATCATTGACACCCTGTATCCAAGCACATTATCGTGAAGTTAAATGGAAGGAAAAAATGTGGTAGAAAAAGGTGCATAAGCAACGGTGATTAAAAGGATTGTGAAACAAAGCCCGTTCAAGAATTTGGTGAAGATTCACAAGCTGGAGCCAGTGCTTCAAGAGCCACCATGCACATACCTAACCAAGACATGGGCTACAACTGTTGCATTCTTTGTGTCAAGCCACTCTAGAACCAGAGACAACGTTAGCGGTGTGTTACCTGGGCTAAGGACAAAAAGGACTGGAGTGTTGCTTACTGGTCCAAAGTCACCTTTTTAGATGTAAGTAAAATATACATTTTCATTGGAAATCAAGGTCCCAGAATCTGGAGGAAGAAAGGAGAGGAGAGGCACAGAATCCAAGTTGCTTGAGGTCCAGTGTAAAGTTTGCACAGTCAGTGGTGATGGTCCACTGTGTTTCATCCCTACCAGGAAGTTTTAGAGTACTTCATGCTTCCCTCTACTGACCAGCTTTATGGAAATGCTGATTTCATTTTCCGGCAGGACCTGGCATCTGCTCACACTGCCAAAAGTACTAATACCTGGTTTTGGAACCAAGCACTAGGAACCATGGTATCCTTGTGCTGGATTTACCAGCAAACTCGCCCGACCTAAAACCCCGTAGAGAATCTATGGGGTATTACTGTATGAAGAGGAAGATGCGAGACACCAGACCAAACAATAGAAGAGCTGAAGGTTGCTATCAGAGCAACCTGGACTTCCATAACACCTCAGCAGTGCCACAGACGGATCGCCTCCATGCCACGCCGCCTTGCTGCAGTATTTCATGCAAAGGGAGGCCTGACCAAGTATTGAGTGATGTACATGTATACTTTCCAGTAGTCCAATATTTCTGTGTTAATTTCTTTTGAAGGAATATATACTGAGATACTGAATTTTGGGTTTTCCATAGCTATAAGCCATGATCAACAAAATTAAAAGAAATAAACAAAATTAAAAGAAATAAACAATTGAAATATAGATTATCAGTCTGTGTAATGAATCTACTGTATATAATTTATTCAATTTTGGATTAAATTACTGAAATCAATCAAGTTTTTGATGATATCCTAATTGATTGAGATACACCAGTGTATATAGATATAGATAATTCCTTCAAATGTCCTAATGTCAGCTTCCTGTCAGTCTACCTATCCTTTATATGAATATGCTGTTGATGGAGTGTTTGCTTCTTAAATGTGCTTTATTTTTCAGCCCTCCGGCCAACGCATCAACGATCGAAGAGCTTCAGTAAAACCTGTCCATCTGTCAAACTGACACTTCCTGTCCAGTGAATTGATGAATATTGGACATTTCTGGTTTTCCCCCCTGACAAGCATAGTGAGGAAAGTTTGCAACGTGCAATTTTACACAGTTTATGGCCAATTAATGTACTAAACCTTCGATTTAATGCCATTTCCATTTGGACACACTGGCCTTCCAGTATTTGCATGTAAATATACCCCTCTTTCGGTAAAGCGTTGTTTGTTGAATGTTTTACGAGCTCGAGCGCTGATCACGCAGAGTACGTCGCACAGACGCGCCCGAACATCCCACTGGCAAATAAGATTAAAAAGAATGACTGTGATATAATTTATTGTGTCCTTCCTGTAGGTCCCAATCATATTTAAAATTCAAGCATGTTGGATCATGCTGCTTGAAGACGGAATTCACAAAACGCCTAAAGAGCATCTTTTAGATATGCATATGTGCCATTGTGTGTGGAACCGCTTTGAAATTCTTAGATGATCCACGCTGAAACTGATGAAAGAGAAAGATGTGTGCATCCACACGGATGGAGGAGAAGTATTAAAAGAATGCTGCAGCCGGTATGAAAGGGTTTAAGATTATCAAAGAGATTTAGGAGAATAAATTGGCAGGCAGTTCACTGGAGTGAAGGATTATGGCGCAAAAAAAGTGTAAATGTTTAATAGCTCTCTCTTTCTATCACTCTCTCACTTTTTTTAAAATTTATTTATTCTTGGAAGGCACTTATGTGTCTGGCTTTAGTTCCCGATAAGCCCAAAGGAAAAAGTAGGTTGCGGCCTTTTTCTTCATTTCACACACACTATCTCTTTCTGGAGAAAGTTTGGATGGGGAAGTAAGAGATTTAAAGCACGAGGCCATGGCTTATTAAAGTTATGCTACTATGTTTTCTAGTCGACCCGTGTGCAATTTCGTAAACCCATGAGAGAAAACAGTGTCGTTTTTTTCCCCCCATCCACTAACCCAAACACAAAAACAAGTTTTTTTCGGGGCTGTGTAAAGAAAGAAATAAGGGATTTGGATTTATCTGGTAAAAAGGACAAAACAGGCAAGAGAGCCACTTGACACAAGTGCGCTTTCTTTTTTTTTTCCTAAGTGATTTCTTTTACTCTCTCTCTCCCTCTCGCTTGCTCCCTCTCCAGTCATCTCTTGTTTTGCCCTGAACTCCATTTTCAAAAAGCTTTGAAAAGAGGCTTTCTTCCTTCTTCACCAAAGCACAGTTCAATTCCCCCCGCTGGCTTATCACTGTTCCTGCAGTCCAGGGTTATGATATTTACCAACATTAAATCCACCAGAGACCGCCTTACATTTAAATACTGGCTATTGACTTCATGTTTCACTGAATCCTGTGCTCTCAAAAAATGTGAAACTTGACTAAACAGCATTGGAATAGCACTTGCTTATCATTAAATGGTTTATGACCTTAACCACAAAGTCTGTGTTGTTTTGTGATGTCATTTAGACTAATGTGGGTCTCCTGTTGGAAAATGTCTTGCATAATGTGTTCGGTATGACTTTCTTTTAAGGTTACAGATTTTTTTTTTTTCAAATCAAGTTGTACCCACTTTACTATAATTAAGGAACCATTACTGCATTAAAGAGGATGATATAGTAATGCAGCAAAGTAGCATTATCACCTCACAATTTGCCTGTGTGTGTGTGTGTGTGTGTGGTGCCCGATCATGGAATGGCATTTAATCCAGGGTGTGTTCCTGAAATGAGCTCCAGATCCATCACAACCCTGACAAGGACTACGCTAATTACTTTACCGAAAGTGATTTTGGCATGGAAGTATCGCGTATTCATACACACATTGTATATAACATTAATATATAAATGTAAGCTCACACTCTCATCATCTATACCGCTTTATCATGTATACAGAGTCGTGGGGGCCTGGAGCTTAACCTAGGAGACTTGGGCCATGAGGTAGGGTGGCCATCCGTGAAGGCACACACACACAAACGCGCTCAATTTGGGAACAGCACTTAGCCTAATCTGCACGTCTTTGGACTGTGGGAGGAAACCCACCAACCATGGGGATAACATGCAAACTCCATGCACACAGACCCAGGGCAGGAATCGAACTCAGACTCTGGAGATGCAAGGCGGCAATCCTAACCATTAAGCCACCGTGCTGCCAATTATAAGCTCAAATTAATCATTTATTATTGAATAAAAATTTTTTAGACCACAGCTTTCAACTAAAGCCAACACTGTTTTGATTTTTCAAGTAACCTCGACTAAAACCAAATTAGAAACCAATTATAATCTTTGTAAAGCAGTAACCTGGAGTTGATAAAAACCTTTTATATACTCGTTTTCATGCTTAATTTATATATTTAATTAAATTTAATTCGATTTTTATTTGATTAATGACTGGCTGGTGTGATGGAGCATGACCGTGTCACTGTATCCTGAAGAATTTTATTCATTTTACAAATTGCCAGTGATTACAACTTTTTAAATCTTTTTTTTTTTTACACATTATACTTTTTATTCATTTATAAAATTGTTGAACCAAATCATCACTGTTATTACTTACATTCAGACAATCTTTAACAGTCGTTTCCCCACCTGCTTCTGTTTTGCCCTTTTTTAAAGTTAAGACAAAAAAATAAATAAAAAGGTTGTCTTGTTACCGAGAAACCACAAAGCACAAAATCTTCGAGACTTAAGACTTTTCTGTGACAGGAAAATGTACAGCTTTACCTCTGACTGCTCCAAAGTCCCATGATGCGATTTACTACAAAAAGTGTCAGAGAAGTCTTTCTTAAACTTTCTGAAATGCGAAAGGGCCAGACTTCACAGTTGAGAAAGTCGATCAGCTGGATAAAAGCACAATGAACATGCTGAACTTTGCTGCTGTGTGAAATGGAAAAGTTAAGCTCTGTGGATTTTATTTTTTTTATTTTTTTTATGCCGACCACCAAAAATAACGACACATTCACAAGGTTGATGTCATTGTTCGGGTTTTAATACCAAAAATACAAGTCATAACATTTTACAGTCTATAAACGGTAAATAAATAGTCGAATGGAACACTAGGTTTTACGAAATACGGCTCTGCACAGCCACTACGATGTGAACTTGGAAAACAGTGGTGAAAGGCATAAATAATGTTAAAGTCTACCGTCCTCGATCTCCTTTGGCAGCGTTACAGACTTCTGATGATAACTTTTCCATTACTCAAGCCTTAATAAAAAAAAAGGACATTTTTTTTATACACTTTGGCTAGACAATAATCCATTTTTTTTGTACAACTGTAGTGTGTTTACCTGTAGTTGCCTTAAAAATAGAAATTCTTCAAAAATATAATCAATCCAAATTTAACAGTATATACACAGCCAGTGGTGTACAAAGCCATACTACAGTACTTTTTGTCAGTACATTACAAAAGAATATAAGGGCAAAATCAAGGCCTAATTTTATCACAACCAATTATGGGGCAACACTTGGCATACATTTCAAAGAGAGAGCTGAACAGGAGTAAGAATGCAAGGCACAGAACAGTCTGAGCACCATGTTCAGAGATTTTTCAGGGGGAAAAGAAATGTAATAAATAAATGAATAAATCAGTTAACATGATGTTTTTAGCTATGCGAGTTCAGTGGGTGCAGAATTTAAGCTGGATAATTGCAAAGTTACCTAAGCTCCAAAAGATGTTATACAAAACTAGCTATATTACTATTCTTCACTTCCTCCACCTTCTCCTACAGTCTAAACAGATTAATAAGCTGTTCCATTATTAACAAGAACTGAAAAAAAAAAAAAAAAAGTCAAAATGCATTCAGAATGCATAGGCTCAACATCTGATTGCATCTACATCGCCTGACTGGATGTAGGCATGTTTAAAAAAAAAAACAAAAAAAAAAACATGGAAAAAAGGGAAAGCAATTCCGGATCGTACAAAGGTTTTCCGCGCGTCTCGGCTAGACTCGAATTACTGTGATTAAAATGCACAATGAGCTCAAGTGATTGCATGCTCCACATGCATACCAAGTCATTATCTTCCTAATGCATGCTCTTCCATCGGTAAATTAGGCTGAGATATTCATAATTCCGTGTGTTAGCGAGATTTTCTTACATAAAATAATTTACTTCGCTTGATACATTGTTCTCCCCAAATGCAATCTCAAAACCTATGAATTATGGATTGGATCCCCTTCTCCTCTCCCATCTCAAATGTTGACATGAAATCAGTGAGGGGATGCGAATTATTCCTTTAAAATATAAGACTAATTAGATCAAGTTGAAGTTTTGGGGAACATTATTGACCGGAGGTAGGTTCAAAGTTTAAAAGTTCTATGGAAACATTTACTATATAAATAATCTTCTGCGGCCTGTTAATTATAAAAAAATTACAGAGCAACTTTAAAATGTAAACTTAAAAAAAAAAAAAATCTAATTTAAATATAAAAGGAACTACTTAGTATTAATCCATGTTACTAGTAAGACAGTGGTGTCCTAATAAAAGAGAACGGTACGTAAGTCACGATACATCACCGTATCCAATGCACAAGTCCTTTAAATGCTTGTGATTTTAATTCCTTACAGTTAATGCATGACATTATACTTGGCTTTCAGCTGCAGGATAGAGTTGTTATTACCTGATTAAAAATTTTTTTGGACCAGTGACCATTAGAATGTCTCGTGACTGTGCATTAAACAGTACTAGCAAACAAACATAAGATTTCGGCTGGCTTATTATCTGTAGGTTTAAGATACATTCCTGATGTGACGCTTCGTTCACGAGCCGGAGAAAGCGTCTGTAGCACCAAGAAAAGATCGGATCTGCGACGATTCCGCTCTCTTTCTGCGAGCATAACGGAAGGGTACATGCAAAGATATAAATTAGCGCGATAAATATTAACACAAATATTGACAAACCAGAAGGTAATTACCCTACACCTTTATCTTTTCTTCCCTTACTATGAAGACTATATAAACAATACTGATAAATAATATTACAGTGAAGTAGAAAAGCTGCCCTGTGGATGATTTAACCCTAATGATTTTCATTTATACCATATAGAAAAGTGAGGTATGAAATGCAATTCAGGTAAATATATTCACCTACTGTATAATGATATTTAATGTTTCTCGGTTAATAAAAAAAATAAAAAATAATAAAAAGTCTGAGGACGTTTCATAGGAAACATCCGAATCCTGAATTGTGTTTGAATAAACCTTAATGACACTGAGAAATAAAAGAGGAAAGAGAAAAATATAATAAGAGTGCAGAGTTTCTTTATCTGTAAAAGCAGTGTATCAAAAGCAAGTATTAAAGAAAAAAATGTGCAAAAACAAACAAAAAATTTACTGGCTCTAATTTAAAGAGATTTACTGTGTGTGTGTGTGTGTGTGTGTGTGTGTGTGTGTGTGCGCGCGCACTGATTTCCCTCACTGCACTGTGGTGGCCTCAGAAGCCTGGCCTCCCTGCTGCTCTTTGCTCAGTATGATGCTGATGATGTCGTGCTCCTTCATGTGCTCCATCAGCTGTTCCTTACTGGTGGACTCGAAGCCGCAGATGCAGCAGCAGAAGAGCAGCATGCAGTACTCCATGCCTGATGCCGGAAGCCCGGCGCCTCCTTTCCTCACCGATACACATGGCGCTCTCGACCCTGGAGGAGGCGACGTCTTCTCTTTCTGGCTCAGGATGATGTACGGACGGTCTGTCGACGGATCTGGAACCGACTTAGAAGGCACGACTGGAGGCCTACAGAGAAACGGTGAAAATGAGTGTCTATGAAGGCTTTAAGTCATGAAGACCATTCTACTAGAACTGTACAACGAGCCAACTAAACTGGAACTTCCGTTCAGATTCGATCCAGATTTTTATTTCTTTCTACATTCCAAAGCAAAGCTGAAGGCGTCCAATAATCTCCCTTAATCAACATTATCCTTTTTCCATACTTAGAACTGCTCTCTTATCATATCCGTCTTGACCTAACTTCAAGGGAGAGCAAAAAAGTGAAGCTGATGAGGGATCGACTCTCTATAGCTTTAAGCGCATTAAGTGATAACAGGAACTAACCTGCCTCTCGGACATTTCTCACTGTTCAATCTAGTTGGAAATAGTTCGACAAAATTTGTCATTTTGTCATGTGCTTTAAGGAGGAAAAAAACATTAGTTTACCTGGAAAATAACAGACGGTAAGACTAACTGTAACAGTTACTATAACATTATGGAGCATCCGGTTCTATTCCTTATGTAAGAGTATTTTTACATTTTTTTGTTATTCCACAGCTATTTGCCAATAATTATAATGTATATTTCATTAATGCATGACTCACATCTACAGTTAAATAGTTAGATTATATATATATTATATATATTATTAGATTACAACCGAATATTTTTACTGAAACACATTTTCCCCCCTATAATCTGTAATGTCTGAGTGCGGAGGACACAGCCAGCATCGCTCTAATGATACTCTAAGTACAATATGGACTAGCTTCTAAAATGTACATCCACAATTACAGGTCTACTAATAATTTATGACAGCTAATCTATCCAATTAAAATATTATGGACTATAATCAGTAATTGCTGTGGAATTACGGGCTAGAGGATCAGCCCTTCACACTCGCTTGATTGGCTTCCTGGCACAGGATGGACTACTTTCATCCTGTTAATGTACGTGTGTCGATATTACACTTATATAGTCTTTTCTGTTGTGCAAAAATCTGAACTGAACATAGATGAGAACAGTTATACAAAGTGACTTTAAATACTGAGAGCAGGGCTATTTTAGCCCAATATTTCCCCCAATTTAGTCGGGTCCAATTCCTCCCCATCACTAGGGGGCCCCCACGTTAAGGCTACTACTACCACTCAGTCGGGAAGTCACAATCGAAACGATCACTGCATCCTTTCGAACACACTCGGAGGACAGCGCTATCCGCTCTTTCCGCTTGCGTGAGCTCACAGACGCCCCTGATTGTCTGTAGAGCTGTGATTTAATGTGGGAGCGCTAAGTACTTCGACCAATCAGCCCGGCCAATCAGCTCTCTCTAGACCTCCAGCTGCGAGAGGTTTCAGCATCACCCGGGAATCGAACTCGCGATCTCCGGATGATAGGGCGAGCACTTTACCACTGCGCCACTCGGAGGCCCTTAAGATGGTTTTAGACAGCCACCTACACCGAAACGGTTTCCGAGACTGGTGCAGAAAAGCAATCTTGCTGAAATGTTTCAAACAAACTAGTTACTGAAGACGAACGAATGAAGGAAAGTCGCTGTGTTACACTCTTTTGTTCCGTCGCATTGCAGCATGCAGGCAGGTGGAACAGGTGCTGTTCATGTTTTCTAACAGAAGCCAAACACTATACGTGCTCAAGTTGACATTTAAAGGCTAGCTATTATGTAAAACTCACTTTTGAATCATTTTGAGACAGACGTTCAGATGGGTCTCCTGTGTCCATGTACAAACAAAAAATATGAGAGAGAGAGAAATAAAAAAAATCCTGCTTTTTGTACTTTTTACATTTTTGTATTGGGTGTATTAGATTTTCTACCTAATGTGACCTCATATAATTAGACGCCTCTCCTCTAACAGGTTGAAATAACACCTTTTGAGAAGGAGTGAGATGAAAAAAAATAATAATAATAAAGCAGCATTGTTATTGTGAGGGGGATTTCAGCTGGCGCATTACCAGACACAGTTTGGGGCCGCTGAGACTTAAGTTAACTTAACATTACTGGAGGATGCTTTATATTAATGTTGGTCAGCCGGCCCAGGTGTTCTGGCAGTGAATTTTGGCAAAGAATTTCCAGAAGAAAAGGTGTATTTGTATAAATGGGAATAATTATTCAACCAGTAATCTAGCGCTTTTTACCCTGAAATGCATCACTCAGCAGAGCCAATCAACGCAATAGTTTAGTGTGTATCGACCGAATGTGCGGGAAACAGAACCAAAAGCATGACAGAGCATGGCTTACTCCTAAATAGAAAAGTAGACTATGAAAACTGAACCTTCTAAGATGTATGGGTGTTTGTCTCATATGTTTCGAAACCGTGGGCCTTATAAAAGTATGTATGAGACGATCATACAGTATAAGCAAACATATCCGCAGCCGTCCAAGGTGATGAAGATTGACCAAAGAATGTTATTGGTTTTTCTATACAAATACAAGGAAATATACAAAGGCATCGAAGATCAAATTGTCCACGTTTAATGTAGTTACTAAAAAATTGACTAAAATATTATTAAACTGTTATGGATATTTGAAATTGCTTATTTTTTTTATAGACTTACAATGACTGCATGCATTGATATCTGAATCCTAACACAAACATAAAACTCTGACCTCGGCTTGAAGAAATTGATTGACTTGACCTTCTTAAATTTTAATTTGGTAAATTCAGAACTAGAGGATCAGTTTAATTTGATCTTATTGATGCCAATGAACCCATGTGCTGAGTTATTGACTGCTCTGTGAACCTAAATAGAAATGAGACATAATAATAATAATAATAATAAAACAATACTCAGAGGGCCGACCTGCAGTAGACGTGACTCTAATACGACTATGCCGTCAGACAAAATAATAGACACATGGGAGCATTTTATTAATAATTTTATTTTTTTACTCAACACACCAATCCAGACTTAAATTAGAAGAACAAGCTACACTGCAGTTATAATGCTCAGAACCGATTCAGGGTGACACTCACCGGCTGCTTTGCGAGATGGCCTCATTGATGGCCTTGTTCACTTGTTCGTAGTTGTAGTTCTGGTCCCCGGCGTGTTTCCACATGTGGGACTTGAGGGATGGAGGATGACTGCACACGTAGCCGCAGAGGGAGCACCTGAGCAGAAAAGACAAAGATGAAGAAGAAAAAAAAAATTTATTATTTACCTTCACGCTATAGGAACGATACAGAAACTATGTAATTAACACTAGAAACAAATAACTAAAGCAAAACTACAGAAGAACGCGGTGTATAGCCGAGGTTCCCCTGGACACTGAATAAATCGGCGTGTTTCCTTATGCCGTTTCTGTATATTTAGATCTAACGCTGGTGTATCACACTGACCTTCAGTTCAGCAAAATCTGTTCGTTATGATTCATATCCACTTCATCTGCCTCGTGGCAAACTAAAATAAATCGCCAGAGGTGGACAAATGTGAAATTCATTAGCAAATAAAAACTCCGGCGTGCTGCCTGGTCTCGTGTTTTGGTTGCCTGGAAACCTAAATGAACCTGGATAAAAAAAGGTTGGAGCTTTTTAATTTATCCTCCTAACAGTTAGTTAGCTAGTTACATCCAAGTCCTCTGGGTGCTGAATGACTCGTCCGGACTACTGGATCTCCAGCGGTTATCGGTCGTGTGTGAAAACAGACACAGACAGAGCGAGAATAAATAGCACGAGAATGTTTGTTTGTTTCCCAGGCGTCCGTTTAGGGCAGTAGAGCACTGCGCCAGGGACGGGTAACGTCGAAGCAACTGTTGCAGCAAAGTTGCAAACAACTTGCGACGGCTTACAGCATCGCACGGCAGCTCGGTAGCCGCTTTCCTGCCCGTTAAATGACATCGGGATTATTATATGTAACGAGAAACGCGAAAAAGATTACAAGTGCAGCTTTTGGCTTGCCGTCCGCGTAATTCATGCGACATCATTAAACCGCTGCGGCAGGTTATTTAAGATTCCGCAAGGGAACAGATTCCCGTGATTAGATCTGTCAGTTTGATTGACAGGCCAGAAGATGGCCATTCCTTCCACCCAGCGGAGCCAATTATTTCCTCTTGGGATCCGCGGGCGTGGATAGTTACGTCAGGATTCAAACTCGTCGTTAAAGCCAAAAGCTTTGCCTGTCGAGCCACTTGGGGGTTCGGGAGTACAAAAGGCAGTCGCCTCGGTGCCGTGTCGCTCACCTGTACTGCTCGAGCAGCTGCACGGCCTGGTGCTCCTGTGGGTGTCTCTTCATGTGGCTCTTCAGGCTGTTCATGTTGGTGGTGGCGAAGTCACAGCTGCAGCACCTGTGGCAGATCAGAGCGAACATATAAAAACACTTCTAAAGACGGAAAGCCGTCTAACCCTGAGTGAGTGAGTGAGCGAGTGAGTGCGACGTCCACCCCCCCCCCCAATCCGACCCCCCCAGTGTGAATTTTGGATGCGTGCTCATGTACGATCGCCATTTGTATGGAGTCTGAGCTCAAAGGGTGGCGGTGAAGTAAGCGTTCGTTGAAAGGGGCGCGCGTCTCTGAGGGCCTGTTTGAAGTAGGCGTAGGTTAGAGGAGCGGAATGGCTGAGAGACAACTCCACGCGCTCAAAGAGGCCCTGCTGAGAGCTGGAGAACGTGCAAGTGCCGTACATGTGTGTATGTGTGTAATGGTACTTGAGCCTTACTGCCCTCTTGTGGCTAAAAGCTGATATTACAGCATATATCCACTGCACGAACCCCGGCGAAAAGGATTTAATGGGTTTCATTTGCATTTCACCCACTTGGAGAATGCTTAAAATATTTTTTTTTTTCCCCCTGCTATAAAAGACAGAAAATCATCATGCTGTCTGCCACTTCCACTGCATCCCACTCAGTGCTCAGGCGAGTGCTAGTTGAAAGGGCTACGCGTCTCTGAGGGGCTGTTTGAAGCAGGCGTAGGTGAGAGAAGCAAAATGGCTGAAAGATGTCAGCGTGCGTGGCTAAGAGCTGGAGAACGAGATCCACTATGTGTGTGTGTGTGTGTGTGTGTGTGTTATGGATCATTCTTTTTCACATCTACTGTAGGATGTTGCTGGGTTTTAATCATGATCATGTTTTTTTTTTTTTTTTTTTATAAATTTATACGCAGTAACCAGTTCATCCTGGTCTTGGTCGCAGCAGCTGCAGATCCTACACTGGATGGAACGCTTGTCAGTGTTGTTTTATTTTTTTCATTTATCGAATATAAATCAGCTAATCAAAAGTTACATAACTGGCCAACAAGACACGCTGATAGTTCCGTTGGTGCAGTAAATGGGATTAAACTTTGACTTTCTTTTCTTATGTAACACGTGAAGGCATACAAGCTTACATTCGATGTAATGCAAAATGTTTCAATTAAACTAATCAATTAATGTTTTATTGTAATAATAATAATCAATGCTTAATTAATTGTTCATTCCTATACTAGCTGAACAATGATGCGTTCTAACATGCAACTTAAGACACATCGTCAGCAATATCATCGGGTCTTTCATCATCGGCGACCCAGCTGGGCTGATCCCCCGCCAGATTGTGATCCGCTATCTTGCATCGCTACCACTCTGTAAGCTACACACTCAGAAACACAGCACACCTACAGAAATGTTTTTTACATTTAACTTAGAGTTTACTGCCCTCCTGTGGTTAAATGCTGCTCCTACACATGTACACACACCCATGTAAAACTTTTTTAATACACATGGAAGTGTTTAAGAATTGTAATTTACGCGTCACCTTGTTAGCAGGTCAAAAACTGCTATGAATCCATTTTAATAGTAATTACTAATTAATAAAGCAATTATGGCCAATGCAGTGATTTTCAGACGTTTTTGGACTCGACATGCTGATGTGCTACTGATGTACCGAGACGCACCTGTAGGGCTTGTCGGAACTGTGGATCCTGCGATGGTTCCGCACTCCGACGTAGGTAGAGCTGGTGTAGTCACACATGTCACATTTATACACTTTCTGCTCGCTGACACAATCTGCAGGACGAGGACAGCACACACAGATATAAACTCGAACAACTTATGCAGGGAATTTTAACTAATAATGTGGCAAAAATATACTCTATTATTTTCAAATAAAATCTTTAAACATGAGTCTTTCCTGTTGTTCTGTTGTAAATCCTCAAAGTTATGAAGGTTTTGTGTGAACAGGAAAATATATGATAAAAGTTTGCACAGGTTTAGGCGGCAAACCATGAGAACAGGACGAGAATCGAGCAATAGGATTGGGCAAGATCACACGGCATACCGACCGCGCCGATCTTCAGTTCTAGATTCTGACTGGACAGAAGGTTTTAAATCTTTTCATAGCACGACACAGCTCAAACTGTTCCTGCATGTTTCTATAGGAAGAACTGCTTCATGGAAACCTGTATTGTACATGTTTCACATAATAAGACTAAAAAAAAGTTTTTACAAAGGAAAAAAATATAGTCATTATATATTTTTCAAGCCATTATATATTTTTATGGAAGGAGTCTCCAGTGTCAGCATTTAGGAACAATGCTATGTTTTTTGGTAAAGAGAGAGAGAGAGAGAGAGAGAGAGAGAGATTGCTTCTATAATCCAAGTTTTAAGAGGCTCTATCTGGTCTCTTGGAGGTTTCAGAAAATGAAATGTAACTATAACAATTTAAAAGGCACATGACAACATGTGCAATGGAATTCATGATATCCGGTTATAGGGAAATCATCAACTTTGGGGTCATGCATGACACTAAGTGTGACAGATTATTTTCTAAGAATAACAAGACAACCTGACTTTTATTTCAAATTATTTCAATATTGTGTTAAAGTACGTCCCAATACACTCATCAGGGATTTTGGTCTTTTACTGTCTTATGCTTATTATTTTCTTTTAAATAACAATTACAACCCTATTATATTTGCACAATTTAAATATCTGCATTTCTTTGGCTTTGTACAATGTACAAGTGTTTACCAGGCATCATTATATGACACTTTCGGGGTAGTGGTGGCTTACTGGTAGCTTTCTTGCGTACCATGCTGGTTCGATTCTCAGCAAATGCATAAAACCCAGGGATTGGATGCAGGACATCCTTAGTGCAGGTCCCAAGCCTGGATACAAAAGCATCTGCTGCAAAACATGTGCCAAGGTGAATGTGAAGCTCGGGGGCAGCTCAGTCGTTAGGTGTTGGACTGCTGATCGGAAGGTCACAGGTTCAAATCCCTGCACCACACTGTCGAGCCCGTGAGCAAGGCCCTTAACCCCCACCTGCTCTTTGGGCGAGGGCGTCTGCCAAATGCAGTAGGTGGTCCGCTTTCGGTGCAGCCCGAAGAATGATACATGGACAAGCACCTTTGACTTACTGTATTTTGCCTTATGCTGAGATGATTGATATATTATTTTAATGTCGAGTGTAGCTCCTTAATGAAAGTGGATAGCATTAGTAATTAACATATTTATTAGTATTTTCATTGCACTATTATCTCTGCTCATGTTGTGGTAACCTGAGCCACTCAAGCTGTTGTTGTGGTAACAAACTGTCACTGCACCCAAATCCCTGATGGCACCGAAACCTGCCTACTGACCAGCTGCATTTTATTTCGGGAGCTGCGCCGGTTTTGTCGGCTTACTTACGATAGAATATCACGGCACATGCTTAAGAAGACCAGCGCTGGTCCTACAGACTGCTGTAACGGTGTGACTCACCATCATCAGTCATCTTTTCAGACTCGTCCACGTTCGCTTTCGTTTCGCCAACAAGCGCGAGGGCCGCCGCCGTGTCACTTATCCCGTGTTGCTCCCTCTCGTGGTTCCTCAGCTGACTCTGGAAATGGACGGGGAAAAAAATGATTCATCGCAGGAAGTATATTAATAAATACTCAGCGGAGAGAAAAGGCCAGCGTCTCCACATTTAGAAATAGCAAACTTTCTAATCGGATTAACTCCCCCGTGCTGGGCGCAGGGCTTGAACGGCTTCTCCGCCAAGAGATTAATGCGTTATTTTAGCACTTTCAAGGTAATTGCACGAATTAAAAATTAAACTCCGCGCCCAAAAACAAATTAGGAGAGGAAGAAAAGGAGAATGTCACCTTTAAGTAATACTATAGATGTTCAGTGTGGAAGTGACTATATTCACGACGACATGGACGTCGCCAATTTATGATGATGAATATAATTATACACCCCAAGCAAGGGAGTGCTTCTAATGTATAAAGTGGTGCTTGTAATTCATTAATTGTGACAAGGTGATCCATTATATAGTCTGAGCCTCCTTAAAGCCAGACAGTAATAACTGTCACCTCGTACAAACATGAGACCGTAATTTCATCAAAGACTGTTGGAGAATACTGTTAATAATATATCTACTTTATTAGCTGACGGGTTTTAATCGGAATTGTTTTACTGCAGTCTGCAATCTGGCATACATTAAAGTATATATTTTCATATATTTATATATCATAATGTGTTTCGCCATTATCGTTACCATAACAACATTCTTTTTCTAGCCAAGCTCTCCATAATAGTGCCATCATTTGATACCCATTGAACAATTAGACATCTGCCAATGCATGGAAACGGTATTACATGCCAAGTAAATAATCATATTTTTATGATAAGTAATACAATCATTTTTAAATGATGATTTCATTTATTAAGGGGAAAAAACGCTGTCCAAATCGGCCGGGCCCAATGTGGGAAAAGTAATTGACGGAACCATGAATTCTATGCTGCATCAGAAAATCCGGAAGGAGGGTTCCGGCCATCAATTTGTGACCTCAAGCTCAAGCGTACTTGGGTTATGATGCAGCAGGACAATGATCTGAAACGCAGCAGAAGGTCCATCTCATTCTGCATAGAAGAGTGGGCCAAAATTTCTCCACAGCGATATGGAAGACTTATTGCCAGTTATCGCAAATGCTTGACTGCAGTTGTTGCTGCCAGGGGTGGCACAACTAGTTATGAGATTTAGGGGCAATTACTTTTTCACCTAGGACCAGGTAGGTCAGGTACAGCTTTTTTGCCCTCAATAAATGAAATCATCGTTTAAAAACTGCATTTTGGGGCCTCCGAATGGCACAGTGGTAAAGTGCTCGCCCTATCATCCAGAGATCGCGAGACCGATCCCTGGGTGATGCTGTAACCTTTCGCAGCCGGAGGTCTAGAGAGAGCTGATTGGCCGAACTCTCCCAGAGGGGAGGGATGAAAAGTACTTCGTGCTCCCACATTAATCACGACTCTACAGCCAATCAGGGGCGTCTGTGAGCTCGCGCAAGCGGAAGGAGCGGATAGCGCTGCCTCCGAGTGTGTTACGCCACCCACAACGGTGCGTGAGCGAGCAGTTCAAACTGGGGTCTTGTGGTTCGTTAGAATCACGTAATGATCTTCGGCCCTCCCGACTGAGTGGTAGTAGTAGCCTTAATGTGGGAGTACCCTAGTGACGGGGAGGAATTGGACACGACTAAATTAGGGAGAAAATCGCGGGGAAAAAATGCATTTTGTATTTACTCGGGTTATCTTTGAGGTCAACAAACAAAATGATTAGCACTGTAATATTATTACACAATCACTTAAGTATGACAACGCAAAAAGAGAATTTTTTTTTTTACAGCACTATAAGATGGAAAAATCAAGTATTCTCTCACTTGTTGTTCCCAGAAGTAAGAACCTTATAAACCTTAAAAATGCGAGTTTACTTTTTTATCAATCATCGGTATGAACCCTGAGGAAGAAGAAAAGTCAATACATCTTCTAACTTCAGAGAAGCACTACACCACAGGTGGCATAAACTTTTGCAGCATTGAACTGCCGCTGCGGTTACTCTTACTCATTCTATAGAATTATTCTGTACCGGGTCATGGGAGGCCATGGCCTATCCCAAGGGACTCGTAGGACGAGGCCAAGTTAGGCCAGTTAATCACAGGAACACACACACACAGACACACATTTTGGGCAATTTGGAAACACCAATTGTCCTACTCTTCAGGTCGTTGGGACTATTGGAGGAAACTCATCAAGCATGGGAAGAACATGCAAACAGACCCGAGTCAGGAATCGAACCCGCAACGCTGCAGTTGAGAAGCCACAGTGCTAATACCCCTATCTCGCAATTCACTGCTGTGATTATGTTCCGTCTTTCCGCGCGAAAAATTAAACATGTTTAAATATTTTGGCGGCCCTTGTAGCTGGCACTGAAAGCACAGATAATGTGCTGCTAAGCTTGGTCATTAAAATTACAGACAGCGCGCAAGTGGACATGATTATTGCTGTTGCCAAAGTTCCCTCTCGTGGTGTTTTTTGTTTGATTCTTTGTTCATGACCAGAAAGCTGGTTCCACTGGCTGGAGCGAGAAACGGCTCACCGGCCTTGAAGTGGTATTGGTTCAGTAGTATCGAGACAATTTTATGTATACCAAGAAGAGTAGATGAGTGTGTCCATGAGACACAATCAGATGAGACACTAGTACATTCTGAACATTAAGTATCTTTAAAGATTAAAACTGCTGGATTTACTGCTACTGAAGTTCATGGTTTGTTGATGTTAACTAATGATGTCAAATTAGACCTTACTGTAAAGCATTATTATTGTATTTGAAAGATTTGTGTCAGTGGGGTTGAATTTTAATCTTACTCGAGTAAACATGAAAAGACACCTGAGGGCTGGGTTCTCTGCCATAATTTGGCTCCATATTTAATTAACTACTTGTTGTATGGGGAAGTGCAGCTCTGAAGTTTGTCTAATAAATGTGGATATTCTCGACTTTGTAGTTCAACCAGGGAAACAAGCCCTTATGCACAATCACAGAAGTACGAGTGTAGGTACTTTAAATGGAAACTCCAGAAATCCTATGGCCTTCATTTGGTTATTGGAACATGATAGGCGATTACATTTTATGACACATTTATTTATTTATTTATTTATTTTAAGCACTGACCAGTCCTGCACATTAAACTCACATTTAACAGCTAAAAAAATAGATTTTGAGGGCATTAAAACACTTCTTAAGTCCAAAACTATGGCGACTCTAAAGGCCAAAAAGTTGTATTTTTTCCTTTTCCCTGTGTCTTCAAGACATTTAATTGTGGCAACAAGTTATTTATTTGCATAAGTTTAAATGCATGCAAAATATGTTTGGAACATAAAGGCCCTTGAGGTTTTATCCGAACAGTTAATTAATTTCCTCTGTGCATAGAAAGGGAACTGTGTGCACAAAGGATTTTAACAACATAAATAAAAATCAAACCTTGTGGAACTTTAGAGGCTATTTAAATAACATATTCTTGTTGAAAAAAGTGTTTCTTAGAGCCTTTTAGATAGTTCAGCGCCCTAGGGTGCATTGCTTACTGGAAAACTTGTAGGGCTTTACATGGAACCTTTAATGTACCCCTGAGGAACAAGCAAAAGAACCTTTTAGACATCTAGATTTAACCTTTAATCTAAGACTGTACTATGGGTCCCACACGCTACTAATCTAGAATTCATTATGAATTCTTTTTTTTTCGTCATGCACAATCACCTTATAGTGAAAGATCTCGTTGCAGTGCTTGCACTGGTACATGCGGCTCTTGCGGTGGTGCATCATATGGCTCTCCAGATCCTTGCTGTCAGAGGCAATGTGCTCACAGATGGGGCATTGGTAAGGCTGTCGCTGCCTGTGAACACGCAGGTGCTGCTTGACATAGCCCTTGTTGCCACTGCTGTAAAGGCACAGACGGCAACGGTACGGTCTGTCACTCCCGGCAACGTACTCCACCAGATCGGCTTCGGCGGAGGAAACCTCGCATGCCACATCTGCCTCCCCCGTAGACGTACTGCCGTTCAGAATCTGTGGATTGTCCTGTAGTTCCCTTAGAATGTCTTCATCGGATGCATTCTGATCCGACCTTTCCCGTAGCCGCTCAATGACCGTCAGTAAAGATGTGCTGATTCCAGCTTTTGAGGGTCCTTCTAACAATTGTTCCCTGGAACTCTGGCTGAGGTTCAGAAGGGTTGCTGATTCTGGCTCTGATGAAGCTACCTTTGCGTTGGATGCCGCAGAAGTGGGAGACAGATCAAGTATTTTTTGGCCTGTGTCAGAGATCACATCCGAAGTCCCCTTAACAGCAGGATCGTTCAGCTCTGTAGCTCTCAAGGGCATAGCCACAAGGGCTTCAGCTGCCAAAGAGTGCAACCGCAAGCACTCTGAATGTGTCCTCCTACGTGTTGGAGGCAGATTCTCATTCGGAGGTGGGTCAGACTCTTGACTCTCTATTTCAGGATGCTCGTCGCTGTCATTCCAGTCAATCAGAACCTGCTCCTCGTAGTATACGGGGTGAGATTGGCGCTCAATTCCCATCTCCTGGGAAGCTAGTAGGGTCTTGTATCTAGCCACCTCTGGGCTCAGGAGCAGAGGCTTGTTGGAGACAGGTTCTTCAGTGCAGGGCAGTCTCTCCACAATGACATTGACATGGCCGGCATTGTTGCCACTTGAACTAATGATCTTCTGTACTGAAGACAACAAGCTGTCAGTTGTAGTCTGCTGGTTTTCTGTCTCCAACTCCAACTCCATCTGTGCCTCAGGGGTCCCCTGAACCTCTCCTGGAGGCTCCTCTGACTCTTCCACTCTCTCTGGCACCATATCATGTTCACATTTTATATTTTCTGATGCACATAGTTCCAGCTGCATGGAAGGAGGACGGAGAACCGGAGCTTGTTCTTCAACAGGTGCGAGAACCATGATAGCTTCCTGCTTTTTATCTTTCTCTAAGGAGGAGTTGGGATTCAGGGCATATAAATGGTGCGCCTCTTGCTGGTCAGCCTCATCTTCAAATATAGGGTATGAGCAGTCCACCAAGCCAGCATGCTTCCAAGCATGCGTTTTTAAATTGCGCTGCTGCCCGCATTCATAACTGCATATTAGGCAGTGATACCGACCTTGCTCGTAGCTGTACCACTTTTTAGAGCCTCCTGGCATTTTCTCAGATTCAGACTCAGGTTTCATGGGGGAGAACCCGATCCTACTTTGCAGGTTTCCAGTCTGTGGCTCAGCAGGGGATCGCTTGGTGCAGTCGCCCTCCTCAAAGTGAACCCTGATATGTGCCTCTAGCTCATCCTGATGTTTCGAAGTAAAACAACACTCTGAGCACATGAGAATGAGGTCATTGTGCTGTTCATCATGCTGTTTCATGTGATCTTTTAAAGCAATCAGAGTAGGAGAAAGGAAGCGGCACAGGCTGCACTGGTAGCAGGTAACCATGCGGGCAATCCTGTTAATTGGTTCCTGCTCGGTCACATTCTCTGATGCACACCTGAGAACCTGGCACTCCTCTTCACACTCCTTGGTTTTTTTGGATGGTGAAACCCCTCCGCTGCCCTCGCGGCTCTCTGCCAGCATTACTGAGGCACAGGTCATAGAAGGGCGCTTTTTCCCAGACAGAGTGCATCGCCTAGGCCGTTTCTCCACTATCTTACTGAGCTTCTCGATCACCTGGATGAGTGAGTCTGCAGCCTGCTTGTGCTGCTTCTGCTCTTCTTCGACATCATGAATGTGTGAATCAGGGATGAAGACCTCCTGATGATCTCTGGAGCAAGGAACCAGGAGGGCAACATCACTGCTGTCCTCCATACCTAAGACCATCAAAAGCAGAACATTAATGAACTTTCCCAATTGAAAGATGTAAAGCAAAATGTATAAAAGCAGTCATAAAAAGAATACAAATGTTTTAAAGTGAAACACTTCTTTTAAGTCAAATGCTGGATGTTAATTTGGAGGTTAAAAGCAATAACGCTACACTTCCTTTGAAACTTAGCAGGGGGGATAAATCAAAATTCGAGCAGGTTGTTGGCTTTTTAAAGCTACGGGCTTTGATGTTTCTCCTTGCATTGATTATAAAAGATATTACTTAAGGCTTTATTTTTAATAGCTGACTGTGTGGCAGGAGTGGGAAACTTGAATGACATTTTTGTTCTGGACATGTTGCTTGGTTTGGGAGGCGTTTTCTTACATGTATATAATGCTGATTCTGAAAAGATCGGTCAACCTTTAACAGTAATTAATTCCCCAAGTAAAAATCATACTACCATCAACTAGAGCTGTGTGATTTAATCAATTATGCAATTTGATCAATCATTTGTTGGTCAGTTTTCAATTCGGAAATCATTCAAACTTTTTAAATAATTTGAGCAAACTTTTAAATGTTAAATGGTCTAAAAAATAGATACCAGTTTGTGCAGATCAAACAAATCACTCATGTCTTCCGCAAATAGTGCATTAGGGCCACCTAATAGACTTTTAGTTGAAAGCAGAAGACTGGTAGGAAAAAGATTACTGCTTTGTCAAATGACAAATTTTAGTGCTACCGAATCACGCACTCACTCATCTTCTATACCGCTTTATCCCATATTCAGGGTCGCTAGGACTTGGAGCCTATCCCAGGAGGGAACGAGGCGGGGTACACCCTGGACAGGGTGCCAATCCATCGCAGGGCACTTTGGGAACGCCAGTTAGCCTAACTTACATGTCTTTGGACTGTGGGAGGAAACCGGAGTACCCGGAGGAAACCAACCAAGCACGGGGAGAACATGCGAACTCCATGCACACAGAAACGGGAATCGAGCCTGGCCGGGAATCGAACCCGGACCCTGGAGGTCCAAGGCAACAGTGCTACCCACTACACCACCGTGCCACTGCTACCAAATCAAATCAAATTAAATTGAGACTTGCAATGGCCAAAAATTAAATCAACAGGATACCTACGCTTCACAGCCATCTACATGGTCATGCCTCTGGTGATGACTGTGGTGCAGCAGGTGGAGTGATGATTCAAACCAAGCAGCTTGCTCTAAAGTTACAGCACTCAGGTTAAAACTAGTATAACTGGTGTTACTGATCTGAGATTCAGCCGTACAAGCCCAGCGATCTGACTCTAACAAGCTGGGTAGAAATAATTAAACTCATCTGAAAATATGATGTGTTCATTGCTTGTTTTGTGTTTTGAAAATGGGTTTTGTGAAAGTAAAGCAGGTGTAATATTTGTTCACCCGTCGAATGTGAATTAAAAGTTAATAGTCCAGATAAAAATCTGCTTATTTCCCCATGACCAAGCTGTAGAAATCTCTACCCCTGCTTCAAGTGGGACAAAGTGTTAAAATTTCGTTATGTACTTCCACTGGGCACTGTAAACGTAGTAACTCTTTTTCTTCTATTATCATTTCGATTCAACAATGTAATTACTTCAACCAGACACTTTTTTCTTTTTTTTCTTTTTAAAGTTCAGCCAGACTCCTGCTGTTCTGGGTGTTTTAATGGTTTTATTTCAATTTATGACATTTGCCCTAAACCACTTTATCCTAGTTTATCTTTTTTTTAATTTTTTTTTTTTTATGAACCCTTAAGTGCCCGGCCTTAGCACCTTGGGAGTGCTGGGATTTGAGCTCACAACCTTCAAATCAGAACCCCAATGATTTAACCATAGCCTTTTTTTAATGCCACTGCAGTCTGTATCTCAGTGTCCAGATTTTCGAACACCTTCCCCACACAAACTTTACAGATATAGTTTCTTAAGTTGTGTTACCACAGTGTGTTACTACATTCTCATAACGCAGGAATTAAATTCCAATTCCTACCCTAATAGTGACAACTCCCTGACTGCCACTAGCACAGCTAAGGTCAGCACTTCACAAACTTAAATATCATTCATTAGTTCCTGTCTACGAGAAGTCAGCTGTTTTCCCTAAGAGGGGTCCGACCCCGAGCGGGTCAGCAGGAGCTTGGTTTAAAATACCCAACGCTATTATAGCATGTCGGTGATTTATCACACTGCATAGGCGGTTTTGTGACTCATAGCATGACTTTCGCGTAGACTAAAGCAAGCAGGCTTATTTGGTTACATTTAGTTTTAGGGTGTGATCGCTTTGGACCTGAATGGCTGATACACTTCAGATAAGCCACTGTTATCTATGGGTCACTTTGTGTAAGGAGGAATTATTTGGTTTCCTACACTGTCCCTATCTGACCACAAAATATTCCTCAACTTCTGCTTTCTTTGGTCAGTGGTGTGAAAGTGGGATTTCACTTCCTAATAACACTTACTTACACACACACACAGACACAGACCCAGACATGCGTTTCGTTTTATTTAAAAAAAAAAAAGGGGGAGAAAAACACATGGACTAAAATAGAGCCAGTGAAAAGCTTTGTATGAATTTAGCGTAAGGGAGTGAGCAGTATGTAGTGGGTGCAGCAGTGACAGATAAATCTAAAGCATATTTACCTTCCCTATCTATTTATCTATCTCTCTCTCTCTTATGGGGTCACAGGGTCACCACAGCACACCATCTGGTCTGCAGTCACACTTGGCAGAGGTTTTACACCATTTATGCCCTTCCTGACCCATCCCATTTTCTAATTTATTTCATATTCAATATTTAACTGTAGCGTTTAAAAAAAAAAATTAAAAAAAAAAGTCGTGTAACTATGATCAAACATGAAAGCGGAACCATATAATGTAATAAAACAATAATTGATTGATATTTATTCCCTATTATTAATTACAGTCACCCCAAACTACATCACTCATTGTCTATACCACTTTATACTGTATATAGGGTTGCGGGGGGCCTGGAGATTTAGGGCACAAGGCGGGGTAAACCTTGGACAGGGTGCCTATCCATCACAGACAGATTTTAAATAAATTAGAAAATGGGCGGGCTTAAGGGCATACATGGCATAAAACCTGTGGCAATTTGGGAACCTAATCTTTGGACTGTGGGAGGAAACCAGTGTACCCAGAGGAAACCCACCAAGCACTCGAACTCCTCACACTCACACAAGGCAGGAATCGAACACTCGACCCTGGAGGCGCGAGGCCACAGTGCTAACTACGCCACTGTGCCGCCCTTACCTATATGTTTAATATTACAGTATGGAAGAGTTTGTATGCACTTTGTAGAAAGTGTGTATCATGGATGCAATAAAAGAAACAAATACAAAAAAAAGTGATTATACAGTACATATGTATAATAAAATGTGTGAGCATGTGTGCTAAAAATATAATTCCTAAATGTTGGTGAATATTTAACATTGTGTTTAAGATGAATTTGACTATGTTAACTAAATGCCCCAGATGTCTTCTGCCCCTAAGAACACATCGTCCGCAATAACCCTGGAGGTTTTCATGCCTTCTCTACTCAGCGAGGAGACACACATGGCGAGTTTCTGGCTGGATTCCGATCGCCTCATGACGCCCTATCTAGGTGCACTACATAGTACACAATGCACGAGGCCGTCCGCTCAGTGATAGTGCGCTACGTAAACAGAATCGCGGCGTTTGGTACTCAGCCCATCTCTTTACCCTAAAGCCCAGACAGTGTGGAAAATAAAGCCACTTAAACCAGATCAGCGCTTCTGTTTAATAAACAGCTCGGAATCATGCGACTTCCACAAGCAGACAGTGTGAGTTACTTACTGATGCGGCAGCTCTTAGTGATCTTTGGCCCCAGCGGCTTGTTTTACTCTCAGGCTGTAAAAAAAAAAAAAACTCTCTCACTTTTTTTTTCTCACGCTGCGCTCAAAATGGCGAGAATGGAGCGCGGATCACGTGACACCGCGTGGTCAGGTGACCACACAGGAACGAAAACGTGACGTCAACCACGCTGCCACGTGTTTTTTTCCCCCTCTCACACACCCATCTGTTTTCCAATAGGTCTCGCCTCCTCCTCGTTGTGATTGGTCAGTGAGAACGCGAATATGGGCTACTGTCCAATCCCAGGGCAGGAGAATTTTATCAAGGTCGCGTTTAATGCTCGCCATCTAGCGTTAATACTGCATATCGCAGTTAGAAAAGAAAGGAGAAGAAAGACACTTGTTTAACGATTATTACAATTATTATCTATAGGCTATTATATTATGCGTGCTAAGGGTTTTGTTTTCATTACACAAAGCATTCAACAAAAGATCATTATTCCTTTTTCAATCGTCTGAAATAATTAAAATCCAAAGCATGCTTACTGTACTTTATTTCTTACCGGTTTCTAATAATCGAAAAAAAAATGTGCAAAATATTAATTTGACTGGGAACTCATAGCGTGTGCTGTAATATAATGTTCTAAAACACAATATAATATGGTGGCATACTGGTTAGCACTGTCGCCTGCTACCTCCAGGGTCTGGGTTTGATTCCTGCTTCAGGGTCAAATTCAAAATTTTATTCAAATTCAGATTTTATTTGTCACATACACAGTCATACACAGTACGATATGCAGTGAAATGCTTACAGGTCTGTGTGCATAGAGGTTGCATGTTCTCCCCGAGCTTGATGAGTTTCCTCCAGGTAGTCAGGTTTCTTCCCACATGCAGATTAGGCTAATTGGCGTTCCCAAATTGCTCACTGCGTGTGTGAGTGTTTGTATGTGTGTGTGTGCCCTGCAATGGATTGGCACCCTGTCCAAGGTGTACCCGACCTTGTGCCCTAGGTCTCCTGGGATAAGGTTCAGGCCCCCTACGACCCTGTATACTGAACAAAGCAGTATAGACCGTGAGTGGTTAAGAGTGAAAATAATATAAAATAAAAAATTTTTTCATTCATTCATTCATTCATCTTATATATCAGGTTCAATTCCTACACTATGCCTAGACCCCTGCCACTGGATAAAACCTGGTCCGCTGTGGTCCGCTGTGGCAATCCTTCGACAGAAGCAGCCAAAAGACATCTTCCGTACCGCTAATCCTATACAGGGTCATTTGGGGCCTGGAGACTATCCCATGAGAATTAGCACACGAGATGTGATACATTTTAACATAATCTGCATGTCGTTAGGCTGTGGGAGGAAACTAGAGTAACCATATGGAAACCCACGTTTACGAAGTGTAGTTTAAAAGTTCGAGAGCACTAATAAAAATCCCTCTATTTTGCTGTCTTCTCTAATTTAATGCACCAATTTTCATTACAAATTTTATTATTGGCAACAACTTGGGTGAAAAGTATAATTTCAGAAACATGCTTTTTTTTTTTTTTTTTAAGCGTTTTCGTCCTTCTTTTTAGTTTAATGACTAATGCACTCCAGCTGGCATGGACTCATGCTCTATTTAAAATCTGACCCTTTGTCCAAAGCAAACAACATGGTCTGTATCACAAAGTTGCTTACATTTAAAGAGGGACCTAGAAATAGTGCAGAATAATGCCTGTCAAATAATCAAAATTCTAATCTTTCACTTTCTTCATTTAAAAATTTGAAAATGGTAATACGTAATGAAAAACAAAACAGATTTTCAGTGTGTCCTTCGTCTTTTGTAAATTTACACACCAATCAGCCACAGTAATAACACCACCCGCCTAATATTGTGTAGTATACAGTACAGGGTCACGGAGGGCCTGGAGCCTATCCAAGAAGACTTATGGCACAAGTACATCCTGGATGGCGTGCCAATTCATCGCTGGGTACGTACACGCTCATTCACACTCTAAGGAGCAATTTGGGAATGCCACTTTGGCTAATCTGCATGTCTTTGGAGTGTGGGAGGGAACCGGAGCACCCGGAGGAAACTCTATTATGTAGACCCTCCTGCTAAAAAAAATTCTCTTACCTCTAGAGGCATAGACTCCACAAGATCTCTAGAGGTGTGCTTTGGTATCTCTCACCAAGACCTTAGCAGCAGGTCCTTTATGTCCTGTAAGTTGTGAGGTGGGGTCTTCATAGATTTGATTGCTTGTCCAGCACATCACACAGATCTTCTTTGTCTTTCGGTTAATCCCTTTCAGGGGTCGCCACAGCGAATCATCTGCCTCCATCTAACCCTATCCTCTGCTTCCTCTTCTCTCACCCCAA
>JAOVVA010000037.1:8392280-8413695 GCA_028565275.1 Leiocassis micropogon | reverse complement strand
GTGCTATAACATAATGAATTTTATGATGAAGGCCTAACATGAGCTTCCCCTGTTTCAAAAGCTAGCAGCCGCCACTGCATCTTTTGTATGGAGACAGAGAAACGAGCCTAGCCTAGAAATAACTAGCCTAAAAATGATTAAAAAAAAATTTAAAAAAAATTGAAAAATTTAGTTTCAAGCTTTTGGAAACAGAAAGCGACCCATTCTGTGTTGTAAAGATTGTTGCTTAACCTTTGAAATGTATGTGGTAGGGTAATCAGAGTTTTTTGTTGGTGTTGTATTGGTAACATGCCAAAAATAAATGTGTGTGTGGTGCACCTAGACGTTAAAGGTACAGTGTACTGTACATGCGGGCAGGCGAGTCTGGGCGTACTATGAAATATAATTCTGCCACCACCCATGTCACAGCATTTGGAGTGAGCATGAAAAACACACACAATTTAGTCTTTGATTTTACTTGACTATGTTAATTATTCATTGCACCCCTTTTTAGATGTGTCTGCTACATGAGCTCTGGAAAGCATTTATGTAGGTGCTGTTAATTGGCAATTTCTGAGGCAGGTAATTCTAAATAAACCTATCATCTGCAGAAAATGGCATTTTCCCCCTCACTGTTTCTCTTTATTGCACCTGATAACTATGAACCTAATCAATGTTGTCAAACAGAAAGAAGTTTAGCAAAAGAATTATACCTGACAGTACTTATATGTGGATCGTATAAGGATATAAATCAGGAAGCTCTAAAGTGCTCTAAATTCCACTTTCCCTCCAGACTCTGGGACCTTGGTCCAAATCAAATTCAAAATTTAATTTAATCTTAAAAGAGGGTTTCTGTACATGGTGCCTCTTGGTGCACTGACTCCAGTCTCACTCCACTTCTTGCAAAGCTCTCCCGAATTCTTAAATCGGCTTCTTATTTCTGTGCTAATCCATTTTTCATGTGTACCCTTATGTACTAGATCATGCGTCGATACTGCACATTCTTTGGCTTACCCCATGGAGGGTGTTAATTATTGCCTTCTCTGGGCAACTGTTAAATATATAATATTTATATATATAAGGAGAAAAAAAACAGATCATAAAGCTTGTCAAACTACAGTATGATGTGTCAAGGCAGTGAGCTATGCTTCCAGTGTGTACACACAAAGGCTATAAATGTGTATAGGTGTGGTGGATGACATACTTGTCCCCATGCTGAGTTCCTGTGGAAACATCTGTCTTCCTCTGAGAAGAATACAAAGACTTAAAGAATTAGTAGGCTGTGTCTGGAACTCTTGAGACATATGTCGGACTCGTTTGTGAAATGGGACTTCCTTGCGTGTTTCACAGTAGTAAGTCTGGTTTTTGTCATCATCTCAATGACGTTTCTGACATGTGTGCAAGAGGCATTGTTGGATTGAGAAACCGACTAGGCTGAAATGTTCAAAAGTATTGCAGCACAAAATGTTACAGCAAACATTACAATAAAGAGCTTTGTTGTAATTTGTTGATGATATTGAGATACTGAACCCTAGTCTAACATGTGATTTGTGTGGTAAAGCTTCGCTGTTATTTAATCACACTGATAAAGCCGCATAAAAATAATAATGGCCTGAATATGTTTCTGTTTTAACTAGGTAAAAAAAAAAACAACTAGTTGGCCACTTTTGTTTGACTTACTGCCCAACTAGTAAACATTATAGTACAGTATACTTTATTCTGCGTAAAAACTCCATATGCTCTATGTTAACCTTAACAAAATCAGATAAGAGTAATGCCACTATGTAACATCAGGTACCTAGCAATAGCATACACAAGGAAATTAGAGCTCTATCTCTGAGCTACAGTGCAACCCCTCAGGACTGGGGGATGTGATTAGGCCTCTGTCACAGTCCCTCCTGTGCTGCTAGTGAAATATGAATGAAATTATCTCTGTGTGTGATTTGTGCAATTTGGGTGCGAGAGAAAGAGAGGGAGTAATAAGAGCACATTGGTGCCGTCATTTCTGCGTGCCACGCGATGAAGGTCCAGTCTCTCCGCATGGCCCGAGCGGAGGTCGGGAGAGGGGAGGAGGTGAGAGGAGAGGCCGCTAACATCCCTAATGCACAGTTTGGATTTATTGTTTTAATTAAGTACAAAGGCAGTTCATCATAAACTGTTTATGGACGTGAATGCACTGGTGTAGGATGTCGTCCAAAGGCATGGGAGGGGGAGAAGAAGAATAAGAAGGATGAGAAGAAACAGCTTGTTTTCCTTTCCAGTTTCTCTGTTCTCTGTAGTGAGCTGTTGATGCTCTTGTCACCGTCTTTCATATCTTTGATACATTAAGAACATTTTGGCATGAATCACGAATGTCTTATTTCACTGCCGCAGCTTATGTACGGCATTACTCAGATCAGCCATTCCCCCAACCGCCGATTTTTAGAATGACTCCAGGCTGTGGCATTTACTTGTCTGATTCCTCTGTATATTTGCTGCGTGACACATGTCAAGCAGGAATCTGATGAAAAACCATGGATGATGGTTATGTTTTCTGAATGAAAAGCTTCTCTCCTTTCCTTGCTCAAACAACATGAGCAAAGAATGACTTTGACCGAATGAAGTGGTAACTGATGTATGCCTCGAAATGGTTAGGACCGAGGCAAACGGAGGAGGGAGGCATAAGATATTAGGGGCAGCACAGTCTATCTGACCCCAAACATGCTAAATACACAGTGTTTGATGTGCATTATTTATCTCATCTAGGCAGCGAGGCGATGCTATTAGGGGTTCACCCCCTTGTCAGAGGGCTGTGGCCTAATGTAATCCCCCCCCGAATCGTGGTACTTGGTCAAGTTGCATATATGTCTTCTTCCGTGTGATTTTATTAACTCTAATATCCACACTTCCTATTACCCCGGCTGCCTCTCACTCAACGGCACACCGGCTCGCCCCTCTAATTCAAAGTGCCACGAGATATGCTTTCACTCACATTACACTCTAGCCTGGAGCAAAGCAGCCTGTTCCTTTGAAAATGTTGGAATTAGGTTATTTCTATTGATGTATTAAAGTAATACTTCAGTTTAAGTTATTATTTAAGGATTTTTTTTCTCCATGTTTTTCTTTCCTTCTTTCTTTCTTTCCTTTTTTCTTTCTTTTTTTTTTTTTGGAACCCCAAGTGTCTGAGCTGAAGGGGTGATAGAGCGAAAAGCGAGTTACTTTGGTTGCCGAAAGCTCCTTTTTAATTCTCAAATTCATTGATGAAGTGCCACCAAGACTGATCTTCTTGCAAACAAAAAGCGTATTGTGTATTATTTTTATTCTTATACCTTAATTTTCTTTTGGGATCTGCCATGCACCAGTGATCACAGGAGATGAGTTAGATCTCTGATAACTTCATAAGCCATTTTCCTGAGCATGCATGAATATATATATATATATATATATATATTTTTTTTTTAATGTTTTTGATTTTAAGCACAAACTCGAAACAAACATTATTCAATATTTATTTAATATTATATGTGTGAGCACTGATTTAACAATGCTATTTTGAACAGTAAGAATAGTTTTCCTCCTATTTAAGCTCAGTTGCCATTTTTATGGTTAAAAAGCCACCATGTAGGTGAAACCAGAGGTTTGACTTGTGTTGTTTTTTCCTTACACATGGTTCTAAAATTTCATTTGTGGTCCTATTATAAAACTTCAAATAAAGAAATGAAAGTCCTGCTTTATTTCTTATGAGCCAGTTTTATGGATGGACACTATTCAAATCACTGCACCGTAAAAGACTGGATCGAGTATTTTATTTGTAGCACGAACAATTAAATTGTGAATTGTTGTAAATGTTGTCGAATTAAAGGAATCAATGAAATGTCCAATAAACTAATTTAGCACCAGACATGCCAAACCTGTTATTGTCTTTTCAGCCACACAATTATTTGTACAATTTACCCTCCTTTTTTTTTTTTTACACCACAGTTACAATTTCCCAGTACTGGTTGACACCTACAATGTCACCTACAAATTTTCTTTTCTTTTTTTTACCATAATATAAATCCTCAGCAGGTACAACAAGCAAGACATGACCCCAAATATCCTGCTGCATTATTTATTCTTTTATTTTATCAAAATGTATATTACTCTTAGATTTGTGCACACACAGTCTCATCATTCAAATCACACTCACACGTTTTATATATGTATAAAACAGACAACAGAACAGGTTTTATTGATATTTTATTTTAAACCTTATCCTTTGTCAATCTGTCTACAGTATATTATCTATATAATATTAAACCTTGGTTCTCTCTCTCGCTCTCTGTGTGAATGTGTGAAAGTGCTGTTTCCTTGCTGTCTGCAACCATCCCTGCTTTGGCTATCAAACACTTGCTACATGAATGAAAATTACATTGAGAGAAGGCAAATCATACAATTATGTATATTAGTCTTTTTCAAATGCTAGACCTTATTGTGGTTATATAACACAATGTTATGCCCAAATGTAGTGAAGTAGAAAGTAGAGATACCTGTTGTAGGATGTAATGCAATGGAAATAAAATGAATCCAGTAATAAAACTACTCAAGAAAAGTAAAGAATATGTGAAAACTGTAAATAAGTAGAGTAACAAAGTAAATGTACTTGGTTACCCTCCACCTCTGTAATATTATAGCTGTGTGCCTAACCACATCTAACAATAATTCATTCTAATCTTTTATATATTTATATATTTATTTATTTTTAATTTTTTTTTTTTTCACCTGAACCCGGATACCACCTGATACTAAATTATACAACCCTGTGATCATATCACTTTATTTTTAAACTGGCACCACTAGGCCTAAGGGGTTTCTATGTTAGAAAAAAAGTACAAAACTGTATTATTGCGTGTCTTTCAACTGGAAAATGAATGTAGTACACATATAACTCATTTGAGATATACATTGAGGTCCTTAAGTGCAAATATTTCATGTTAACGCTCCTGCTTTAGAGACTGCACAAACCATCTGTTGATTCTCATGATGACGTCTATTAGTAAATATTCCACTTAATTTTTTCATACTGGATCCACATAAATTTGTGATAGGATTAAGGATCTATAGAATTCAAGAATTACTTATTATGGGGGATGACATATTATGAGAAATCTTTAATTTATTTAAAGTAATAATTCATAGAGTACAGGTTTTTTTTACACTATAGCTTTTCAATGATATCCAACTTGACAGTGTTTATAGAATTTTTTTTTTTTTTTTATGTTTTTCAAGTTTTGGATTATCATGCAATTGAAATAACTGGTAAGACTGTAAGAAAAAAAAAATCCAGAATCCAGGACAATGTTTCTTGATATCCACATAGGTTGTATTCATGTGACCACTTTTAGTAAGTAGGCAGCACGGTGGTGTAGTGGTTAGCACTGTCGCCTTGCACCTCCAGGGTCCAGGTTCTATTCCCGCCTTGGGGTCTGTGTTTGTGGAGTTTGCATGTTCTTCCTGTGTTTGGTGGGTTTCCTCCGGGTACTCCGGTTTCCTCCCACAGTTCAAAGACATGCAGATTATAGGCTAATTGGCCCATTGGACATTAAATGAAAATAATTACAATGGTAATCACAATTGGCCTCCATGGTCCCTAGCTGGACTACAGAGGTTCCTAGATGGATGGATGGATGGACCACTTAAGTACTACTTAGTACTTTAAACAAGCTTTAAGGATACACTAGATTTAAATTCTTAAATTTAGAGTACAAAAGAACAAAATAAGTGCCTTACATAATATATTGTTTCCTTGACTATTTCTTTCTTTCACATGAAAAATCAAAACATCAGAATTAAATTTGTGAAGTGACAGTTCCCCTAATTCTGTGAGTAAAATTTGTGTGTGTGTGTGTGTGTGATTCTAATAGCTGTGTCAGTAGAGATATGGCAGAGTGACGTGGATGAGCCCCAGAGGAGTCTGTGATCCAAACCCTGTCTGATGATGTCACTTTGTGGCACCGCTACTCTGACTCTAAATCCCACCGAGATCAACATTGCATCACTCACACAGCATCTCACATCACCTTCAGAGCTCTTATCACTCCATTTCCTCTCTGTGTCACACTAGCATTAGCGTTAAATATTCCAAAAAGAAACTGACGGTGAGTTCTTGGCTGTTAGGCTTTACTCTGATCCTGTTATATATGGACAACTTTTTAGCATTTCTTATAAAAAAAAAAAAAAAAGATTTTGAAAATAAGGAAATTGAACAAAGAATCAGCAGGAGGAATGTGTTACCTGGGACAATGAACATTGAGAGTATTATTAATAATGATAGAAAAGTCATTGCATGGATTTTAAACTTGGTGTTAAATCATCCAGTGGGTGGCGATGTAAGTCCACATGTGGACTGATGTAGTGCTTCTGCGCTCGGCCGAGCCACAATGGGCATGCACCATGTTTCATTTATCACGTTTAGAACCATACAAGAACTCCAGCATATTTAGCTGCGCTTTATTCGTATCATAACACACCGAGCGCCTTGTGAAAGCCCAAAAGAGGGGGAAAAAAAGGAAGGGGGGGTTCGTCTTTTGTTGTTGTGGTTTGGTAAATTGATGCGATCCATCTGACCATGTGACTCCTGGAGCACACTCCCCGAGTGACCACTGAAGGGCTGGAATTGCATTGTGGGTCTTTAGGCAATAAGGTACAATGTATGTCTTCCATTTTGCCTGCAAGAACAAACAAAATGTCAAAGCGCAGACCCCCTCCACTCCCTCATTCGCTTCACATTCTTGGACCCTAAAATATATCCTCTCGGAAGGGGAAATCAGCAGTGTGTGCTTGCTTTGCTTCTCACAACACTTCGCGATTGTTCCCGGTCCCCCGGTTTGGTTTTCTTTGAGTGTATCTGATGCGATTTCTGATTCTACAGGCACCGTAACAAATGCTCTTGTTTAAAGTAGTTTTTTTTTTTCATTCTGTAATAGGCCACGACAACATCAACAACATCAATAACTGTATGTTATTCAAATTTTTACAAACATGCTCATATCTCTTATATGAGCATGTTTGTAAAAATTTTAATAACATACAGTTATAATTCTTAAGAATTAGTAATTAAGTCCAAAGTGAGCATATTGAAATGCTTCCTCTTTCTGATATGAAAATGATTTCTCCTTTCCTTCCATAAAACGAACGTGGTAGAAATTGCTGCACTGCTTTCTAATCAAGTATTTTACGTTAGCTTCGGAAATTAATTACTTATCGATCGTCGACCTGTTGGGTAAAATGAAATGAATAAATAAATTACAAAAAATAACTAGTCCAGAGTCTTGCCTAGTTGCCTGTAATAAGGGATGCATTTGTGAACGTTCTGCCTAGCAGGTCCCATTTCTCACTGATCATTAGTGTAATGTGGAGGTTACAGGAGTGTGTGGCCACTGAGACTGCTGCTTGACCCACTGCAGGTTTTAACCTGAAACCTGTTCTGTGTCTAATGATACCAGCATGCTGTGTATAATAATGGTCTGGACTTTAATCACAACAGATTTGAGAGAAATGCCAGAAGTACACGATCCAAATATCTAAAAAAAAAATGAGTGAAAAAGGAAGGGACGGTTATGTTGACAATTTTTTTTTTTAAACTATACTAGTTATCTTCATAGTTTGCAATTATGTTTCATCCTCAACATATGCATGGTTAATCTAAAAAAAAAAAAAAGAAAAAATAAAACATACACGTGCACTCCTGCACAATAGGTACTGTGTATTGTAATAAGTAATGTAATACATCACTGTTACAGTTTAATGATTAATATTACGAACCATTGGATAAATGTACGAGTAATCATAATAATAAACATAAGTAAGGAAAAAAGTAGTAGAATAATTAATAATTAATTAACGGTGAACTTTCAACTTCATATTCAGCTGATTGTGGACAGTTAGAGCTTGATGCTTGTTGCAAAAAAATGCAAGTGCGCTAATTGAACTTTTCTAAAGGATCTTCTTAAATTTGTGTTATTAGCAAAAGGAGACAGGCCTGGCTTGCTAATAAACAATTATTTATAGGAAAAGATTGCCTAATGTATCAAATTAACAACATGCAGCAACTTAGATTTATAGTGAATGTTCACTATGTTTATTGCATTTACTTAAGCTATTCAGCAGAGCACATTTTCGTATAAAACATATCTTTTTTATAGATTACACCGCGTTATAAAATCTGTTAGATTAACAGCGTTCTGTGTGTTTTTTGTTTTTGTGATTTATAGTCACCATAAAACGTGTTTATTGGACTGATGGATGAAATTAAATGGCGGAGTTTTAAGTGCAATGTCCACCTAATGTTGGGAAATAATCAGTGGAAATATTGCCTTGTAAAGTTGAAATTATCGCACAAGTCAAAAAGTCAGGCTATTTACAGCCATAAATCTGCCGTTTAACCAGATGAGGCTGAGCTGAACGTGGACGTCCTGGGCGTTGTTGCCTTTGTTTTTGCTGTTTAGAGCCATTACAGTTTTTTTTTTTTCCTTAAATGAAGTAGAAGGACAAGTTTAGAACTTTGGATAATCAGCATTTCTCTGTGAGAAAGAGGAGAAAGGCGGGTATGCATTTTAGAATAATTAAAATCATAATAATGAATATATCTGGATATATAGATATAGATACTGTATATATGATATATATATATAGATAGATATATAGATATGAATACTGTATATATAGATATAAATAGATTTTGAATAAATTTGCCTGTTCTATCTATCTATCTATCTATCTATCTATCTATCTATCTATCTATCTATCTATCTACAGTATCTATCTAAAACAAAATGTGTCATTTCATCAGGGGTTCATATGAAATGCATGTACCATTGTATTAAACATCAAATAAAATCAGGCTCTTTTTTTTTTTTAAATGAGATCATCTATCTCTAAAATCACACATGTAAGCCCAAGTTTTTATAAAACTATCATATTTAACATTCTATTCTAGATACTAAATGTCCACATCTTACACACATTTGGCACCACGAGCCTGCCATCGCTTCACTTCTATCGGTAAAAATCTTCAGCGATTCAGTCCGAGCTCTCTGGGAAACAAACACTGCAGCTTTTTTGGGTCAGGATAAACTGCGATGAGAAATTCTCAGAGCTCACACTAATGCTGTGGCTACTCTCTAAAAAGTCAACTCTGTATCCCTTTGGGGACAGGCGAGTGTGCGGCACCATCAACAAGCATTCATCCTCACTGGAGGAAAACCATATTTTCAGCAATATCCTGTAAATCTGGCGGGAAAATAATGATTGATTATTACTGCAAAGTTTTTCCTTGTTACAGGATTTCATCCTGCATTATAAAATTAACGAAAGGGATAACGTAGTTTTTTTTCGTCTTCTTGTTGTTCTTGTTTTTTTGGGTTTTTTTTTTTCAGGACGTGTCAAAGAAAATTAATGTAATTAACTTAGCCCCGAGGTGGAGCACTGCACTTGAAGTTTGTCTCCATGAAATTCTGTTATCTGAGAATGAAGCGAGGCACTGCACTGCGACTCTCCTGTTCTTCCTGCCTCATATTGGATTTGGGCTCTGAGCTTGAGTGGCTGGAAGAGACGTTGCTGTCAGTGCTCCGGCTTTCACTCTGGGGCCCTGCGAGGCGAAGAGCGCGTCAGCTCGACTGGAATCACCACTAATACGTCTTAATGAGTAGCGCAGACTGCCATTCACGAACGGCGTAAATATTTTCAGTGCAACTTTAGGCTTTGCGTCTGCTCCACGGAAACAAAAACAAATGGCGCAGGAGCTGCGATCATCGCTGCATGCTCAAAACGCACCTCGTCTGTTTAATGAGAGAGGAAGACTCATTAGCTGACACGCTCCTCATGTCCCCGGGTCTCAGCCACATACTACATTATAATAATATAAGCTTTGGAACCAAATCTGGCAATAAGCAATGGATTATCTTATGTAATAATTTACTTACATCTGCGGAAACCTAAATGACATTTAAATAAATGCATAAATAAACCAGCACTAGAGGGCTGGAAATAACCTGTTACCATGGAAATGGCTATGTGTAGCATAGAATCTTTACACAGCCAATAGTCTTTGCTAAATACTACCTGCTGTATTAGCTGTATTACTTTTCCCAACATATAAAAAGTATATTTATAAAAAAACAGGACATTTTATATGTAGACTTTTTAATGTTTTTTTTAAACACATACGATTTTTATTGATTGTATTCCACAGTCAGAGATCTTGGATCAGAAGACAGAGACAGGAGCAGGACTACAAACCTCAGAGGCTCATTTAAGGCTGACCTTATTCTAACCTTTGACCGTCGATGCTGCAGGCCTAACCACGCTCTTACTGACCTCGTCACCTCATTCTCTCCGCAGATTCAGGACAACATAGAGCATGTTTTAAAATCCCTAGTTATATAATTATAACAGACGCAATATGTAGGTCACGAGGTATATAACTATAGGCTTTATGTCTAATTAGTGCTTAATTAGGACTGGTTATCTACTGATAAGTACTAGAATAGTACTAGCAAGCTTTAACGATAAAACTGTAGAAAAAGACAGAAGGAGCAAGCAGAGGTGAATGAGAAGCACCGACAAAAGTCGCACTGTATAGAAATAACGATAATCGTGTTAGTAAGTGTATATGCTGATTGGAATATACTAAAAAATAATTTTAGCTAAGGGTCAGTTTGAATATCACTTTATTTTTTTTTGTGCATGTGTGTAGGTGTAATGCATAGTTCGAAAAAATGGAAGGTGTATAGAAGGGGCATGATTGTGGCCCCTACTGTACGAAATCTGTGTGGGTGTGAGAGGCAAAAGAGAGACCGAAAAAGAAAGGATCAGAAGTGAATGTCATTCTGGAAATAATATAAATTAATTGGCTGGAGCAAATCAGAATGGAAAATCTGCACTGCTAGTAATTAGGTTTTAGATTACAGCTGACTAGAATTAGGAAGAGAGAAAGAAAAAACTTTTCTCCCATTTAATTATTTATTTTTTTTATTGGTGAGACTTAATTTGTCGTGAAAATTGTATTTTTAAAAGGGCACCTAAACCTTGGCTTTAATTGGGGTGAGCAGAAAGGCTAGTGTGCTCTGTCAGACTCGCGCTTATATGGTGTGTGAGTGTGTGTGTGGGTGTGTGTGTGTGTGTGTTTATAAGAAAGAGATGCTTTCTTCAAGATTTTGTACAGTGAAAAAGAATTTGAACATTAGGATGATTACTGAAACAAGACACATCAAACAAACTGTAACAGGTAACAGCGGTGGAGAATGATACGTAAAAGTGTGTAAAAAACATTCACTTGCCCTTCATCTGACATTTGAAGAGATGCTGTAGATTTTGTAAGGACCAGGAAATATTATGTGTGTGTGTGTGTGTGTGTGTGTGTGTGTGTGGATGAATAGGTCAGTGGTGCATTGCCTGACCTCAGGCTACACTCCCAATGTGTGTTTGGTGCCTTAATACTCAGCTCAGTCTATAGTGCCATATGTGTCAACATTACTGACACAGTGACTAACGTACCATCTATATTTACAAAGACAACAATACTTTGTCTTACAGAAAGAGAGAGAGAGAGAGAGAGAGAATGAGAGAGAGCACATCTTGCCCCTTATAGTGATGTTCCTGTATTACTGCCAACAAGATAATGAGACAGAAGACAAGGCCAGAGGGAAGTGAGGTGTGTGTGTGTGTGTGTGTGTGTGTGTGTGTGTATGTGTGTGTGTGTGTGTCTTTATGTGCTTATGTGTTTGTGTTTTGTATGTGTATGCATGTGGGGGAGAGTGAAAAGAGTGGGAGGTGAGAGAAAGAGAAAGAAAAAGAGAGAATGAGAGAGAGAGAGAGAGAGCGAGCATGCTGTGGTTGTGATTTTACTCTTCTGAGTCACATTGAGTGATTAGACTTCTGAAATGGAGACAAGAGCTTTGGTCGTATGTATTCGACATTGCTTTATATCGGAATGTGGAAAACATAGTAGAAAACATTAATGTGAATGTATACTGTATGTGTGTGTGGGTGCGGGGGGCGGGGCGAGTGATGTATTATATATATATTTTTTATATTTTTATTTAACAATATAATAATGGGAAGCTTACAATAAACTTATTTATAATAATTATAATTGTAACAGTATGGTGAAGGTTGATTCTGTATGTGTTAGGATCAGGAACAAAAACCTATATACAGTACTAACTCATAATAATAATAATAATAATAATAATAATAATAATAATAACAACAAATTAAAATTTCTTTTGGTTAAATCACTAATTTTTTAAAGCTCATTTTAAAACGAAAAGTAAAAACTTTTTATTCCATTAAAAAAAAATTTTTTTTCTTCTTCTGAGAATTCAGCATACAAACTGGCCCACAGATGGCGCTGTCCACCATATCTGACTCTCTCCAGGCTAAACATGCTGTTACCATATGATGGCTGGTTTCCGCTCTGTGAGTCTTTGTTCCTTCTACTCTTCTCCCAGTGTGACTTGGACCCCGCTGTGCAGACAACACTTCCGCGTCGACGGAACGTAAGACACAGCCACATCCCATGACAAATCCAATTCCTTAAACCCACACTTCCACACGACTCTTTAATTTAACGTTCATAAAATCAGCATTACGCCCATAACACATGTCAAATATAAAATAAGAATGTGATGCAGAAGGCCTACATGTCAGTCCTTTTCTTTACACACATGCACAGCATACTCACACAAACCACTGCCCCCCCACCCACCCCCACTCCTTCCTAAGATCAAAACTGAACCGAAACTAACACATGTACCATTTCAAATGAAAGCCATGTAAAAGTTTTTCTTGCTTTTGCCCCTGCTGTGATTATCCGGACTGGCGCTGACAAATGTTTTTTATATGACAGTAAATCAGATCCTATTTGTCATAAGGAGGCTCAGTCTGACCACAATCATGGTAGGTAGAGATATAATTTGGTAAATGTATTCAATCATTCTTTTTCTTCCTCTTTTTCTCTTTTCTCTCAGCTATTGAAACATTAGCGTGTCTACATGCGCTCCATTTGGCATCTCTGCAGCAGTGTAAATAGAGGAACGCCTGGCAGCCAGGTGACTCCTAATGACTTTAATCACCTGCTCTATGGTAGGGATGGGCAAATGAGAGAGAGAGAGAGAAGGGGAGAAGATTCACAGTTTCACTGCTGTACCTTGAAGATTTGCAAGCAAGATCTTTGTGGTTGGATTGCATTTGGTTTCAAATAAATAAATTCACGACCAAACATGCAAATCCTCTTGCCTTGTCAGTTATAGATCTTAATGCTTACTCAGTAACTATAGTGAAACTAATAGGAATGTTGTTTTGAGAAGGAGGAAGTCATGAATCAGTATTGGTTCACAGAGTTTTAAGTGCTTATCATACTAGGTAAGTTTTAATTTACATCATGTCAGGTTGCATCGATTAATTTTCATTTCAGGCTCTGGCAATGCAGCCACGCAGGAGTTGATCTTTCCTGAGTTTAGGTTTCTCTCCACAGAAAAACCCAGCTAATGCCAATGACAAGTGTGATCTTAATGTTGTGACAGTGGACTGTGAATGTGGAAACTTTCACAAATCTGGCATACACTCTCACACGCTCATTTTTTTTAAACCAGTAGCAAATACAGTACGGATGGATACATTTGGGTTACTTATAGAGTTTTGCATGTCCTGCCTTTGTTCATGTGGGTTTCCTCTATGTTTTCTCATTTCCTTCAACCTTGGCATAAAAAAATACCAATGGAAGTACTAGTGAATTTATATTAATTAATTCCCTAAATGTGAATGAGTTAGTGAAGGAATGTGCTTCGTGTTCTGAAATGGACTGGAGTCACAGTCCAATACATACTGTATGAGGTAGTTACATCGCTAAATGTTAAAATAAAAATATCTGGTTGCATCTTAAAATAAACATATATAGTTTAAATATGACATATAATCTGATTTTAGCGAGTCTTAGTATTAGACAAATACAACAAATTTTTCACTGAAAAAAAGTTTAAAATGGCTAACAAATAAAAGAATCAATGTTTTAGAATGGCCAGGTCAAAGTCCAGACCTCAACCAAACTCAAATGCTAAGGTGGGAACTTAACAGAGATTTGCATAAGCGAATGCCCCCCCCCCCCCCCCCCCCGCCTGAAAGAATTTAATAAATAAAAAAAAAGTTATGTTGTAAACAAGAATGGACCAAAAGTCATACAGGAAACAATTACTTTAGGTTACTTCACGACGAATCTACAAGCTATTGAATCACGCTGGGTATTTAGTATTGTCCACATCATTATTTTTTTTCTTTTTGGCTTCATTTTTTGTTAAATCAATAATGGCACAGAGAAAAAAGTTTTATATTGTTGTTTGTCTGAGGTTGTATTTGCCTAAAACTAAGACCTGCTTTGATCAGTTTTACACAAAAACAGATATAATTAAAAGGGGTGCACTAACTTTTACACATGACTTTATATGACATGTTTAATCTATATATTATAAAGTAAACCAAATATCCAGAAAACCACCAAGCTGTCAGCTAACTTCATTTTATTGCCACATAACCATGCTGATCCTAGCCCTGACCAAATGGAGCAACCCCAGATCATAACACTGCCTCCAGAGGCTTGTACAGTGGGCACCATGCATGATGGGTTAATCACGCTTATTGCTCTAGAACAGGGGCAATCTAGACTCACATGATGTTTTCCCATTGTTCAAAAATCCAAGCCAAATTCAAGCCTTTGTTTCTGATTAGTCTCACTAATAAGTGACTTTCTTATGGCCACACAGCTGTTGTTTATGTATGGAAATGCTTTTATGTTCACAATTAAGTGTTTTTTATTGTTGATTTTTACCATGCAACTTCAGCAGGTTTCTCTGTTCATGATTTATTTCTGACAGCATTTCTTCCACACAGTTGATGGTTCAGCACCATCCTTCCAGGTTTTGATAAAGTGTTAAGGCGTTCACACATTTCCTGTTATTTTAAATATTCTTAGTTGTTTTCTTTGCTTAATACAGCTCTATAATTAGACCCTTCTGAAATGGTGCCTTTTTCTTTCTTTTTTTCTGCCAGGCAGTGTATTTGCAACCAATCAATAAAGTAGTTATTTTGTTCAAGCCTAGGTAATTCATCTCACATCATATGTACTGTATCTACTTTGAGCTATCTCTCTATCTGTAAGTATGAGCACTACTATAAACTGCTTTGGCTGCATGTTTATGAGCTCAGTCTGGCTGAAAGGAGCCTGAGTATTCACAGAAAAATGACAGAAGGCTGATAAGCAGAGTGCATCACCCACATAAACAGAGAAGGATAAAGCGGAGGGGTAGGGGGTGGATGAAAAACAAGGAAGAGAGCATGAAAAACATAAAATTGTGTGAACTAAAGAGAGAGAGAGAGAGAGAGAGAGAGAGAGAGAGATGGAGAGGATCGGATGGAGCATCTTGCTAATAAATAACGTGCTACTCATATTAATAAAAAGCATTTTATTACAAATGGAACTTTCTTAACACGCATTTGCACTAGAAGAGAAATGAAAGGCCAGTGAACTTTTGCATCATGAGAAATGATATGCCACCAGAATGTAAAGGCTATAACAGTAAATAAATTAAGTGCACAGAACAGTGCTTTCTTTCTTTATTATTAACCTTCTTTACTGGAAGATTTAAAAATATCTTGACATTTCTGAAAGCATCCAGTATCACTCTTTCATTATACAAGTTTAAAGGTTATAACGTACTTTACAGTAGCCAAGGGGCTGTAAAAGTACATATGACTGTATATCACAAATGCACATGTGACAAATTAATGAAAAAGGAAATACACAGGCTTGGTAACGCTTTGGAGAACTTTGCAATTTTGTCATTGTTCGGGTCCTCCTGTTCCTTTTGTGAGAGAAGTCACAGATATATAAAATTATTCTAACTGATCATGTTTAACCTGTGATAACATGTTTATATCCTGATAGGTGTGGTCTCCTCAAGGATGGCCCCATTCACATCCATAGAGAACAAGGGCTCACTGGAAATTCTGAAATTCACTGGAATTTCAACCTACAGTAATTGAAAAACTACTGAAGAGTTTGGTTTGACAGTGCTCTCTATCACCCTTATCAAACTACAGTTTAAAGAGTTTTCTTTTGGAATCTGTGCCAAGAAGCACTGAAGCTATTCTGCTGGCTTGTTATGGTCGAATACCATACAGAGACAGGTAATGTTGTTTTTTCATGTACAGTACATCATGCCTTTTTCTTATTCCGAATAACTACCTTGAAGTAACTTCTTGTATCTCTGAAGTAGTCGGAGCATTTAGCAAAACACACACGTACGCCTCATACACAGGCTCAAAAACACAACTAGAGGTCAGTTGGACTGGACTCTGGACTTCGGGTGACCGGGTGCTTGGTCTCAGACCCTTATATTGACATCCAATTTGTTTCTCTATTTTTTGGGGCGTCGCTTTCTCTCTATCTGCAGCTGATCAGGGAAGATTGATGTCTCTGTTTGTGTCCCTGGCCCCAGCTTTATCTCAGCCTTATGAGGCGGCTGGCTGGCCGATAGCGGAGGCCGGCGTGAGTTATGTCCCCACATGCCTTTAACGGGACGACCGATGGGTTTTCAGCCGCCCTCATATTCTGCCAAAAACAAAGAAATCAAGACAGAAAAGTGGGGAAAGTGGGTGAGAAATGAGATATTGGCTGAAAGGATGATGGCCAGGAGCCCCTTTTGTCTGTCTGCTTTTCCCTCTGAACCTGACTGTATAGGATTGTTTTATTAGAGACTCAATAAAATCCACAATGAAGCATTTAAATTCAAAACTTTCAGTGACAGAGATATTACTTCTCTTAATGCACGGCCAGATTGATAAAGAATGAACAACTGTTTTAAAGAGGATTTGGGGTGATACATGTTATTTTGAGTCTTATCGATAATAAGTGTAGTGTAGTGTATACATGACCTGTTTTATTGTTCCAGGTGGCCTCAGAGCCTCAGAGACAGTGTGCGAATGTGCCCTCCTTTATAGAGTGTGTGTCTGAGGGAAAGTGTGGGACATTTGCACAAATACACATCCGTACCAATTTGTGTTTGTGATTGAGTAAGTTGCATATGTGTGCCACGTTAATGGATGAGCAAAGCATTGAGAATTGAGTTTGGCATTCATGTAGGTGGAATATGCAGAGGTACAGTATTTGAGTCGCTACAGTATGTTGTATGGTGTGTGTATGTGTGTATGTGTGTGAGAAAGATGCCATTGTTTTGCCTCTGGAGGTTTCATTAAGGCCACAGCGTTTCAGAGGTAAGGAGTCATTCATCTCTTCTGTTACAAAGTGCCAACGCTACTCTTTCTCTGTGTCTCTCCTCTCTCTTTCTTTCATCCTCACTTGCTCCCACCACTCTGAGATGGGAAATAAAAGAAAGGGATCACATGGACCACTCTGGCCCGTTTGATGTGTAGCAGACTGGCTTGTCTAATGAACCAAACGTCTTGCCTCTCTCTCCGTTTTTTTTTTTTTTTTTTTCCCAAACGCTCATTAATTAGCCCTGTCAAAACTTTTCCTTTTTTGGGTCAAGAGTGGGGGATGACTTCAAGAGCTTGAATGGGATACCGTTAATTAAAAACATATCAGATGAAGACCCATGAGCGCTAATCGCAATGCATTAACCCTTGGTTCCTGACAGCCAGGCTTGAGTCGAGACGTCCAAGTCTAGATGATCCCTTTTGTCCTAAAGTTCTGCCGCATTAAAGTTCCAAAACCAGCAGAGAGAACTGCAGCTTTGATTTTATTGCATATGTCCCATTACTCCAGTCTTAACGAGAGGACTTGACAGCGCCTTCAAATGTTTTAGTGAGCGGAGTGAGTGCGTTCTCAAAAGAGCTGCAGATCTTTTCAGAGAGAGAGAGAGAGAGAGAGAGAGACCCAAAGAGAAGAGCAGAGTCAGCTTCTGAAGAGTCAGATTCACAATCGTGCTTCCATTCAGCACTGATGCAGGTTGCGCTGACACTGCGTCTGCTTATCCCCATGGCTGTTTTCTGTTGTGAATGTCCAAATTTTCGACCGTTTCTGAATTTACCTTTCCAGAGTCTAAGGCTATCCCTTTACAAACATTTTTATACCAGCACTGACTGAATGCACATTGTGTTCTTATTGCTAAGCTATCTATGTGCTAACAAATCATATAGACAGATTTATTGGTAAAACTGGTCACATGAGCATTTACACAAGAAATTTGGTATTCAAGAAATTCCTATAATTTCAGAGAGAAAAAAAAAAGCATTCATATCCTACTATTTCTGTTGAGTGTGTGTAAACCTATGCTTCAAAAAGACCTCAACTTAAACGGTCAAGTTGAAATTGCACATATTTATTACTCTTTTCAAATGCCCTAATCCAACGTGATTTACGAAATACATAGGCTTTATTAAAAACAAATCTTCAAGCTGGTTTATTTGACAAAGAGAAACCCAGTCATACCATATTATTTGCATTAATTGTACAATCAAGTATAAATTAATTATTAATTATTATTAATTAAGTATACACCGTTCAGCCTAATATTGAGTAGGTCCTCCTTTCTCTACCAAAACCAGTGATGCGCTGTGTGTTCTGACACCTTCTATCTATCACAACCAGCGTTAACCTTTTCATCAATTTGAACATCACTAACCCTTCTATTGAAACAGGCTGTGCAGACCAGATCTCGCTCCTCCTGTGCATCAGTAATCCTTGGCAGCCCATGATCCTGTTGCTGGTTCGCCAGTTTACCTTGCAAGATTCTGACCACTGCAGATCGGGACATCCCACAAGAGCTGCAGTTTGGGAGTTCCTCTGACCCATTCATGGACATATAATTTGTCGCTCAAATACTTGCCATTTTGTCTGCTTCCAACACCACATCAACACATCATGGACAAAATGTACTCTTATCCAGGAGAAGACCTACTGTATCTCAAGTTGCTACAGTAAAAGTAAATGCTGGTTTCCACAGAAAGGTATCAAAAAACAGTGAATCACTAGCAAAGGAAGATGGCGTGACCTACTCAATATTAGGCATGTGGTCATAATATAGCTGCAAGTCATAAACAAATGCCTCTTAATTGATGGAGATTACTTTTAGCAAATTGAGCTTAGAAACTTAAAAATATTTTTCCTGGCAGCATAGTTGCATAGCACAGTTGCACAGTTGCACAGTGCATAGCACTGTGGCCTCCAACCTCCAGGGTTGAGGATTTGAGTTCTCCCTGTGCTTGGCAGGTACTTTAGTTTCCTCTCACATTCCAAAGGCATACAGATTAGGATAATGTGCATTATTTACAAATCGTCCATAGTGTGTGAGTGTGTGTATTTGTGTGTGCTTATGCCATGCGATTAATTGGCACCCCATCCACTGCATACCCCATCTTTAAGCAATTTCCCCCTGGGATTAATAAAGTTCTTTGAATCTTGAATCTTGTGCCCTGAGTGCCCTGGAATACTGTAGCCTCCTGTGACCCTGCATGGGATAAGAGTTATAAAGAATAAGTAAAAGAATGAGTGAGTGTATTTTATCTGATTTCCTGCTTGGTGTTCATGGTCATCTGGGAACAGCATAGATTTTGTCAAATAATTTTTTTTGTCAAACACACTTAATTCACACTTATTAAGGAAGAAAGAAAAAAATGAAGGTATTAGAACCTTGGCCAAGTCAAACCCAGACCTCAACCACTTTGAGATGCTGTGGCTGTGATGTTGAGAGCTGTGCATAAATGAGTGTCCTCAAATCCTAATAAACTGAAACAATGTTGTAAAGACGCGTGTAGAAATTTCTCCAAAATGATGTCAGGGACAGATAAAATGTCACTTCAGCAAAGTCATTTTTGTGGTTCTATACATTACTGAAATTTTCCCCCACATTTTTCTAAAAGTTGGTTTAATTTTTGTGAAAAAGTATTGGATATGGAAATCTCTTTCTCTCTATATATATATTCTTAAACACTGACCCTTAAAACTAATTGCTCACAAACACATGGACTCTGTGATTTCCTTATTGTAATTCAGATATGATTATTAAATTTATTATAATAAATAACAATACAAAGCAAAATAATGATGGGATGATTCTCCTGGAAAAGTCATAAGGTTGCTAATATTTTCTAACTAGAATTTGTCATATTTCACAACTATTAAAAGAACTAGAAGAAAGTCTTACCCAAACACACAAGCCCCTTGTAACTCTGCTCTTACGTTTCATATGTGGTTTAATCATTTGAATAAATTGGGGGTAATCGTTTGCAGCCTGTGGCTGGCCCATGTGCCGGTTGCTGCACGAAGGTGGGTGTAGGGCACGGCCAGACTTGTTCCAGCATGTTCTCTGGTGCTCTGGAGTGGAGCGAAGCGAGTAGCGAGAGAGACTAATAGGGAGAGAGCAGCCAGGAGCTAGCTCAGGCCTTCCCATGCAGAACTCTAATTAATTTGGTGCTGTGCTTCAGAATTGATTGTGGTCAGTTCTGTTTCAGGTTTTTTATCTGTTTCCCCCTCCTCTTGTCTGAGCTTAAAGGGACCCTCTGGTCAAAATCAAGACCTGTATCAGTATTACTTGAACTATGGGATGTTCATCACACTCTCGGAAAAAGTTTAATAGAGAGCAATGTTTTGGTTTCCTTTTTTTTCTCTTTTTTTTTTTTTTTTTGCTTTTGGTGTTGTCTCTGAAGGGTTGGATAATTATTTAACCCAGAAGGCAGATTTCAAGTCTTTTTATCCATTATACTATTTTTGTATGATCAGCAAAAAAAAAAAAAAAAAAACCTCCTGTTAACTTAAAATGCATCCTATTGGTTCATACAGTACATAGGCTTAAAGTTATGCTGGTGGCAATATCGGTACTGTACAGTAACTATAATTTTCCTCTAGATACTCTGGTTTCCTTCCATAGTCAAAAGACAAGCAAATTTCCAAACTGTCTGCCATGTATGATTGGGTGTCTGAGTTTGTGTGCTTGTGCCATGTGATGTGTTGGCACCCCAGCCTGCCGCGTGTCTCTGGGATATGCTTCTGTATGTCCGTAAGCTTAGTGTGTGATTGAATGGCTGGATAGATTAGCTAACTATGCTACGTACATACTGCATTACTTTAGCTACAACTTTGAAGCTTGATATGGTTTCCAGAAGTAGAGGATTACCATTTTGTTAATTTAGAACTTTGGCTTGTTAATTTAGGCATGGTTTGTCATGTTCTGTCCAGTGTAATGTATATACAGTATGATGTACTGTAAGTACCAATTCTCATTCTCTTCACCTATTCTCTTTACACAGAAGTTTAAAATGAAGACGATTAAAAAAAAAGAATAATCTTTTTATGCAGACAGAACAGTATAAAACAGTTGTTCCCTTTCAAAGGCTACACTCGATGCTGCATGAAAACGCTATGGGAACATCTTTTCGTGTTGCCGGTTGTGAAGCATGTGTGTAT
>JAOVVA010000037.1:8378633-8392180 GCA_028565275.1 Leiocassis micropogon | reverse complement strand
CCTCGAGTCAGCCTCCCAGAGATAGTTCTGAGACCTCCTCGGCCTTGTGCGCACACGCTACACAACCTTGGGGTCCATCCTTGGTATTCTCGTTCCCATAGCGTTTTCACGTAGCATCGAGTCTAGCCTTTGAAAGGGAACGTCTCGGGTTACTTTGCTGTAACCCTGTTCCCTAAAAAGGCGGGAATGGGATGCTGCACTCCAATGCCGCACTGCCTGCGTGACCGGACGTCTCTTCAGACAAAATCGATCTGAGGAATATTTCCGGTTTACTCCTATTTATAACCTGCAGGTGCGTCTCATCAGATGACGTCACCTGACCGAGATTATATAAGCCAAAATTTGGCGTGTTTGATACACACATGCTTCACAATCGGCAACACGAAAAGATGTTCCCATAGCGTTTTCACGCAGCATCTCGTTCCTGCCTTTTCAGGGAACAGGGTTACAGCAAAGTAACCTGAGACGTTTTTCTTATCAGCACATGTAGAAAGGAAGAAAGCAACGGTATTGTAATTGATAACAATTTTAGTACATAATCACTTTGTTTACTATTTACTGGCTGATATAAAATGAATATGGGAAATTATTGGTAGGCAAATTTTTGTGCTGTAGTCATCAATTATTCTTTTTATCACATATCTCATTATCATTTTGTAATTATTGTATATTTATGGTTTCCATCCATAATGTACAATCATTTTGTAACAAAAGGCCCCACAGGTGTGAAGTAAAAAGGGCTCAATAATGCACAATGGGTTGTGTGGCATTGACTGGCTAGTTAACAATAAGATCAGTTAAAATTGATACAGTTTATATATGAGTCTAATAACTCCAAGTCCCATAAGAGAAAAGCTAAGTGTGGCCCTAGAGAATAACAGTGTTTTCGTTAATTTTTTTTTTTTTAAAGAATGCAACCCACGACCCTTTAATTTGCAATCACACCTGCTGTTATTGTACTTGAATAAGGCTAATCTCACTTTAAGAAAGCTTGTCAGCCTCCAAACGGGTAAAATTAATGAATTTGATTATAGCTTTGTCTAATAGCTTGTGTATCACCGTTTCCTGGTTTTAATCACTACTGCTAAAGCGTACAGCCCAGGGGCGTAGTTTTAATTCCTCTTATGTTGCCCTAACAAAAGAGAGAGAAAAATAATAATTGTTTGGCCCAGATTTAATAACAAGCAATAAAAACCAACCAACCACAATTTACCTCGCCGTTCCCTCTCACGGCTGTGCTATTATTAGCCATTTTCGTTCTCGCGACTAATATTTTTCAGATTACGATGCGCAATACTTTACATTTGTCTCTGATGAACATTTCAGTTCGTGCCTGAAATGGCTAAAAGTCATCGTACGAATATGAAACCAAATTTCTGTCATGGTTCGTTAAAGATTTTCATAATAACATCTGGGCTGAAAGGACATTAACATCTTAATTTTTGGTCAGGTGTTTAGGGAGTGCCGTGATCACTGATACAACATTCCCTGGCTGAGAACTAAAGCCACATTACTGACCTTTTCCATCTTCATCTCACTCCAGCAGTCCTCATTCTGCAACACCTGGCAAATGCATGCTTTCTCCATCTCATTTACTTGCCAGGCTTAACAGTTTCTCAGTTTCTTTCTGTCACTTTTCATTGGTTTGCCATCAAGGTGAGTGGTTTCCTTTTTCCAGTAGTCTCTTACCTCTAGGGCACTACAGCGACAGACACAAAGGAGATGGTCTGGTCCACTATATTTTTTTGTGTCTACACTTTTCTTTTTTTTCCCCCGATTGACGAACCAATGGTATGAATCTGTAAAAAAGGATTTGCACATCCCACCCTGTAGAACAATATGAATCTAACAATATGACTATAAATAAGGTGGAAGAATGCATGCTGTAGTATATTATATCAGGGATGAATTCTGTAGATGGATGCTTCTCAAGGGAGTCTCCAGTCAGCATCAAACAGACCCCAATGCTTTGTTCTAAGTCCATGTTTCTCACAATTTAACCAATGCTTGATGGAGAATTCTCAAATGCATCGTCCAGAGAAGCTTTGAGAACTTCCTGTGATGTTGCGGGAATGAAGCACTTAAGATTTGCTCATCAGTGGCTTTTAAATTTAGTGCTTAAATCTGTTTCTTTCAATACAGTCAAAAGGATAAATAAAAGTAAGCCTAAATAAACACATGAAGCATGTGAGACTCAGACCTGGAGTTGGATTCCTCAATCCCTGGATCTTCATCTTATACCCCAGCTGCAAATGCTCAAATCATTCTGTTCCATGACCCTTATTTCACTCTTTCACAGACAGCCTCACTTTGAAGAGTCATATTTCTTGATGGGAGCACATTTAGAAACATCACCCGGTTTTATTTATTCCCTTTGCCTCCCACCTGGCTTTCACTGCTGCAATTTCTACGGCCCTCAACCGAGGGCACTAGCCTACCTCCATCTCTTTGGGTCAGCATATGGTTGTGAGAGTGGTAGTGAAAAAGCGAAATAAAATGTGTGACAGATAAGTGTGCGTCTGTATGTGTGTGTGTGTGAAGGGGGGGTCGCTGTCAAAGATTTTTTCATGAAGGAGGATGGAATGGAAGTTAATGCTTATGTAAGGTGGTGTGTGAGAGGGAGTACATGCATCACTCACACACTCATCCCACAAAAAAACGCCAGCTAGCTGACATCCCTCTGTCTGATTATGTGGGCACTTTACTGGCATAAATATTAATGCCACTCCATTTTATTTAGGATGTTGGCCTTTCACTGGGATGAGCCTTACTTTACTGTTTAAAATGGTTTGTGTTGGTGTGTGTAAGAGAGAGAGCGTGAGAGAGAGAGAGTGAGAGAGAGCGAGAGAGAGAGCGAGTAGTGTATTTTAAATAGAGAGCACATTGTATTTTAAAGAGAGAGAAAAATTTGAAATTGAGAGAGTGAGAGAGAGAGCGGGTTGTTGCATATGCTTGGCAGGCATAATATCGATAGTGTAAAGTGCTCCAGTACTTTTTATCCTGTTTGAATTTAACCCTTATGCGTTCAACTTGGTAAAACTTGACTAATGAGAATACAGTGCATAGAGTCCAAACCGTTATGTGAAATGCGTCCTTAAATGTTTCTGAATGTTGCATAGAGAAATATCTACCCTATTATTGAAGGGTCACAAGTTTAAATCCCAGAGAGGCCACAGCCATACATGGTCTGGTCCTGGATCTGAGGGTTGGTGGTTCTCTCTCTCATGTCAGTCAGAACAACACTAGCCAATTACAAACATTTGATGGGCAATTGTAGGCACCTGTAGGCTCATGTAGGGTGAAGCAGGTGGTTGGAGTGTTTAGCTGTGTTGTAACATAGAAAGTTCTGCAATACAACTTGTTGTGACATCTGGCTACATGTGTCTGGGAGGAAGAACATTTCACTCTCCCCAAATGCTGTAAAACATTATTTTACAATTTTTCCTTAGCAACTGTTTATTATCATTTATTCATACAGTACAGCAATGTTGAAATGTAGAGCCTAATGATCATAATCTGATAATTAAAAAACAATGAAATAAAACTAATAAAAACTTTTTAAAAACCTGACACTTGCCTTTCTTTGCAGCAAGTTCTTTAAAACACTTATGTGATGTCACTTCTTCAATGCTGAGCTGACGGGGTCTGAACAATTATTATTAAAGGAGAAAATGGTATTGTCTAATAGGGTTGAAAATGACCTGGGAGACGTGTCAATATTGTAGTTACGTAGATGATGTAGAATGTATTCTTTTGTCGGGGAAATTATTGTTATTATTATTATAATAATAATAGTGATGATAATAATAATAATAATAATAATAATAATTATTATTATTAATATATATTTACACTAAAATAATATAGAATATATAATAAATCTTATCATAATTATAATATCAACAATTAAAGCACATACTCATCTGATTACATTGTAAATAATGATGCAAATTGTTATATTAAATTTAGTGGGAAACATTTGATACTAATTAGTTAAGCAAATTAATAGGTAAAAAAAAGAAGTAAAACATTTTTTTTTTTAAAAAGGCCCTTTTAAAATCAGGAAAAGGAAGTAAAGTGCTGTAGCGATCAAGTAAAGCTACTTTATATAGCCTTACTTGGATACTCTGAGTCTTTGGTTGATCTGAGGTTTTAGATGCATTGACTGCATCGACTGGTCTCGGGAGAGTCAGGAAAAGGTGCTATGGGCTAGAGAGAGAGAGATAGAGAGAGAGAGAGAGAGAGAGAGAGAGAGAGAGTATGGAGGGCTTTGCAGGGCTAAAGATTTCTCAGAGACAATTACAAACAAAGGTAAGAATCATTGACAGCGGGCCACTCTCAGACAGCAGAGCCTCTCAATACCTCCCAGAGGCCTTTGATGAATGAGGTCCAGTGAACGAGCCTCAGCACTGCTGAGAGAGCAAAACCCTCTTTAGCTAAGATCAGAAGGCTAATAACACCTACGCTTTCCCTCGACTAGACCAAGCACATTCAAAATAACTGTACTCTACATGGACCATTTGCCTGCCATGGTTTAAACATTGATCCATAGTTTAGCATCATGAATAATGCTAGTAGTTATTGTGAAGAAATGCACCCATTCAAAAGCAAAACCTGTAAATGTAAAATGCATGTTCCCTTCCGAGGAGGTTCATGAATGTCTGAAAAGACCTCTCGGTCCCTCTGTCTGGAAGTGGGAATAGTGCTTACCTTCAGATTTTCCTCTAGAGAAATAAAAAGTGCTCGGCTTGGACAGCTGATGAAGTAAAGAACAATGTATTTGGATTGATTCTGCCAACAGGGGGCGCCGATCACAGCCCCATTTTTAATCCACAGCTGTCAATACAACAGGGGAAGTTGTCCAGACATGTGGTGTGGTGATAGATAGAACGAGATAACATCTCCCACTTCTCAAACCTGCACAATCATTTCGACTCTGTCAGCTCCTGACTCAACATATCTAAAGTTTTTTTCAAGTTTGGTTTCAGAAACCTGCGACAATCTGAAATGAAATGCAAAAGCTGAAATGGTGTCTGTCCTTGAACAGGTGAGAAAGAATGTTTTGCCCCTACAGCATGATAAACCTCACGCCGAAATAAATGTCTTCTTAAAAGAGGACCACCTCTGCGAGAAGCCTGTTTTGTGCCCTCATGACCCTGCATTTCCCCGCGGATCTCCCGTCGTCTCTTCTCTAGGTCACCATGAAGACCATATGTGAGACGTCTCGCTTCCATTCATTACATCTGTTCAGGGAGTGTTGCGTTTCCATGCAGTGAATCTTCTGTCCTTCATTCCGCCACCACCCGGGGACATTGATGTTATGGTTCTTTTTCTGTCTCTTCATCCCAGGCTCCACCATCCCTGAATGAGTCTGAGATTCAGTCTTCTGTGTCTGACCCAAAGAGGGAAGGAGACGGAGCAGATCTGGCAGTTCTTGCTCTGTGGCCAGCATTAACGATCGATTCTCTCTTGTTTTTTTTGCCCCATGTGCCAGAGCGCATTGCTGTTTGCAAGTCATAAGGGATGGTGGAGGAAGGTGGCAGAGGGACAACAGAATTGAATCTATTTCTTTGGAAAGCCCTGGGTTATCAAACTCATTAATCTACATGTCATGAACGGTGGATGAATAATTGTGTGTAGAATTTATCTGCCAGTGTGATAGCTACTTTTCAGCCTTCCCCCCTTGTGTGTGCATCCTGTGCTTTGTTCCTGAGCCTTTTAATTATTATATGCTTTGCCTTCTCTGGTCTTTTTTTTTAATTTTTTTTTTTTGGCGGGGGTGGGTGGACTGAAATATGCTACCCCTGCATTTAGAAGGACGCACTACCCTTATTATGACACATACACACACATATTAAATGTGGAAAAGGCTAGACAGATAAACAACACCAGCAATAATGTGCGCATTAAGGTGAACTTGTGCACAATCAGCAACACATAGTGTACTAGATAAATTGTTCCCATCAGTGCAATATTTCAATAACTATTTGAATCCTGTGTGCCTTATTGTTTACTTTTAGTTTCCTAGGTCACATCTCTCATAAACAATACAGGCATACATTGCAGTACTCCATTTGACATTTCTATATGAACTTTAAAAAATAATTCACCATCGCGCAAGGGCAGAGGAATCACTGCTTCAAGGATCTAAAATCCTTTAGTTGGTTCTAGGCTCAGGTTACTGCCTGTGAAAGTTTTTAATGTTCTCCAACTGTGTGTGTAGGTTCTTCCACACTCTTCGACACATGTCAGTAGATGGATTTGAGTGTGAATATGAGTGTATAGTGCCCTGCCAGAAACTGACTTCACATCTAGGGTTTATTCCCATTGTTCCAGATGTTTTATGACCCTAACAAGAATAAACTCATAACCACAACTGAATGAAAGAACAGTACACTTGGTAACACTATAGTTGCATTACGACTCCACATCATAAGATAATCAGTCATAGATGAGTCTTAAAAGATCATTTACTGTCATGAACTGCTACACTATAAAAAGTGAAATGTGGCAACAAAATTATTACAGCAATAATTTTAAAGAAATTTCACTGGCATGTATTATTAAATGAAATCTAGTTAATGAAATTAAGTAATAGAACCAAAAACAGGTCCAAAAAAATTGTTCATTCTACTAATTATTTTAAGTTGTCTAACAAATAAATTTAGTGCTATTATTTGGTTGCTTTTATTAAATATACTACATTATCTTAACTCCAGCCACCCATTGTCTATTTCACTTATTACATCATACAGGCAATTAGGAAACACTAATAAACCTAGGCAACACTGGGGAGAAAGTTAGCCAAAGTTTTGGATCGACGATTGGATCTTACACCTTTCCATCTTGTAAATGTGTAAAAATGACTATAAATAATCAATTAAATTATTTTCTGTAGTTTATCTGTGAAAATTAACCGGTATTTTATAAAAGATGAAATGATTGACTTGATTTTTATAAATTAAATTTATAACTTTAGTATTTTATTATAAATACTAAATACTTAGTATTTATAATAAAAAAATATTTACACACAAATCAGTCATAACATTAAAAAAACAAAATTATGCCCAGTACTGTATAAGTTCCTCTCATTCTACTGGGGCAGCTTTGGTCCCTCCGGGCATGACTCCACAGGAACTCTGGTTGTGCTGGTGTCTGGCACCAGGACATTGATAGCAGATCCTTTAGGTGCGGTGCATTATGGGATGGCGCCTCTGTGGATCAGACTTTTTGTCCCACGGGGGTTTTAGATAGGGATCTGGGGAGTTTGGAGGCCAGGTTTCTGGCATTGGGTTCTTTGGTTGCTGGGGCCAATGTGGCTGTGGTGCACTAGGTGTTCTGGTGCTTATTTTTTTTCCAGGATTGACTTCTTTCTGCAATCTTTGCTACACTGAGGGATTAGTTTGGACCGGTTAGCCTTTGGTCCCCATGGGCATAGGTAAGCCTTGGGTGTATATGATCCTGACACCAATTTACTGGTATTGAATCAAGGTTAACATATTAATGTTTTGTGGTGTTAATGTTTTGGCTGACAGGTTCACCATGTATAACATTATATTATCTCATCATTAAAAATAATAAAATATTTTTATATATTGATGAGATAATTAATGTTATTAAATAAAATAACATTAATTATCTCATCATTATTAAGTAATTATTAATTGGACAATTAACAACCAGGTGGCGCAGGGGCTCAGTGGTTAGCACGGTTGCCTTGCATCTCCAGGGTCCTGATTCGATTCCTGCTTTGGGGCTGGGTGCATGGAGTTTGCAAGTTCTCCTCATTCTTGGTGGGTTTCCTCTGGATACCCCTGTTTCCTCCCACAGTCCAAAGACCATCCTATATACACAATTCTATATACAGAACAAAGTGGTATAGACGATGAATGAGTGAGTGACAATTAACAAATATTTGTAGATGACAGCCCATGTAATGGGTCATTTATTGGTGTAGTCTATTTGTTTGTATTTGTGATGAAAAAGTTGCAGTGTAGTCTTGCAATGCCATTTGTGCCATTTACATACATAAGTTAATCAATACGCAGACAAACAAGCAAACAAAAAAATATACTGATGCTCCAGCCAGGATATAGTATATGCAGTAATGCTGAAAAATCCTTAAAAATGTCAATGAAACTTGAATTTTGTTTTGAGGTAAAACAGGATGTAGCACAAAATTTTGGCAATTATTATGATATTTGTCATGTCATACTGTATAGGACATAATTACACCTGCTATGGTAACCATAGTCAGTTAAAGTGTCAGTTGTTGGTAAGTTCATAATGTACTAAAAGTGATACCAAATGATTTCTCAGACACCACTGACAGCATATATTTGACCACATTATGATGTTGATCTGTATAACTGTAATATTATAAAATATAACTGTAATATTATGAAAATTTGTTTCCAGGAGACAGCTCATGACGGTGTATAACATCTTCAAGAACATGTTTATTGTGGTGTTGCTTTATGCAAGTTTTTAAACAAAATCTTCTTGGTTTTACTGGGTTGGGATGAAATATGATTTACAGAAAACCCCTCAGCCATCATACTTTTAACCATCTGCTAGACTCCATTACCCTTGTGTCTCCTCTGTTTGTAAGCGCCTTGTCTGAAATACCGGCACATTGTTACCCGACGCGCCTCTTTAGAAGATCAAACCCAACGAGCCAACATTAAAACACATGCAACAATATTGTTGACAATGAAAGGGGATGGTACGAGACAAAAACTACAAAGCATTTCTCGTGTTTAGTGCATTGAACATCAAGCTCCTCCTTACATGTTTTCCTAGAAAAGAACAAAGGGAGAGGAAGTACTGCGAGATGAACGCTAGTGTTGTGCGGGGGAGAAGGCCACTGAGGGAGATGCCAACTATTTCTACCGGCAGCTAATAAACCACACCATGTACGAGGAAAACATGATTAGTATTAGAAGTTCTCTGATGATTGTCTTCTGATTGGAGCAATGTGCAAAGCGTTTGCCTTATTGTTGGGAGATTTTCCCAACGATGACATGTGAGATGAAGCACGTGTTAGTGTTCACCCTTCCATAATGATAGCTGCCATGTGGACATTAAGCTAATGGTGGGAATTAACAATATTGCAATAATAAAGATCAAATCCAAAGCAAAAAAAAAAAAAAAAGCAAAGTCATGACTTTTATTTGACATGTTATAACTAGCTAAAGGAATTCCACTTACTTTAACCTGTAATTTGCTCAGAGGTGCAGTAACCCTCATCACGTTCTGTCAGGCATGCCATTTTCATGAACCTGATGTGGTCAGGTATGCATTTCTGCCATAGAGAGGTGCTATAATTGAAAATAGGACAGGGAGAAAATGAAGGGAACCAGGTCAGACTTCAAATGCTCCTGATGTATTTTAAAAAGATCGCCTGACCTGTCCATTCCTTGCTGAGTGCATGTATAAGGCAACGTGCCTTAGCTTGAGAATGTGCTTTGTAGAGCAGATTCAGCAACGTGCTATTTCAGTTTAAGGACGCAGATGTGGCCACACTGATGGAACGCGGCGCACCGTTGTCGGTACAAGGTTTCTGGCAAGGCGCCCTGGGTAATACCAATTCACCTCTATTGACCCCTGCACATAACAAGCAATTCCTAAGACAGTATATGGAGAAGTTTCGAAGGTCAACAAGTATCAGTGACAAAGAGCTACCTGCCTGCCTGCCAAGGAGTATTTGCATTAGAGGTTACATTAGTCTATTATATTGATGATTAACTATTTTATTTCCTGAAAATCTTTTCAGTTTATTAAGTTATTTTAAGATCATATACAGGCTTTCTAATTTCAGTGTTTTTTTTTTGGCTACAACATAAAAGAATAAAAATATGCAGTAAATTTGCAGAATAATAAATCAGGGTGGCATGTTGAACTAGCAGCTCTTAAAACACACCTACTGTATGTGACACCTTATGGGTTCAGATGAAATCACTGAGAGTGTGCAGCATGGAAGCTCATGTCCATCAACAGGGCTCAATGACAGTCTTCTTCGAATATGGTCTGTTGTCTACAGCAGGATCTGGAAGACTTTTCCACCAATTTCATCTCCGGGCTCAGTAGCATCTGAATAAAAAAAAAGAAAAAGAAAAAGAAGTCTGGGTTGGTGTTTGTCAGCTGGCATGTGCTGCTTTAGCTATGTTGGTTTAGATAGTGACATTCAACAAATGGCACTGAATACACTCTTTTGCACAGCGATGCTTATGATGCAATTCACTAAGCCAAAGTGCAAGGTTTTTATGTCAAATTTTATTCATTTTTTAAAGACAAGAATAATAACTCTGGAAGAAATTCCTTTGGGAGTGGTGTCAAATTTGGCAAAAAAAAAAAAGTAAAAATATTGAGAAAACTGAAGTTTTATTTCTGAAGGCTCACTTATGCACACTAGAAGAAAAAAAATACTAGTCTGGGTGTGATTGTTGTGGTTTTGAATGATAGGAAAAAACTACCCCCCCCATCCCCCCAACAAACCCCACCAAACCAGTGTATGTACTGTACATCAGATTTTCCTATCAGCTCATAGACAGCTCCTGAATACACTGACCCTCAGCGTACATGAACAAGCAGAACAATGATTCGCTCAAACATAAATCTGTCAATTTAATGTTTATATGAATCATTTTAGCCTTAATGACTCTCTGTTCTCTTTAGAAACTGGCCATATTCTGGATTTAATTTACAAAGTGTTCCACTTAATGCAAACATAATTGATTTGCTGAGATATGCGTGGTGAGTTACTTTTAACTACAGAGTCCATTATCATTACAGTCAAATGCAAGGCAACATGAAAAGCATCATAAGAATATTTTATCAGCATTATTAACAGCATTCTGTTTAACTGTAAACTGGCTGTATTGTCCTCTATGTAATACACATAAATATGGAATATAGCTAAAAAGCAGAGATATTTAAACTGTGAATTAATGTCTTTCTTAGCACATAATTTAGTTTTACACCACAGTAGCTTTAAGCTCAGGTCTGAATTTCATGATTTTTGTTACATGCCTTGGGTAGATGTACGGAAGCATTGTGGCTTAACTAGGTGTGTTTGGGTGACTTGCATGATATAATAAACTATACTGTATAATAATAATAATGATAAAAAAAATTCTGTCTGTTAATAACTGTGATAACAGTCATACATGGTAAAATCAATATCATTCAAAAAGCTAATGGACATTAGAAAAATGATTTCAAGGCAAAGTATTTGATTCAATATACAGTACATATAATATCACTAGTAGCACTGTGCTGGTTATCGTAATCCTATTTGTAGGGATCCATAAACCCTTGCGTTTCGCCATAGAATATCGCCATATTTTAAAATATTTTTCTCATTGTCTTTTTTTCCCTGCCAATTTGCTTTTCCCTGGCATATTTTGCCACAATATATATTGGAATGGAACTGGCAGATTGATTTAAGTGGGTGTAAGGTAACAATTGTATTTTTGACCATGCTACTGTATATCTTTAGGCATTTAAAATAGACTTACTGAAGATATACTTCCAAACTGAAAAGAAAAGTTGTTTCATGTGCCCTTATATTTAATTTCATTAACCTACTTCGAAAACAAGGATAAGCATGTGTGTATTATATTTACATCTATCTATTTCATGCCTATTCAAATATTTAAGGTTCCTCACAATGGTCCGTTTCAAGGAGTTTGGAGAAAGAAAATCCTGTCAGTTTGTAAAAGCCACATCCATGTTTGTCCAATAGAAGCATCCACATTTTGGGCTCTGACAGAGAAAGCCAGCGTCCTATAGGACCCTAAGGCTTGTCTCTACTCTTTATGATATGTTGGTAATTAAAGGTGTGCTGGTCTGCCGATGTGTGGACACAGCAGCACTGAGATGGCTGGAGGAAGATAAATGAGTCGGGCAGATGTAATATCCCTGGACTTATGGGAATGCTTGGCTGTTGAGGAGTGTCATGGATGATTATTAATGTATGATGCCATGGCCAATGTAATGAGTGTGTGTGACCAAATAGTATAAACACATAAATATGTTGTTTATGAGTGTGCCTTAAGAAAGGCTTGAACATGACAATATAAAATATGAAATATTGAATCACATACTCGTCTTGGTCTCATTTCTCTAGAGAAACTTCTAGCTATAAAATCTGGGAGGATCAGCATTACTCTGCGGATTAGCGTTATTATATTATTGTTAACAGTAAACAATTGTTCTGTGTTCTTTACATTATTTGTCTTTTAAACACTATGTATGTGGAACTATGTAATGTTGAGAAAATTCACAGCCAGTTACTAAAAAATCTGATCCTTGTATCTTTGCCTGCAAGAACATCATCCAGGATGTTGGTTTCAGTATTTCTTTTGAGAATTACTTTACTGTAATTTACTTTATTGTGCTGTTTACTTCAGAAGTGGACTACCAATGTGGTTACCAAAGCCACATGGGATCATTTGATTTTCAAATTACTGGCACAGGTTTTATGCCGGATGCCCTTACCTCTGCCACCCAGCCATTTCTCCAGGCTTGGTACTGGCTGAGTATTATATATGGGCCCACTGTTGCCCAAGGCATCAACAATGGCAGGGATCGAACCCCCGACCCTCCAAACAACATCCCAGAGCCTCAACCACCTGAGTTGCCACCGTCATAAGAATATTAAGCAATTTATATTTAAGATAATATTGTTGTACTTTCAAACCATCCATGAGTCTATTTCACAATATCACTAACAAAAAAAAAAAAAATAGAACATGGCTTTTTTTCTTTTCATAATCTTTAAAAGATTCAAGTGATGGACGTTCCAGCTCAACATGTGACTTGTGAAATATAAATTGTAAATAACTTGTAATAGATGAATCATGTACAGCAATGTTTCAGAAATAAGGTGTTTAATGGATTCACACAGTAACACAAAAATAAATTAATGAACAAACAAACAAATTCAAGGTTAATATAGTTATAGTGAAGTTATTATTCAAGGTATTCTCGAAATTTATTTTATCTTCAGCTATGTTCACATTACAAGCCATGTTGTTCAGTTCAGATTTTTTGGTCAGATTGGATTTGCGTGTCATGACCGTTCACATTTATAATTACAAGTGGCTCTTATCTGACTGTAATGTGGACACATTTGTCCTCTGAAATGGCATGCATGTGCACATCGATACGTTTTTGCACCGTCAGGTTTAAAGCATTTCATATTCGTGCAACCATTTGTTAATTTCTAATAATAGAAGGTATTTTAGCAAAAAATCTTGGGATGCTTGGGATTTTGATCTGGTGGATGGGGATCAGTTAGTCACTGTTATGTTGAGGTCCAGCAACAGGAAGAGAGCCAGATGTCACGCTTTAGCTGTTTTATCAGTTATTGCTACCACTGCCATAAATTCCCTGCGCTGTCGGCGTTGACTTATGAAGCAAAAAGTTGCATGAACCCCGATCTGACCATATAGAATTCCAAACTAATATATATATATATACAGTGGTGTGAAAAACTATTTGCCCCCTTCCTGATTTCTTATTCTTTTGCATGTTTGTCA
>JAOVVA010000037.1:8352973-8376765 GCA_028565275.1 Leiocassis micropogon | reverse complement strand
TAGAGAGAGAGAGAGAGAGAGAGAGAGAGAGAGAGAGTGAGAGAGTACTCACTACCAGGAGTTCTTCCTTTTAAGCATAGGTACATACTCTAAGCAAACATATCCAAGAACATATATATATATATATATATACATTAATTGATAAATATATATATATTTATCAATTAATGTCAAGCCAAGTGCAGAAGCAGCTTGAGGTAATGATGTGTTCTTCTCTCTCCATCTCTGTGCTACTGGACCACGACAGCACCTCCAGGGCTGAATCCCCTGGTGGACACATAGCTGAGGGCAGTGGGGTGACAGTGCTATGCAATCTATTTTTCTACCCACCCTGTCATAATACACACACTTAGACAGATTTTCAATAACAAAAAGTTTTTGCATCTTCTTCCAAAACTTTTTTTTTGTATCTTGTCTTATCCTTCGTCTTTCCCCGCCTCTTCCTCTCCTGCCAGTGCTGTGATGCAGCCTCTCTGATTGCTATGCATTGTTTAGTTTCTTTCATTAATGCTGGGTGCCAGTCCTGCACCACAGATGAACAATAGCAAGGCTCCTGCAGGGGATCAATAGCAGATTGCTGATAGCGCCCCGTCCATTCGCTCTCCAGATTACATGACAAATGGCACGGTCCATGCTTTTTGACACCCTTTCGTTCTTGTAGGGTCTGGGCCTTGGCGCTGCTGGCTTCTACTAGCCCCCTGACAGCAGCCCGGCTTGGGAGAACAATGAGCAAGAGAAGGAGAAGAAGAAAAAACGTCCAAATTGGCAATCTACTGTAAAAGCTACACCATAGAGAGGCCTGTATCCATCAACAGCTGGTAATTGTGGTTAAGGAAAGGGGCCGAAAAAGGGTGCACGGACCAGCTGATTTGTTGATGAGCTTTGCTAAATCAGTGCAACATCCAATTCTAAAGAGTTCAAATATACTGTAAATGTATAAGATTGTCTTGTTTCCTTAAAAAGAAACAATCCAAGTGAATTAACAAACATGCTTATAGATTATGAATTATTATTATATATTTTTTTACATTGTTCCATTTCATTCACTTTGGAAACTTCACAATAGAAAAGCTGTAAAGCTCCAAACAAGTGCACTCTCTGCATGGCAATTTGTCCTCTATCCCTCCAGGAACATATTTCACTGGTAATGCAGACAAAAGTTGGCTCATTTGTAAAGGACTAAACAGAGAACGAGTCAAGGTCTTTTTTGGGAAGTGAAAAAAAAAAGTGTGACAAGGAAAAAAAGGCAATTTGCGCATTGACATGTTGTCCTTTATAATAACTTAAGGACAGTATTCCTTTTTCATCAAGACTAATGACCTCTGTATGCAGTGTGTTGCCAGTTTTAAAGAAAAACAAACAGCTTCTGGCAATGACTGCATGATGTAAGATCATAACCTCCTCCCTCTTGACTTATGCACACCTGTACACGGTTAGCTTGAGCCGCTTATGCCTGATAAAAGAAGGAAAGAAAGAAAATTCATCCAATCTGTGCTAGAGCTGATAATCTAGAGATAAAAGTATTTTATTTTTAGAATTCCTTTTTGTCTGTATTGTACTTCCTCTTTCAAAGTTGAAAGCTGTGTCTTGCCCTAATAATTTGTTGAGTTGATTAAACTACTGTATTATACAACAGTTAGTGCGGACAGAGTAATCTAAATATTCCATGAGTGGTTCTAATAAAGTGTAACTGCACCGGGACATTAAACTCTATGTATGACTCCACAGTACTGCGGAGACGAATGGAAGCAAAAAATCACTTTCAGCACGAATGCACACTTGCTGACATTATGTGATCTTAAACAACATTTTGTCTGCTTCTTAGTCACTCTAAATTGCTTCTGACCCATCCGTGTTGTTCTGTTCATGGCTAACTCAAGCTCCAACGCTAACTAGCTTCTAACACAAGGCTAAATCTCAAATCCTTCTCTAACCCCTAGTTGAAGGGGCACTACTTGGTGTGTAAAACAAGGGATTATACACCCTACAAAGTGCAGAAGCTTTCCAGAAATCCAGAAGTTAGCTGATATTCTAAAGAAGAAAGTTTGTACGTTTCTCATCACTGTCCTCCACTTCCATAGTTTTTTCTAATCAAATTTTGGCCACATATTACTGGTAAGAAATTAAAACTTGTTTCAGCCCTGTTAATTACACTGTTTGTTGGTCACCAGCTTAACGTGGAAGGATACTGTATGTTTTGGTGGAGCAAAATAACTGGTTAAAAAAACAAACAAACAAACAAATCAAATTTTGTTGATGATAAATGCTGGTTTGAAACTGTTGTATAAAAGCAATATCACACTTATGGCCGTGCTGTTGTGCTGATATTTAGTACAACAGCACTCCCTCTTATATGATGGTACCTAATTATACTGAAGTAAGCAAGTGCAAATTGGTTTAAGTGCTTTTTGATGTTAACTTAACCTATAGTGTAGAGGTTTTGGACTGGGAAAGACCCCAAAAAAAATAAATTAAAGCAGGAAATTTTGCCTTCAGATTTACTGCAAGCAGGACAAATGGCATCCAGGTGTGTTAACAAGAGAGGGTATTGGGCGCTTCTGTACATTTGCACTGACATTTACAATTTAAACTACTTTATCTGCAAAGAAACAAAAAATAATAACTACAGGAGTGGATGGGAATGACCAATTTCAATGGTACACCTCTATTTCTCCATGTTTTCTGTATTATTTGTATTTTTACCATACAATTCATTTACAATTCAATTTTGAAATGGAGACAGAAACCCCAACATCATATTGCCTAACAATATGAATTATAATTCTCAGAATGATTGTATATTATATCATAATTAAATTCACCTCTGTTATCTATTATCTAAAAAGCATTCATTTGAGCCAAGTGGCTGTGTTTCATCCCGCGCCTTCCAGGCTTGAGGCTTTATGTGATATGCATCCACACATCTGAGCATTATAACAGCACTGATATGAAACGTCACGCTTCTGTATGACTGCAGGCTAGCTTTTAACCGCATTGATTCTGTTTGTTGTTTTCCCCTTCCGTTCTGTCAAATAGGTTAATGGAGGAGGCTGGTGCAAAAAGTTCCCATTGCTCCATGCTTCATTTGTTCGAGATCATCCAAGGTGTTTTAGAATTCCGCATATGTTCATACTTCTCAATGAACCCACTAGACAGTTATGTATAATCATTGTCTAGACTGCTACATTGTTTTGCACCTGTCTTTTATTATGAGTCTTGTTGTGTCTCATTAGTCACTGTATTTATACCCCTGTGTTTTTCACGTGTGCTCCAATATATTGCATATTTATTGTTTCCCAGTTCATTGTTATCCCAGTTCTCTTGTGTTTTCTTTTTCCCTAGACAATCCTTTAGTGTCTCCTAGTTTTGATGCCCACCTGCCTGTTTAGATGTTGATAAGGGATATGCCTTTTGATACCCATGTTTGCATCTGACTTGACTTTCTTATATTAAGATGTTGATTCTTTTAGAAGGCTATAGCAAATACAAATACACTGTGTGACTCGGGTGTGTGTGTGTGTGTGTGTGTGTGTGTGTGTGTTTTTTTCTCAAAAAAATACAGACATCATGCAACAATACCTACTATAATTTCTTCAGTCTGATTGAAATCATTCTGATTACAGATTCCATCTTAACCATTTGAAGCATTTCTGATCTGTTTACATGCTCAAAACCTTTAAGCAGAATGTGAATTTATATCTCTGTATCTGCATGTCTATATGTGGAAATACAGTGGGGCAAAAAAGTATTTAGTCAGCCACCAATTGTGCAAGTTCTCCCACTTAAAAAGATGAGAGAGAGGCCTGTAATTTTCATCATAGGTATACCTCAACTATGAGAGACGAAATAAGAAAAAAAAATCCAGAAAATCACACAAAAGAATTTATTTGCAAATTATGGTGAAAAATAAGTATTTGGTCAATCAAAAAATTTCATCTCAATACTTTGTTATATATCCTTTGTTGGCAATGACAGAGGTCAAATGTTTGCTATAAGTCTTCACAAGGTATTTTGGCCCATTCCTCCATTCAGATCTCCTCTAGAGCAGTGATGTTTTGGGGCTGTCGCTGGGCAACACGGACTTTCAACTCCCTCCAAATTTATTTTGTCTCTCATAGTTGAGGTATACCTATGATGAAAATTACTGGCCTCTCTCATCTTTTTAAGTGGGAGAACTTGCACAATTGGTGGCTGACTAAATACTTTTTTGCCCCACTGTATAGTAGAAGATTCAGAAGACCAAAGGAAGACCAAAGAGGAGATTTATGGATGCAGTGAGAGAGGACATGAAGTTAGTTGGTGTGAGAGAAGAGGATGCAGAGGATAGGGTTAGATGGAGGCAGATGATTCGCTGTGGCGACCCCTGAAAGAGAACAGCCGAAAGACAAAGAAGAAGATAGTAGAAGATTCAGAAAAAAAACATGTATTGTTTTCCAACTTGGAGGTTAAGTTTAAGGTGAGCCAATCAGTACTCTATCCTCAACCAATGACCAAATGAACAAGATGCATCTGCAAATAAATATTCAATATTTAATTTCCATAGTGTAAAATTTCCTCAGTAGCAGCAACAGGTATCCTCCGCTCTGAGAAGAGCCAGTTAAAGTGGTTCGGACATCTGGCAAGAATGCCTGCTGGTTGACTTCCATTGGAAGTGTACCAGGCATTGCCAGCTGGACAGAGACTCCTGGATCATCCCAGGACACGCTGGAGGGATTATCTCTCTAAGCAGGCCTGGAAGCAGTGAAGGATCCCCCAGGAAGTTGCTCGGGATAGGGATATCTGGGCATCTCTGATTCTCCTGCTACCACCATGACCCTTATTTGAAATAAGTGGTATAGAGAATGGATGGATAGATAGATATCCTTTACTCTCACAGTATATCCTTTACTCTCTAACCAGTGTATCCTGTTCAGGGTTGCAGTGGATTCAAAGCCTATATCAGAATCACTGGTTGGAATACAGTCTGGATTGGATGCCAGTCAATCACAGGGCATGCAACACACATATTCATGCACGCACTTTTATATCTTAGCCAAAATAACCGTCTCCAAACTCTTTCATATCATCAGATATCATATAGAACACTAATACTAATTGGAAAATCATAATCCAAATATGTATTTGCAGTTGTTTCCTAACTTCCTCCAAATTATGCTAAACATCAGAGAAAGTCCACTTTGAAGTCACGTCCCAGTGACTGATAGTTTTTTCCTTCCCATTTTATAGGTATGTACTGTATATGACAGTTACATCATTCATGATACATAATTTAAAGCTGAATATAAGGGGTGGGTGAAGGCTCTGAATTTCCATTCATCATCCTTTGTAAGTATTTTGAAGCAGATATTAGAATGGTGGAAAATTATCAATCAAACATAAAATAATAATTACAATTTCAATATGATGAGCATGGTTAGAAATGAATTAATGAGTTCACCAGAAGTGTGATGACAGCCGTCACTCCCCTTCCCTCCCATCTGTCACTCTATCCATCTCTTGGATGAAGATTTATAGACAAGGATGAGAGACCGAGCTTCCATAACAATGTGAATAATTCACCTCTGTCATCTGTTCAGAAACGTCAAGCTGATCCGAGTGGCTGCGCCGTGTGCCGTCCAGCGGCTCTGGGTACGGTGAGGCTGGGTATGACGCGCATCTACACATCTGGGTGTTACTCTGCCAATATGTCTGAGCTCACATCAAAGGCCACAGTTCTGTATGACTGCAGGCTAACGCCCTCATTCACTTCAATCAGCTTCAATCCTTTGGTGACCTTCAATACCGCACAATTTATACAGTGTATAATTCATAACCCGACTTCTTGAGAGCAACTCCGGAGTGTATCTGATGTGAAGTTTTATCCATAATTGGTGGTCTGGCTAATAGAAGTAAGTTGGTCAGGTATGTCAGGTAATTGTGGAGATCATTTTGGTAATTTAATTTGAAAGAGGTGCCTTTAACAGGCCTTTATATCACACTGATAAAAGTATGCTCTATATGAACATATCTCTAAAAACATTCATACAGTACATGTACCTGTGAAATCAAACTTTCTCGCTCTCTCACACACACACACACACACACACACACACACACACACACACACACACACACACACACACACACACACACACACACCTTAATCCTCTCATTTTATCACAGCAAGTAGCAATTCCATCATCTATATCAGAGACAGACATGTTTGGTCTCCTGTTGCTCTATGTCCAAACGAAACTCTGAGGCATGCAGAGAAGAAACTAATCTTCATGAATCTGGGTGTCAGTCAGGCCTGGCGGTGTGTGTGTGCGCTCACCTGGCTTCTTATCCCCCCCACACTCCAGCTTAGGAATATGAAGTAGAAGCTACGTGCTCCTGTAGTCCTGATAAAAATTTTTTACATTCTTATAAGGAAGAAAAATGCAAGTCTGGTGCTCAAATTATTCTTGCGTTTTGTGTGTCCTTGTTAATAACAAAGAATGAGTTCCAGTTCTATCCAGTGGATATAAAATTTATCATAACACAAACAACAGGGTCATGATGCAGGTGGGTGGGTTCAAGGGCAGGTTTTCTGTTTTTTTTTTTAAATCTGTGTTGCAGAAAAATAAAATTAAATTAAAAACTAGGCAATATTTAGAAATGTGATGCAGACAATTAATCAGGCAATCATAAAATACACATAAACTAAAAAAAATGATAATGAGAAAGAATAAGTCTATTATTGAACACAAATTAAAACTATTAAAACAATACAGTATCAGATATCTAATAACAGCATCTCCTATCAGTTTGAATATATATTTTTTCTTTTCCAGGCATTATAAATCTTGAACGACCATTTCACTGGTCACTTCCTGACATATTATCCTTTTGCATCTGTGAGGTCATAGAGTTAAGGGCCGTGCCCACGGGCCCAACAGTGGCAACCTGCCTCTGGCAGAGCTCAAACCCCCAACCCTCTAAGCAGCAACCCAGAGCCACATCCGCCTGAGCCACCACTGCCTTTTCTCAAGTTAGTGGTATTTCTTATTTGTGGTATCTCTTATTTAACTATTTAACAAGGATAAAATCCCTTGAGACTACAGATCTCTTTTATGTGGGAGAGACCTGGATAAAAAATATTTAAGTGGAATTGGAATGGAATCTTTAGAAGCATTCTAAAGCATTGGAAGTAACTACATTTAAAATGTTTTAACTTGAACTTGTAAAGCACTTGCAAAAGATTACGGTGACATCAATAGTGACAACATTTGTATGATGATTTTGCATTCAATTTTGCTCATGAAAGCAGTAATATTAGTGTGATTTTGGATCAGAGTGGTTCTGAAAATAGTACTGAACTTGCAGATTCGGAATGTCAGACCACTGTAGCGCCGCTCAACCCATGGCACAGCGGGTACATTATCTGCTGAACATGAGAATACTGACTGGGCAAGATCAGGAGAAAAATTGGCATACTACCAAACAAATTAGCAACACGCTGGCTTTCTAACACTAATTTATGCTTGTGTCTGGACAAAAATAGAGGCCTTAGTATTTACACATATGTGGGAGCAGTCAGAGACCTAATTCATGGAGAGAAACTCTGATAGAAAAATGCTGGAACAGTACAATAAGAGCTTACCTTTTTGTAAGAGCATATGCATGTTTGTGACTGTTTGGAAAAATAAAAATTCTTGTCTTTGTGAATGTGTCTGTGTGTGTGTGTGTGTGTGTGTGTGTGTGTGTGTGTGTGTGTGTGTGTGTATATGTGTGTGTGTGTGCGCGCGCGTGCACCAGGCCTCCCCTGTCCAGTCTCTTGTGTGTCCAGCAGCTCATGTATGCTGTCAGACTGAAGTGAGAGAGAGACAGAGACAGCATGACCAGAAAGGCCTCCAGGGCCAACTACAGGGGTCAGCACTTCAGTCACACACACACACGCACACACACACACACACACGCACACGCACACACACACATATTGAGAGAGAGAGAAAGAGAGAGAGAGAGAGATAACCATGTGGCAGTGATTCGCCTCTGACAGGACCTGTCAAAGGCTTCAGACGTTGCCATACTGCACTGTCATACGCACCTGGATTCTGACTAGTCCCACAGCAAAAGGGAAAAAAGAGAAAGAATGAGAGAGAGAAAGAGAGAGAAAGAGAGAGAGAGAGAGAGAAAAGATTTTGAATCTGCTTAGCAAAGTTTTTTGAGAGCTGTCTGCACTTGTTGGTGGGGGAAAAAAAGAAACAGTAATAGGCATTTTCTAGCGTTGTGTTATTTTTAAATATATATATATATATATATATATATATATTTATATATATATATCTTGACTTAGGTATCTATGTTTTTATAATGTTTTACTATTACCATTTCACATGGCAAGTTTTTAGATCTGTGTCAGGTTTACTCCGCTCCATTCTGCCTTCCCTCCAGGTGCAGAGAAGGGTACAGGATGGGGAGGGCACACGGCGAGGCCCTGTGGGACATTGTGGGATCTGACAGAGGCTTTCAGGAAGCTCTTAATTCCTGGAGCGTGGGTCTCCTCTCTACAGCACCCCACTGAGGGAGTTGAGCTGCCTTAGATCACTCGCTACGTGGGAGAATCACTTTGATCGTGGCGCTCTGCTCTTCGCTAAAGCTTTAAAGCCAGGGACTAGTTCTACTCCATACCGTTAGGTACTCCATATCTGAGTGTCTCACTCTCTCTCTCTCATACACACTCTCTCTCTCGCTCTCTCTCAGGCACAGACCGACACTGATATTACCATAAGGGAGTGCTCACATCCTTCCTCTCAATTCTCTTTTTAACTTTTATTGACACAACCGAGAGATGAGAGAGGGAAAGAAAAACTTACAGCTTGCCAATCCTCTAGCCTTTAATTAACATTTACTAATGACTTGAGTAAAACCAAGAAATTGAGAGTGGAAAAAGTCAGAAATCTAGTGGAGAAAAAGTCATTTTCCACCGTTCCTCATCACCCTCCCTCTTCCTTCCATCCCCTGTCTCAGCTCCTCCACACTTACTTTTTCAAAGACATTTGTTGAACGATTTACATGACTCCGGAGAGGCCTGGAAATTTGCAATGCAATAACCTGAAGCCTATGAAAGAGTAGCATGTACAGACACTTTTAAGGTGCATTTTAAAATCCTGATCAGGATGAAGAAGTAGAGAAAGTCTAAAATGCAAAAAAAAAAAAAGCAGGCAGAAAAAAGCAGGTTCCACTGCCGCTAAGTGAAATATCTTTTGAGAAAGATTTCGGAGAGCGTCGGAAGAGGGCTCTTTTTCTTTTTTCTTTTTCTACTTCAATAAACATCCTGATGTAGACATTATGAACCTGCAAAGCCCTAAAGCTACAGTATGATCACATTCGGTTTTGTACAAGACGCAAGGCAAATTGCAGCATATTGATTTTCAGGCATCTTAAACGCTAGTACCTATGCTTTCTTATTCAGTATACTCCTATTCCTGAACACAAAATAGTTAGCTACTCTTGTGTTATTTTGTTGATAGAGTACGACAAGGTGACGTCCTTAAAATAGTACACACATGATCATGTAGGAACAGACATGTTCTATACCATAATTAGTTATAAAATAAATCTATTTTTATTTATTTGTCTCATCGCCAATATATAAACTTTAAGTTACACAAAAGTGTAAAAGTTTTAGTATGTTTCCTAATAGAATATTTGGTAAATGTACATTATTTAATGCCTTTTACTAACATGGAGGTAATGTTGAGCATTATAAAATAAAAAAAATGTGAATTGTTATTTTTTTTATATATTTAATTGTTATATAATTGTTATAAAAGTTCAACAACCAGCATGAAAAAAAACTTCAGAAAAGAAATGCATCAACAAAGAAATATGCAGACTAGTGATGAGAGTTGTTAACCATTCCATACTCAATCAGACTATTTCCACACCCATAGTATATCTTACTTGCATTACTTGCATAAGCATCTATTACTGAATATATTAATTTTGCAAACATAACACAGCTGTCAAAGCAGCTGTATGTTGTGATTGTGGGCCAACTTGTATTTACCAGCTGTATGGATATCCCTTATAGTGATGGATGTTGCTATACTGTGCTCTTAATGCCAAGATTACCCTTTGTTGTTTGTTAACTTGTATCATATTTTCTAAAAACCAAAGTACACCCACATCTGGGAGTGGCATTTTTTTTCATAAAAATTATATATCAGGTCAGCTTTGTGATCACATTGTGTACCATTTTACACAACTGTGTTGTGAGCATGCACAGTTATCAGCTTTATACACATGTGCATTCCTTTTATGCATGTTTCCTTCACAGAGCAGAACAGTTGCTCAGGTGCTCAGCAAAAAAAAAAAAAAAAAAACATGCAGCATTGCATGTTTTAGGAATTTTTAACCATTAAAATCAATTGCCATTTTTTGTAACCAATTGCTTGAAATGCACAGGAAATCAACATCATCAACTGTAACAAACGGTTGTCTCATCAGTAATGCGGATTATGGAGATTAACTTAAAAAGAGCAAAGCTTGGTATTGCACAGTAGAATAGTGGCAAGACTTCACAATGTGAGACTAAACAGAGCAAGGAATACATAGGTACAAGATAAGGTCCAAGGGAACTATAGTGATCACAATCTGGGTAAAATCTAATGTTGGAACAGAACAGGAGAAAAAAATTAAATTATGTGGCATTAAACATTTCTTTAAATGCACATTAAATGTTTGTCATTATGGGCATTCACACTAGAAAAAAGATTGATGTATCAATAGATTAAATTATGGGCAGAATGTGTAATATGTTCAACATTATAATAAAACATTATAAAAACTTTTTTTTTTCTTTCTTTTTTTCTGTGCGGGTAAAATATTGTCATTGTTGTATAAAAATATGCTATATACATAAAAAAACATCTGAAGTTCATCACTTTTTCTGCTATCTTCTCAGACTTCATTAAGCAGTGCTGTGAGAGCTTTTCCTTGACCACCACACTAACAGGACAAAGGTGAATAGCATTTTTGAAGCTAAAACTATCAGACTTTTCAGGTAGATAAAGAGAGCACAGAGTTGTGCAATGTCAAACAATGTGCCAGAGCACTGCTGGACCTACTGGATCTCAGCTGTAGGGCAATCAGTCTCGATGATGTTTTACATTCCAAGTGATCATCCATCCTCCAGTAACATTGGTTTCCATAAGAGAGATTGCTTTGCTGAGCACGAGAGCACTGGATATATTGCAGAACTATGCTTTCTGCTGAGATTTTCATGCTGATTGGGTAGAGTTGAACAGTTTGACTGACCTTTCCATGAACATTATCATAATGCATTTGAGTTGAGTTATGTCACTGGTTGCTGACTAAGCAGTATTAGACAGCTGTTTCCTGATATTAAAGCAAATGAACAACCATTTGTCAATAGCAGACAATCTATTTTTGATAGGACTTGGGTATAAAACTTTAACAAAACTTTAGATGGCTGTAGATAATGTCAAAAATAACTGGTGCAGTATAATTTTTATAGATTATTATTTTGGGCCAGTGTTTTCCAATTCCGGAATAAATCTACCCTGCAGTGTGTGTGTGTGTGTGTGTGTGTGTGTGTGTGTGTGTGTGTGTGTATTTACAGTACAAAGCTGAACTAGGATCCATACAGCAAATAGGAGGGTCTGACATTGATTATTTTCCCATCACAGCATGTCCCAGAGTGTTTTATTCCCCTACCACAGCTATTTATTACTCACTCACTCACTTACTCATAGTCCTCTATACCGCTTTATCCTGTATTTAGGGTCAAAGGGGGCCTGGAGCCTATCCAAGGAAATTTGGATAGGCAGGATACACCCTGGACAGGGTGCCAATCCATCGCAGGGCACACAGACATACACACAATCATACACACACTACGGGCATCTGCAGGTCTTTGGACTGTGGGAGGAAACCGGAGTACCCGGAGGAAACCCACCAAGCACTGGCTAGGAATCGAACCTGGACCTGGGAAGTGCAAGGCGACAGGGCTAAACACTACACCACTATATTCCCTCTATCCCCTTTTTATTTTGCATATTCCATATAATTTATACATTTTATAACTTTTACGCTATACATTGTATAAATTTCTGTTTTATATTTTATTGTATTTGTATATTTTACGTTACATTCTTTTTCTATTGCAATTTGCCGTAGGTTTGGTGTATTTGGTTTCACTACCGATATTTATAGTCACTACTGGTTTCACAACTGCTATTTTATTGCATTGGGTACATGAATATCTGAACAATATATTAAATAATATGAACTGTAACTCTTGGCATCAATAGTTCACCCTAGATTAACTTTCCAGCATTTATTGAGTCGCATTTATCCACCCTGTTGCCTCTATGTTTCTAGTTATTAATGAATGATACAAGCAAGTGTTGCAAAGTGTCAAAAGAGTTGTAATAAACTCTAATTACCTTTAGAAAAAAAATGTTCTTGCACATTAAAGACCACTGTTTAAGGACCAGGTTAGTGGTAACCTTCCTGCTTTGTGTCTCCTCCAAAGTAATTAAATATCAGCGTATATTTATCAATCTGATCTTCTGCTTTCACATTTAAATTGCTCAGGACCTTTAATATATGCTGCTTTGTTTCTGCTTTGTAGTGTACAGTATTATTTTAATTCATGTCTGAGCGAATGATTTCTCTGCTGTGCATATGTAATCAAATCCGTTTGCTTTCTTGGCTTCTTCATGCTAACATTAGCAGGCATTAGCAAGTGCTTTCTCCGCCACAACTCCCTCTTTCTTCTTTTTTTCCCAACTACTCAATCCATTTCAACCAATCCATTAATTTTTAAATAAAAGAAGAGGAGCAGGGGAGTGGAATCCTCATAAATGTTATCATGACAGTATTCAAATACGTAGAGTTACTGTATGACCCCGGTTCTCTGGGTGCTGCGAGGCCTTCGACTATCTAGCCTGTACATATTCACTTTCTTGTTCACTCACACTCTCAATTTTGTTCATTGTGTTTGATTTTGTTTGTTTGCTGATCACTCGATTCTTTGCCTGTTCCTCACTGTAACCTCTAAGGTTTTAGACTGTTTCCCAGTGCCAAAAAGGAGAAATTTAACCAGAAACTTTAACAGTCTCTGTCACCTAACAATACAAAGGACAACATATAGTTGGCTGATAGTTAGAGCACAGCAGAGTAAAGTACAATAAGTCCCCAACGAACGGACAGGTTCCGTTACAAGAGCTTGTTTGTAAGTTCAATTAGTTTGTAAGCCTAACAAACTTTGTATATGTACTAGCATACAAAACACAATTGGCTATACACTGTATAAGACATGCATGTTCCATGATCTTGTCCTTTTTCTTTAGAATCGTACTAATGGTTAAGCGAATCATGCCAAAAACACAAGCAAGGTCATCTTTTCACCTTGCTCCATTCTTTCAATTATTTTCACTTTTGTCTTGATCATTATTGCTTACCACTTCTTAGCAGTACCAGCATTATAGCTGCTGCTTGTAATTTTGCTTCTGGACATCCTGGGATGCACACTGCACGCATATGACAATGTCCACTGGACATGTGATCTACCTTCCACAATTGAGCACGCACGAACACATGTTCTTGTCTTTGATAGTTCGTAACTTCAATGTTCGTATGTAGGGGACTTACTGTATAGTTTTTAAAAGGTTGCAAAACACACATTATTTGTAAGTTGTGGATTTAGAAGGCAGCTTAATTGAATTGGTTGTGTTTTTTTTTTTTGACTACTTGAACAGCTTTTAATTAACACTTTGCTTGTCCAATATAAACAAATAAGGACAATGTGGTTGGTCTGCTTTTACTTTCATACAAGCAAAGCATGAAAAAACTACACATTCCGTACAGTAGCATTCAGATGGAGCTCTCAAGTGCAACTGTGGAATAGCACTCACCCTTTTGTGACGAGAGGTTGTAGGTTTTGAGAGTGTTTAGGCTTAAATCCCAATAATGCCAAAGCAGCTCATGGCCAAAAGTCCAAAAATCTGTGGGTGGGAGGGTTAGTGTTACTCTCTTCCCTTGCAACAACAAGTATGACACCAGTCTATAAGACTATAAGACATTATACATAATGTAAGACATAAGACATTTAAGAGGACAGATCAGATCACATGCTTTCATGTGATGTGGCATGTTTGAAAATATCCAATAACTGGCTTCATGAACAGTATCTTGAAGAAAGCACATGCTAGACTTTGCCACTTTATGTTACTATCTGTTGTGTGTTAGGCAAGTACTTGCTAATTCCTGGAAACAGGCAAATAACCAAATTGGGAGAAAAAGGGATTTTTAACACTTGGAACAGCTTCCCAAACCCAAAATGTCTGAGTCTTTTGAAACAATTCAAATGAATCATGTGAAAAGCTTAGACTTTGCAACCATGCTGTACTTTAAATAAATGTTTTGAAAAGAGCCAAACACTGTGAGCCTTAAGATCTTCAGCCTTCTTTCAGCCCATAATCTGTGTGAAGCTTCAACCTATGCTGTGGTAAAGCACCTCAAAGATTTATAGACCTCAGTTGTGTTCTTCCAATATGCTATGAGTTGCATGACACATTTGCTCTTGTCTGCTTATAAGCCAGTCTATCTCACGTGCAGTGGCTCCAGAATGACAGCACTATATAGAGAGACAGAAATGATAGTTTTCATTGGCACAAACCCAGAAACTATGGAGTGGGGGGGGGGGGCATAGAAAAATATAGTTCCTCTCCTTCTCGTCTCCAGAGAAGGGAGGCCTTATTATCCGTCCGCATTTGCATGATGAGAAACCACAGCTCATATTCATCTTAGTAAAGTTGTAATAAATGATTTCAACAGCATTATCATCAATTTTACGCAGGTGCGCTTGCGGAAATCACTCACTTCAATCAAAAGGGCTCCAGCTCTGAATGTTCGGCGTCTCATTTTTTACTATCATTCACACCCATTTCAGGAATCAAGAGCAAGGGAAAAAAATTGAAAAAAGAGAGAGAGAGAAAGAGAGAGAGAGAGAGAGTTTGATGTAGTTGAGGTTTTGGTTATTATAAGGCAAATCCAGCATGGTCTTGCATATACAAATGCATATGAACTTGTATGAATATTGCAAAGGTTACCATTAGGCATGAGCTTTACACCAGTTTTTGCATGGTTATGCTTTTTGCATAGGTATAAATATAAATGGCATGTATAAACATACTGCATATATTATTTAGACCGTAGCATATGTCAGTAAATCTGCAAGGATTTAAGCTACACATGAGATTCCATCTAGCACCCTTTGTTGAATTTGTTGAGGCCTTCATGGTCTATTTAAAACTCTAAAACACAAATATCTTAGAAATAATAAGTGTATTTCTCCCTATTTTTGTTTTCAGGAATCTGTTTGATCACTTGGTTTAACAGATGACTTTTTATGTTTTTTTACTCTAAGAGAGTAATAACTAGTATATAATTACATTCTTGTTTTTTTTTAAAGCTCTATAAAATCCATTTGGAATTGGATCAGTGTAGAATCTGTTGACATTTAAAAACAACCAATAGATAGTTTACTAGTTAGCATTAGTGACTAGTTAATTATTAATGAAAGAATAATTATTGCATGAAGTTTAAACAACATTCAAATGATCTTATTGATATTAACTAATCCACTTAAGCGAATCCATGTAAAATCTAAAATATGCAATTTCTCATTTACTTTAGTGTTAAATTTTATATTAAATTTTATTATTTAATAAAAAATGATGCATCTTTCTAAGTCATTGTTAATATGTTAGCAGACTTTAGAAGTACACTAATTATTGATTGCACGAGTATACAAATCTAGATCTGGCTTGAAGCTTGGCTCAAAGCTTGATATGATGGTTTAACATAAACAAATGCTTATCTTGAATTGTTAAAATACATATTACATGCTTATGAATAGCTTATTACCATATCTTAAAATGTTATTGTCAATACTTAATTATCCTTTGAAGTGTGGTTCAGGCATTCAGGCATATGTTTCAATGAATCTGTACAAATTCTAATGAGTGATGGTCTTTGGAATAAATTTTATTTGATTATATATAGTATAATAAAGTCACAAAATCCATGTCCTTGCCCTAGCCTTCGTAACTTTGTACCAAATTAAATTATGTTAATTGTTGCGAATTCGAGTAAAATCATGTCAATAAATCCTCTTGACATGTAGCCATAGTTAGAAAATACCTCAAGTATGATCATTTGATTAATCATTGCACAGGTTCATTTTTCACCTGTCTCTATGAAGCACTCCAGCTTTGTTGTAGTAGTCACCAAAAACATCATACATCATTATCATAGAGCATATTTAACGACAGTGGGTCAATGTTCAGATTAGAGTGAAAGTATGTCTTAATAAACTCTTGTAGCTATATAATGAGTTACCATCATACTCATCAATTAGTGTTTTTCGTAGCTCATTACACAATAATTAGAACAGCACTATCTTGTTTCTCTAATTACCTTCTGACAATGGATCTACCTTGCAGTTGCTAAGCAATACTCAATATTTACCCCTGAAACAACATACTGTTGGTAGACACATGCATATACTGTACAATGTTGATCATAATGAAATAAATGTAACATTCAGTTCAGTGACCCTAAACAGCGAGCCACATAAAGTGTACCTGAAGTGGTGATATGTGGTAGACAGCATTGAGAAAAACATGGATGTAAAGTATGAAAAGTTTAAAAGACAATTTAAACAGCATAAACTGTCGTAGTAAGGCGATGGACCACCATGAGTCACCATGAGTCAACAGAACTACATTAACTTGGAAATGTGGTGGAAAGCATAATCCCACAATTGTTTAGAATTGGAATGAGATGTGATGACTGGGAATTTCATAGCATATAGTTACATTAATTTTCATCTCTATTATACCATGTGAGCGTGAAAATTTCAGGCTGTAACAGACCACTTTCATCAGAATAGAATTAGTTTCATTATTATGACAAAGGTTCAAACAGCGGCGTCAAATTAATTCAGATCATTGGCCAACATAACACATGATGACAAGTTAAAAGTGGATGTGAAATTCTTAAATTCATTTTTAGCTGGCTTTTAAACTTTTACATTGTTAGCACATTTTGTTAGTAACTTGTTAGTAGTATGAGTTTACAGTCCTAAGTTTATTGCTATTTTGCCAATAAAGGAATAACCGAGACTAGCTCTTTTTGAATTTATAAACAATTATGGTCCACGAGACAGTTTTAATTTAGCACATAGATTATAAATTCATTTGGTGGGCTGAATAAAAATGTATTGGGAATTTATTGTCTGGATTTATTGGGACTGGCTTAGCCTGTGGGCGGTATGTTTGACACCCAAGGAGTTATGAGAACTTTGAATAACAAGTCCACCCTCTAGGAGATCACTTAAACTCAATCCATGCGATCCAAATGTCACATACAGCATAACAGAGCCACCAGTTTTTCAAGAAATTCATCACCTGTCTATAATCGAACACTGTATTAAATCAATAGTTCATAGTTTTTCCAAAAGCTTAGATTTGCCAGCCAGTATTCTACAGTAATTATTGTAAAAACAAACAAACAAAAAAAAAACATTAATGATGAATACATTATAATAATTCCAAAGTTCTTGTGGCTTTACAAAAAAAATGTTCACCACTGTAAAGTTGTGAAGTCAGTTGCGAACAGTTATAGTGTTTGGACTGTATAATTTGAATATTATACAATAGAGTACATTTGAAAGGCTATTTATACAAATTTGAGAGGTCTCGCCGGCCCTATCCATGACTGAGTGCCCACAGGTTAGTTTTCAGGAGTTTCTAGGAGTGGTTTTGTCCATGCTCTTATAAGCTCATGCTGGTTTTAGTCATACAAGCGTAGATGAAGCACTGGTACGTGTGTTAAAATTCAAGAGGCTCTTTCTCCTACAGTAAGAGAGAGACAGGCAGAGAGAGAGAGAGTGCTAATGGCTGTGAATAATGACCCTCTCCGACTCGCCATCAAACATTCGCAGGTAGAGAAACAACAGTTAAGTGTGCAAGCAGAAAAGACTGACCTTCGAATAAAATGTATCATTATCCCTAGTCTCTTAGATCATATTTCAGTTCGCTTTAAAGTGCAGAGCAGGAGGAGACCAAAAGAGGTTACATTCTCAGATTAAGAGGAAAAAGTTGCATACCTGGATATTCTCTTGTGTCATTCGTGTCTATGGATATAATAAGATGATGTCATTCTACAGTATAGGATTTAGCCACAATGTATGTATGTGTGTACGCCGTACACGTAAATGTATTTCACAAAACATGTCATAAACTGAATGCATGTCCAATGCACATTTTAATAGGAATAAAATTATTTTCTTTATTTATATAAAGTTTTCTATGTTCAGTGCAAAATCCAAAAGAGATTTTCATAGAAATGGTTGTTTGATAAAACAATGCATGTTTAATAAAGAAAATTTGATATCTCACTAGTCTTATATGAGAATTTAATACAAGAATTTGGGAAAGACATGATCAACATACTGTATGAGAATGGAATTTATGCTTTAACTATTGTATAACCATTGGGAAAAATTAGTAGACATTTTTGGATTTAAGTTCGGACAAATCAATAGGTCTTAAGTGCATAAGGACAACAAAAACATGGAGAAGGATACTGATATATATAAAACAAATAAAGGTTGATTTGATGCTTCAAGATTTCCAACACTGTTAGGATAATTTCTCCATAGTTTCTATTTATTAAGGAACAACAAGAACATGCCATTGTGCAGTTAACCTTCTTGTTCCTGTTAACTTCCTGTTATCACATACTTTAAAGTATCAGGTCTATGTCTATTTATTCTGCCATTTAAACAGGATAAATCCAGCTTGTTACCAAGATACAGTACGACAATAAATCCAATATCCTCTCCATAGTGAGACTGGAGTGAGAAACATTTCATTTAAAAAGATTTCACCAGAGATCCTTGATGTATAAACAGTATTATACTGTATATCTAAATATATATGAAGTATATATAATGTATATATACTACATATATTAGAGCATATTACATATACTTACATATATATTACTATATATATTACAGTTTAATTCGAGATATAAAATGGCATTAACTAGCACAAAAGTTATTAGACAGAAAACATAATTTGAAAATAAAATGATTATTATCCTCGCATCTCTGTGTGTGGTGTTTGCATGTTCTCCCTGTGCTTGGATTTCCTCCAGGCATTCTGTTTTTCTAAATTGTTGTTGGCTAAATTGGCATTTCCAGATTACCCATAGTATGGGAGTGTGTGAGAGCACAGTGCTTGTGCCCAGTAATGGACTGGCACCTTGTCCGCTGTGTATCCCGTCTTCTGCCCCTAGTCACCAGGGATAGGCTCAAGGCCTTCTGTAAATCTGTACAGAATAAGCGGTTTAGAGAGTGAGTGGGTGAGTTATTATCATTTTAATGTTTAGATGCAAATGCTATTGAAGTCAGTGACTGCTTGAAGTCTGTAACCCATAGACATCACCAAGTGCTGAGTTTCCTCTCTTCAGAAGCCTTGCCAGGCCATTACTTCATCTTGTTTGTGGATTCTTCTGTCTTTGCTTTTGTCATCAGTAAGTGAAAAGCAGCTTGAAGTCAGTTCCGGCCATTTAAGAACTTTCCATTTCATTGCTCCATACTGTAAGAAAAGTCTTGGGTTGCTTTCATGGTACGTTTTGGGTCATTATTTATTCATTATTCATAGCAACAATTGGTTGAACCTGAGCGGTGTCTATAGTTCTATACACTTTACCCTGATACGTTTATCACCATATCATTTTATCAATAAACACTAGTGACCCACTGGTATCCTTGTGCCATAAGCGCTTATTTCTCTCAATTTTTGAGTGTTACCACTAATTTGCATCTTGACCTAAACCCTCTCTATCTATACAGTAGGCTTCACTTGACGGCAGGACTGATAGGACGGTAGATTTTGGTCTTTATTTGGCCACTCCTAAAGTTTTTGCTATCTCTCTAATAGGTCTGGGTTGTTGTTTTTTTCAGCCTAATGATGTCCTCCTTCACTTGCATTGACATTTCTTTGAACCACATATCGAAAGCTCCTAATAAAGCTACCAAATACATTTAACGCTCGGAATCAACTCCAGATCTTTTATCTCTTTGATTTGTTATAAAATAACGAGGAAACAGGCCACAACTCACTCGAAACTGATTATCAGTCAATTGACCAATTACTTTTGAGCCTGTGGGGACTGTGTATAAATGGCTGTAATTCCTAAACAGTTTGTGCGATATTTTTGTTAAAGTCCTTTAATTAAAGCTGATAGTCTACACTTCAATCACGTTTTAATTGCCTGATCCATTCAAATCCTTTTTGGTGTACAGAGGCAAAACTACAACAGTTGTGTCACTGTCCAAATACCTACTGTATGGAGCTGACTATATTTTTTGTACTTGTCTCATAAAAATCATTATGAAATATCAATGATTTTTTTTTTGTTAAATAACATAAAAAATAAATTATCATTAGCCTTAGATGCGGAGCATCATTAGAATAAAAAAGATAATGTGTTACTTTTATTAGTATTTTAGATGCATCAGATTATATTATATTTAATTCTTTTTTTACTGCACTAATAATGACAGCTGCTGTTTAATCACTGTTTAAAACACTCTCATGTGTGATAATGTAACCATGATGTGGTATAATCTAAAACAAAATGAAATGATATTAATCTATTATTTTCCAGAAACTGAATGTTGGAATGAACAAAAAATAAATATTAGTTTTATGAGGTTACAACATTTCTTTGACAACGATTCAAGTAATCAATGTAATTGCACAGTAGCAATTATAAAGTGTAAAAGTTGTAACCAAGTTCATTCATATGGCTTACAAAAATATGAAAAAATATTTTTGGACTGTAAATACTGTATGATAGAAAAACAATCCTGTTAGTGTTTTGTTGTCCGGTATGAACATTTTGCCTGTTCTGTAACTTTCATGTCCTACAAAAACATTCACATTTAACGGGATGTAATTATGTAACAAATGAAGCCTGTGTAAAGAGTTTTGCAGTAAACACACTGCTTTGCTCTCAGACAATAATGAGAAACAAAAGTACGGCAGACTTGAGACAGACGTTAGAAGCTCGGCTGTAGCGCTGATTGGATCAGTGTGTTGCGTTGCGCGTGAGAGAGAGAGAGAGAGAAAGGGAGAGTGGATCTGAGATGTAGAAGCCCTTACTGCTGTGGGCAAACGAACGGGGAGCTCACGAAGGCAATCACGCTGAGCCTCGTGTAATTGGGTTTTAACACGGGGGAACAATAGCATCTCCCTCACTGTTTTTGTCACCGCTCCAAAACCGCATTACCGTGTGCCGAGGACACCTCCACATCATTTCTTTGGGCCTTGTAATATAGCAGAGGAAATGGGTGCGCTCGTTCTCCGGCACGCTGCCTTGGCACGGTGATCAGGCGAGAGGAAGTAGCTTCACATAGCGTGTCTTCATTAAAGTGTCATCCCCCATTATTTGGCTCCTATCTCAATTAGCACTAGCTTTAATAAAGGGTTCCTCTCTGTCTCTTGCTCTCTTGCTTCCTCTCTCTTCCTTCCTTTCATTCTTTCTTTCTTTCTTTCTTTCTCTCTCTCTCTCACTTTCTCAGTCTTCCTTCTTTAATTGTAGCTGGTTCCTCAGAGTAAGAGAGATGAAGACTGGTGGCTCGATGTGAAGTGTGAGACAACGCTAGCTTGCGTCTTCACTCCCCTCTCTGTTTTTCTCTCTTTCTCTTTTTCTGTCCCCCTCTGAGAGCAATTAGACCTGGTCGCCTTCAGCTGAGCTGTGAACGCAGGCGCCAGCTCACCCCATGTAATCTGGGAAAGTACTGCACCGCTACACTAATACAGAGCACACTGGGACTATGTGTGTGTGTGTGTGTGTGTGTGTGTGTGTAAGGGGAGAGAAAGACAGAAAGTGTGTAAGAGAGAGAGAGAGAGAGAGTGAGAGTGAGAGAGACCACCACCTTCACTTTTCCTTGTCCTTAGAGAGAAGGGTTCATTTAAGCTTTGTAAACCTATATAAAGCTACAGGCAGGGGATCACACCACTCCCAGTCTGACGAAGGTCTCTTGGTATTACCATACACTCATTTCTTTCCTCGCAACCCATTTCAAGGGCCGCTGTTTTATATTTAGCCCGGCCCAGTGGCTGACGAGGGCCCGGCACTCGGTAATTGACCGCATACATTTGCACGGTGTGAGTGTGACTTTGGGTGACAGGCCCTGCGTGTAGGTGGGGACGGCCGGGACTCTTCAGCGGCTGATCTCTCAAATCGCACTCTAATTGGGGGGATATTAAACTAGCCATCCCACTTAGCCTTTGGGAGGCCGATCCATATTCAAGCAACATATCTGTATACTCGGGCATGCTGGATCTCTCACTGTGTTCATGGTGCAGACTGTGGGTAGAGATGGGGCTACGTGTACAAATATGTACAAAAATGCTAGCATACATACCATATCCGTGGATGACTCAAACATTATCCGCACTCTAGCTGCAGACTTTTTAAATTAACGTTTAGAAAAGACAAGCTTATTCCTATGTATTCCTTCATTAAAAATATTTTACGCCGAGCCGCAAGCCATGAATGCACCGTCGTCTTCACTTCTTCATCAGAAGTAAATTATCGTCTTCGTATGGCTGCTTTCAAGGGACCAAACAGGTAAAAGTCTGATGGAGCAAAAACATGACTATAGGGAGCATGTCTTGAACATGCTCCCTATAGATCAGATTAAGATCAATCCCTGCTATCCGTTATCACCCAAATGAGGAGGGGTTCCCTGTTGAGTCTGGTTCCTCTCAAAGTCTCTTCCTATTGCCATCTCAGGGAGTTTTTTTCCTTGCCACCGTCACATGAGCAAGCAATCAGGGACAATCTGATAATTTTCATTCTTTCACATTCACATTTCTTACAAATTTACATAATTTACTTCTGACTGTATGAAGCTGCTTTGCGACAATGACAATTGTTAAAAATGCTAAACAAGTTTATGTCGAGTGTCAACCCTTAAGAATCCCAGAAATCTGTAAGCATCAATTTTTCAGCTGATGGTTGACTTTTGAACTTTTTTTTTGCCGGGGATTGAGGATGTTTCCGTCCTATACTCTGCCATTTACTTTCAGGCTCATAGTGATGAATTCATGTCTCATAATGATTTTCTTTAAGAAACTTTCACTTTCCTTAAGGTATCGGTTAAAATTTTGTTTGCAGATAAGCACTAAGCACTTCTGTTTATGCTCTTCCGTGACTTGTTTCGGCACCAGGTGCAGTACACGCTCAGACCACAAAAAAATGAATTACTACACCCTGCTTTTCTTTCATGCCAATCACAAGTTGGGTATCTATTTTTGCTCGCACCGCAGTTACAAATGAACTGATATATATCAGATATCAGATATCAGATTTTTCTGAAACATGTAAAGCTACCCAACCATGCATCCCAGGGCGATATAATGCACTCAGATGAAGAAACTATCCATCCCCTTCTACATACAGTATATGAAGCCCACAATTTCCTATTGTAGCTGTGGAGCCCCTTTGCCTTATCTGGACTCCCTGCCTGGTCATGTTTAGCCGTGGCAACATCACGATTTGAACTCATGGTCGTTCAGATAATAGGTTGAAGACTGTTCTGTTGTAGGATGTTTATTAGTACGTAGGTCAGTAGGGGGTAAAAATGAGCTGAAATGTGTCCTGCCTTCCTCTCCAGGCACACCTGTGTACATGCAGGTGAGCATGAGACC
>JAOVVA010000037.1:8319011-8331311 GCA_028565275.1 Leiocassis micropogon | reverse complement strand
GTAAATACGCAGATGACACAATGACACAGAAGCTGATGAAGAGCATACAGACACTTTCTTCTGCTGGATGGCAGAAGGCACAACAAGGTGAAGCACAAAATAAAAGCAAATTCACTCTAAGTGAAGTGTGAGTATGTGTGTGTAAAAGCAGTGGGTGGTAGCCGGTGGCAGCATTGCCTGGTGTAAAACGCTGTGATTGTTTTAATGGTGGGGCGGGCCATGGCTGGCTGTAATTAGCTTGCTGCAGGTTGCTAGGCCCAGCTCATTTGTGTCAGGCAGCGAGTAATTGTGTTGTAAAGTACAGGCCGGGTGAGTGATGGAGCGAGCTAACTCCGTGCCTGATTTGTGGGGCTGCGGCCTTGCTGTACACATTACTAAACCACCCTGATGTATTTATTTAGGCCATGCAAATATAAAAGGAAATCAGGAGAAGGGACAGTAAATGAGAACGAGGGGGTTTCATTTATCCTTCGCGGGTATGTTTGAGCACTGTGTGCAAAGTGAAGGTGTAGTAGAAGGGTAGGAGTTTATAACTATCTATCAACCCATGTCTATATAAAAATATAGAAGTTTATGGTAGCATTTTTAATGATCAAATTATTAATATAAACAACACAGTAAAGTCATAATGATGCTATGGCCATGAATATACAGTAGCAACCAGAATTATTAACACTGTGTCAGTATTATAGTATGTAATAAATACAGATAACTAAACTATATATATGTATATATGGAAAAAGCATGACATGGGTGACATGGTGGTATAGTGATTAGCATTGTGGCCTTGCGCTTCCAAAGTCCATAGTCTGCATGTACTCTGCATGCTTGGTGGGTTTTCTCTGGGTACTCCGGTTTTCTCCTACAGTCCAAAGACATGCAGATTAGTCTAATTGACATTTCCAAATTGCCTGTAGTATGGGAGTGTTTGTGTGTATGTGTGCTTGTGCCCTGCAATAAATTCCCATTTTGTTCAGGTTGGCCCCTGCCCCTTGGATAGGCTCCAGGCCCCTGACGACTCTGTATAGTAAAAGCAGTATAAAGAATTAGTGACATGACAGTAACACTCATTTTCTATCTCTATGTATAGCTCGTATAGCCTCGTAGGCTAATTGGCATTCCCAAATTGCCAGTAGTGTGTGAATGAATGTGTGACTGTGTGTATGTGTGTGTGCCCTGAGATGGATTGGCACCCTGTCCAGGGTGTACCCCGCCTTGTGCCCTAAGTCTTCTGGGATAGGCTCCAGGACCCTTGCGACCCAGTATACAGGATAAAGCGGTATTAAGGATGAGTGAGTGAGTGATAGTTAATTAAATTGTCTTGTGTGGGGCATTGAATACTAGCACTAGTATGGTAATAGACAAACACGGTGTAACCTTGTGTATAAAACTGTATATAGTCTAATGTAATCATGTGATTTGACTCGCAGACGGCCTCATCATCAGTGCAGCTGAATCAACAGCTTCTGACTAATCCGATCTGAGACTTCTAACAACATTGTGGTATAATTAAGACAAGACTTGTGCTATAACATTGTTCAGTATTGTATGCTGTATATTTAGTTATAATATAGCAACATTTATAGTAAAGTACAGACATATTAACATGCATCATACCATGTAACTAAAGTTATTAAAAGTGCTACTTTATGTCAGTGGTAGTTTCATCGTCTAGAATTGACTGTAGTTATTATAAACTGACAAACTAAAATCTTAGTGTCATAGTAAACTATGGTAGATAAGAGTGAAACCGGTTTAAATCTTTATTTCATAAGAATTTTACCTGTGTGTGTGTGTGTGTGTGTGTGTGTGTGTGTGTGTGTGCATACAAGTTTGCTTCAGGGAAGAGTACTAGAGTGTTGGCTGTCTCCTGATGTGAGCTCTGTAAGAACAGGCACTGCAGGCACGCCTCCAGGCAACCCTCAGGGCCTTTGAGAAGGCAGGAAGACACTCATCTGGTAACACACACACACACACACACACACACACTCCCTCACTCACACACACACTAAAAATGAGCCCAGCGTACTGACTTTCAAAACAAATGTTACACATTTTAGTGATCTTTTGTAGAAGCCCACACACACACACACACACACACACACACACGCATACTCTATTCTACACTATTCTTTCAGAAATATTTAAATCGTATACCTTGTAGTCTTTCTCTGTTCTCCTTCTCCCCCCTCTGTCTCTCTCTGTGGCCACTTAATTCTTCCACATCCACTCTTAATGCAGAGCAGTTCTTCAATCACAGAGGGAAAAAAGAAAAGATGAAAGACTGTTAAAAACATACCTGGAGGTTAGTAAAAGCTGAATCAATGTTGAATTCAAACCGAGGGGTAGCTATTAGCACTACATAAACCTTTATCATAAGATATTGTAGGCAGCATCTAATTACATGATGAAGTTGGCTGGGTGTATTTGTCTTCGTTTGACACAGTTTGGGGCAAAGCCAGTCATTATCACAGTCGGGGAGAGAAGCAGCGATGGCTTCGCATTTAAGACTGAAGGTGTCATTAGAGCTGTCTGTGACACAGCCGGGAATCTTCTCCATACCACAAGCCCCCTGATAAAGCTTCACACTATGGTTAATCCAATGTCTGCTTATAAAGGCATATGTCTGCCTCCATATTTCTCTAAATTAAGAAAAAACACATTCTAACACCAAATACCATGGTGTTAGTATAATCAACTTTGACACAAAACTGGTTGTACTGCATGTACTGTACTATAGGTATACTTTAATCCAAGCTCTTTAAGCTAACAATTCATTACAATCTATTTATTTTTTTACATCTTTACCAGGCACAAATTGGCTTCTTAACAACCACTTACTGTAATAGTCTATCACCAGTCCAAATACACATCCGCACTTAGTTTCTGGGATTTTGACCTTCAATTTTTTAAATCCACTATTATAGTTTGAATCGATGCAGACAAGACCAAGGTTCTGAAATCCAGTGGATTGGCAAACAATGACGGTGAACGCTATACAAATGAAGGTTCAGGAGAAGAAAGATGTTTCTATCAACAATTTACCAGCTGGGTTGGTCAGACTACCATGGTCTTCACTCACTCACTCACTCACTCATTCATCTAAGACTTAGGGCATGAGGCGGGTACACCCTGGACAGAGCGCCAATTCATCGCAAGGCACACACATCTAGTACATACAGTACACTCACATGCTCATTAACACACTACGGGCAATTTGGGAACACGAATTAGCCTAAGCCGCATGCATGTCTTTGGACTGTGGGAGGAAACCCACCAAGCTCGGGGAGACCATGGAAACTCAATGCACACAGTCCCCAGGTGGAATCAAACCCGGACCTTTTAGGTGCAAGGTGACAGTGCTAACCACTAATTCACCGTCACAGTCTCCACCTCACTCATTTTCTGCATGTAGATGAAAAGAATTTTCCCAACACTAAAGAAAAAATACATTAATATACTACAGAAATGTACTTGCATTTGTTCTTGCAATCAACTGGCAACGTTGTGAGCATATTTTTTCACATACAGTACTTGCCCATATTCTACGCATGCTACCAAAGGACACCTATATATATAGGGGCCCTATCTATGCCCTTTTTAAAAATTAACTTTATTATGCTGTCAGACGACAGTGATTTTTTTGCGCATAAATTTTTTATTTCGAAGTGTGTATACATTTTTTTTTCTCTAATTCTGTCTTTGCATGGAGTTTGCATGTTCTTCCTGTGCTTTGTGGGTTTCCTTGCACAGAGGTTCGTATGTATGTATGTATGTATGTATGTATGTATGTACTGTATGTATGTATGTATGTATGTATGTGTATATATTATATTATACATACATACATACACACACACACACACACACACACATATATATATATATATACACACAGGTATATACACACACAAACTTCAGATAAAGAAAACTTTATTGCTATACACTTATATATATATACAAGAGTGTAATGTGTAATAATTGTTTTGTCTCTCTCTCTCTGGCTATATATATATATCTTATATATTATTATTATATATATCTTTATATAATTAATATAGAATTATGCACTGTGTAATTTGCAGAGGCGATATTAGGCATCTTAGAGCTGTTGCTAATTTGTTATACATGCTAATGCTAGCAGTGTGTATAAGAGGAAGCAGACCTTTGTATGACCCCAGTGCTGTTAGCTAAAAGAGAATGTTAAAGCTTGATTTGATTTGCTTTCATAACAGTGATTTCCTCTGGTCAGCCTGTGCACAAACAGCCTATCCTACCGCTGCCTGAGGGCTTAATGGTAGTGCACGGAGGAGGATATATATCGCTCTGCCTTTTTCTTCCCTTTTCAGTCTGTCTCTCTTCCCCACGATTTCCTTCTCAATTCATCTCAAATGACCCTCGCTGCTTGTTGCTTTCCAATTTTTTGTCTGCCATTTCTTTTTTCTGTTTTTTGACCCTTTCTTTAGTTGGCATGTAATCTAATAGAGTTTGACACACACAGACAGAGAGAGAGAGAGAAAGAGAGAGAGAGGTTTTATGTTAAACTTCTTGGTTGAAAGTTTGTCTATCCACACTCGCTCCCTCGTTGTGCCACCAGCTCTAAAGAATTTAAAAAAAAAACATTAAAAAACTTTTAGCTGCTTTTAACCTTGTCCATCATTCTGCACCAGGTATCCTCTCCTTCCCTCTCTCTTTCTCTCGCTTTCTCTTTCTGCCTGTGTGTCAGCAGTGTAGAGCGCTGGAACAAATCAAGGGCTCTTCCTCCTCATAAGACTTGACTCTGCAAGTAAGCAGTGTGCAATTAACAATCAAACCAAGAGGAGCCCTTATAAATCCGATTTATCACCGGCCACAGTCACTTTTACAGCTCTCCATAGCTCCTTCCCTAGCTGTTCTCCTCTGTCCTTATTTCTCATCACTCATCTACTAAACCCGCCCCCCCGCCCCAACACACACACAATGGTTCCATGGATCATACATTTTAAACCTTTTTTTAAACCATTGTAAACAACCATGTTAATATCTATATATCTATATTAAGTACCATTATAATGATATTCTGTGGACATCAAATGATCAGCAGAGATTACAACAACAAATCCAAGGTCTCATACTTACTGCTACAAGACATCAGCAATACACACACACACACACACAGTTATAATAATCCATTCATTCATCTACAGTAAGTGCTTTATCCTCCTCAGGGTCACTTTGGATCTGGAGCCTATCCCGGGAATAGTGGGCATGAGGTGGGAATACAATCTGGATGGGACACCAGCCCAAGGTAGGGAGGCATTTACACACACACACACACGCAAAACCCAGAGGAAATCCACATGGCCACAGGGGAAGTTAGAGCTGTGAGATGGCAACATTACTGCTACGCCAACATGTCACACATTTTGCCTCCATTTATTCCAAAATTCAGTTTGCATTAGTGTTAATTCACACAACATATGGCTTCTGACATCACACTCAGGATATGCAAACGTAGACCAAAGACTTGTTTTTTATGCATTGGGAAATAGACATAATAATAATAATAATAATAATAATAATAATAATAAAAGTAAAAATAAAATATTTGATTAAATAATAATAATAATAATAATAATAATAATAATATAAGCTCATGAACCACACAACGTCCACAATTTTAAGACCCAGTAGACTGATGACACTCTGCATTGCTACAGTCATGTGTAAAAATCTGCACCCCCTCTTTTGTTTCTATGTTTGTTTGTTTTGTTTTGCAAAATTATACTAAAATCATCTGGTGGTAGCTAATTTAACCTCAGATGAATAACAACATATAACTTTATTTCACTGCGCCATTATTTATTTAATAAAAATGATCACCCCCCTCCCCAAAGAGAGAAAAAAAACAACATGCAGGCAATATTAAGTACCCCCTTACTGCTTTCACAGGATTTAAGAGGGTAAGTTGCACCAGGTGAAGCTAATCATCAGCTATTAATTAACTGATCATTAGCGGGTATGCAGACCTCTTTAAAAGTAGACATTTTTTCGGCAGTTTGGAGCGTTTAGATGTGTGTGTGAACACAATGCCAAGAGGGAAAGACATAGCTACTCTATGGTGTTCGATAAACACTTATTGCTATAGGTCAATCCTGGAAAGCGTTATAAAATGAACATTTTTAGTATGTTTTTACACAAAAACACAATTAAACTTTTGCACATGACTGTAAATGGATAGCAAGATATTGCTTTAGCTAGCTCGTTTTGCTAGCTAGTACAAATAAATTCATTAGATCTATGTCACTAGAAGTTATCATTCTATTTAGTGAGCTAGCTACTTCCTTAGATAGCAGGCAAGGCAGTAAAATAGGAATAGGATTAACAACAACTTTGTGTTAATACAATTACTTGGTACATTTAGCTGTAAAATGAATGCTATGCTATGTAGCTAATATTGTTTTTATACACAAATGAAGTGTTAGTTCAACTTGCTTTGAAGTTCGTCTTGTTACTTTGAAGTTACTTTTACTTTCTTTGAAGTCTTTGTATTTTTGTTATTTATTTATTTTTTAAAAAGATACAAATTTACAGTAGCTCTTTGTGCCATCCATTTCCTGCAATAGATTGAAAATTCAGTTTTCATACTTTAAATTTTTTCCCCAATTTCATTTCGTTCAGGTCTTATTTTGCACAAATGAAACATTTTATTTTAAACAAAACTTATAGAGGTAGACAGAAGCTTCTGTTAACATCAGGAAAATCTCCCCCCACCAAACTATAAGTATTTATGCATAAACAATGACACCTATGTCACCTGATATCTGTTCACACGGCCTGGAAGAGACAGTGTTGTTGCCCCAGTGCCATGTTTATCCATGTCCTCCGTTACCTGTCTATAAGCCACGAATCGTTTTAGACAGTACCATTAAATGCCATGTCATTACCTGTTATGGAGTGATACATGCAGTCCAGCTGCCTCCTGTGACAAGATTAGTGAATGGGTAGGATTGTGTTCATATCCATGTGCAGGTGTATGTGTGTAGCGAAAGTGTGTGTGTGTCTGTGTGCAAGTCTGTATATGCTGGTCGAAGTCCAGTGCGAAAGACAGAATTGGCATTAAATTGTTGGAGAGTGCTGGATTGACTTTGACTGCTGCAGGAGAGGGCTGTTAGTGGGAGAAGGAGGTTGTGTTTGTCACTGAGCCGAGGGCAGACGAAGATCTTCAGATAGGTGAAGACTCCCGGTGGGACATACTGCCTGGCTCGGCAAGCCAAGAAGGAGAAAGAGGCTAAATTGAAGGTTTATTTATCCAATTCGCTGTCAAGGTCGGCACATCGAAGAGAGCTGGCCTCTGCGTGTGCTCACCAAATGCCAAAATAATAAAAAAAAATGTTAGGAGAAAGGAAGGCCCCCGAATCAATGACCTTTGTGCACCAGCATCAACATGCCAGAGACTTTTAAGGCCATCCTTTAATGGCTGTTACTGTTGCCTTTCAGAACAGAAGGAAACAGAAACGTTCTGCCCCTTGGTCAGCTTAAATAACACACACACTCACACATACAGTACAGTACACACAACTTACCCTCCTACACTTACAGAAAGACCTGTCAAACTTTCTATACAAGGATGTTATATTGACTGGAAAGACGCATTCAATACCATTTCAAACATTATTTAATTACCATCGTTTGCTTTTACAATTACACTCACAGTCGTGTGAATCCGTTGCTACTTCTTATGCCATTGCGTTAAAACCCGAGACTATTCATAGAGCACGTGCAGACAGTTGAACGCCTTCCCTCCCCTCGATTGCAGTTACCTGCTAATTGCAAAGGGAAACAGTGGGTTTGTGAGATAATCAGAGTGACATATGGCACACAGGTACTGTTTGTCTAATTTAATGAGAGATTAAAAGATAAAAAAAAGAAAAAAAGAAAAAAGCGCATTGCTTCAAAGCTAACTCCACATACATCCTTCAAATTACGTTCACGTAAACGTAATTAAATGCGTAATGTGTGTTAAAGTACAGAGCTTGTTTATAGTCATGAGCTTGGGCTTTAGTTGAGAAATTAACATGATATAATATAGTGAAAATGACAGACTGAGCCGTAGTCGGCACAGAAACGTTTCAATTAACCTTGCCCTCGAAGTTCCCAGCTCTGAATTCAGCTTGATGGCTTGATGTATGACATCGCCAGTGGTTATTTTTCTTTTTTCTTTTTTTCTCCATACGAAACACATTTCTGTATAATTCTGTGTCCTTGATCTTTGTGCAGCACTTCTTATTCAGGATGCTAAGTGAAAAATTTCCAAGATTCTCAAATGGTCAGTTAGGAACAAAACACACAACTGATTCCTAAGGTCAAACAGCACCTATACAAATTATAGCAAAATATACACACGCTCTATCCTATATTCAGGGTCCCTGGAGACTTAGGGCACGAGGCGGTGTGTCTGGACAGTGGACACCCTGGACAGTGGACACCCTGGACAGTGTGCCAATCCATCGCAGGGCACACACACAATCTGAACACACTACGGGCAATTTTGGGAACACCAATTAGCCTGGTCTGCAGGTCTTTGGATTGTGGGAGGAAACCCACCAAGCACGGGGAGAACATGCAAACTCTATGCACACAGAGACAGGAATCGACCGTAGCCAGGAATCGAACCAGTGCTAACCACTACACCACCGTGCCGCCTCAAAATATACAAATTAAAGCAATTAATTATTAAGTATGTTTTTAACTGATCATTAGAAATATGAAACATAAACATCCTGATTTACAAGCCTTATTCTCTACACATTTCTCAGTTTGTCCGCTGTCTCAGTCAAGTGTTTTTTTTTTATTTTTTATTTTTTTATCCGCCTTCTCGCTTTTTCTTGCCTTTCTAATTACTGTGCATGATCGAGCCGACACAGGTTTGACGGCGAGCTTAATTCTGTTTTTAGTGAGCAGACGGATGGAGCGCTCCTTCAGAGGGACCACCTCGTCAAAGTTTCTGAGGGCCCTGTCAGCGTGAAAAGAACATGACCTTTAAGTTGTATCAGCATGTTTGCTGGTGCATACAAGGGAGTAGAAAAAGGTTTTTCACTACGTCACCATATTTAAGAACAATTTCTGTGTTCAAACGTTCATGTGGTGAATACTAATGCTCTAGTATTTACAACTTATTTTATCTACTGTAACTGCATTATCATATGCCAAAACAGATCAGCTTCAGCTCCTCTCTGAATTCAAAGCAGAACATCTGAGTTTAAAGAAGAAGGCTCTTGTTTCTTCACTGTAGTGTCTGGTTTGAACTGACAAAGAGTGTGCCGGTCATGCAACATACATTTCTTAGATATTATGCAGAAAGCCTGTGTCTGACTCAGGCTCTTAATCACAGCGTGTGTATGAATCTACACTGGTGTTGATGGAATCCAGAGACATCAGGATCAGACAGAGAGTAGCAGGAGGAGCAGATCAAGGATTTTGGCCTTGCTTTATAGGTTTATTAAAATTTTACATGCTCTCTACTGCTGGCGAAGTAGCAACTGCACCCACAGCAAACCTTTTTTTTTTTTCCTTCTGTAGTACAGGAGAGAAAAAAAGAAAATAAAAGACATGCCAAAACACTGCCTTGATCTCTTACACATAATAAATGCTCTCATTATCTGAACAAAACTGTATATAGTAAATAATCTCTACTTGAGTACATACGGTATGTAATTTTTCAGCAAATTTCCTTTGCCTGAATACATTAGCATGCAGCACCCTGTAGTGTATCCCTTTCTGTGGGCCGTGGATTAGCACATTTTTGCCCTTTTATCAGCAGACTCGAAACTGTTGCTCAATCTGTAGTTGCTTTTTTACTTATTTGCATTTTCTTACATGCATGTGCTAGACAACATATCGCTCATGTTGATTAGCCGAACATTTCAGAAGATGACCAATAGATATATTTATTCACATTTCAGATATGCTCAGCCTTGGCATATTTATTTTTACAACAACAATAACACAACAAGAAAAATGCATGATATGCGTCGTACATAAGCACTGTAACACCAGGTCTATGCTAACTAGGTAAAGAATTGCCAAGTGTGCGTAGCCATACAGTATATAAAATTCACTGCCTCCAGACAACCACCTTCTCGCACCCCCAAAAAATAACAGTTTTGATTTAAATAAGCAAATACTTAAGCTCCTTTGATTGGATAATTACTGCACTAATTAACATGTTTTTAGCTGGCAACATTTTTTTTTACGCTAAATGATGCAGTGAGCAGCTTCTGAGTTCTCAAACATTCCAGGACAACAATGCCACACTGTAAAAAAAAAAAAAAGTCCTAATTTTACAGAAAATTACTTTAAAATTTTATAGTACTTTTCCCTTTTTTAAAAACTACATACAAATCTCTGTAAAACTACAAACATTATCTGTAAATTATTAAGTCGACTGTTTCTTTAAGTATTATTTTAATACTGAAATTTTATTTATTTATTTTTTTACATTTTTTTAACAATAAAAATACCATATTGTTTTTTCTGTTTTTGTAAATTACGCGCAACTTTATGGAAAATCACAATAATACATTGTAATTAAATATGAAACTCATTAGATAAAGGTTAATGTCCATACTAAAAATGACTCATTCCAATCAGTAAATTAATGTCAATACTTCAGTCAAAATCAATGTATATTCATGTAAATATTCTCTCATATATAATACAGTATATACATTAACACATCTTGTTCTAATTCCATAGAGATCAATATGTTGAAAACTTCTATGTATATGTAGCTGCCTGCTTCTGTGTGCTATTTACATTAACATTTTCCAGCTCTGATTACTGCCAGTGATAATGAAACTTGCTTACATTTTTAGATCAAACATTGACCACGGGAGAAGTCCTTCATTAGTAAGTATGGAGTGCAATATAAGACTACTTTAAATCTTTTCATGGTGATTTAAAAGTTAACTCCTTCAACCTTGAATCATTTTAAATCCAATTTTTTACCGTGTAGAGATCCTTTCTGTATTGTCTCACTTATAACCCTTAAGAGCCTGTCAGTTGTGAAAATAAGTTGTTTACACTGATGAACATGCTTCTACTGTTGGATTAAATTGCATAGCATTTTTGTGAATGCTGGTTGTAGCGTTCAAACTTGATACTGAGCTGATTACGGTTATGTTCTGTCATACAAAAAAAAAGGGTCCCAGTTGAAAGAGTTTCCCTTTATCTAGTATTAAATATGATTTGGAGTATTTTGTTAATCTGTTTCTCAGGGAACAGAGAAAAAGATTAACCTTTTCTTTTGAATCTAATATCTTGATGTGTTCCAATCCACCCTAATGCACCAAGGATCCAGTTGTTTACTGCCTGTTTGGGAGAGGATCTTTCTTGGATACACTGGACTGTCCATTTTGTTATTTTGGTATGCTTTAGATTTGACTTACTTGCACTAAGGCATTAGGATTTTGAACTAAAAGGTAAAGTTACTTGTACACCTACATTATATAAGAACTATAGAGTAAAAAAAGGGACCACATTGTACTTTATTTGTAATAAAGTTCCAAATCCAACTTCCAAATCCAATCCAACTTTAATTGGAACATTGGGAATCTTGTTTGAAATTGTTCATTTCTTCTTAGGTTTTTAGTCAAGGATATTTCACAGCAATGTTTAAGTTTGTGAGAAAGAATGTTCCACCGTTATAGCACAATAGTCTAAATATTTTCATTTTGTTTTTATATTTTAGGATTTTACTGTAAAGCTATATAACCTCTTTTTATTGTATTTTGCATCGTACATGTACTATACTGTGTCACAGTACAGGCTATTTTACAAATATTATAATCTTGAGTTTGTGTTAACACTTTATTGAACATGTGTTTATAGAAATTTATGAAAAATTTGTGAAATAACGGGGTTTTTGTGTTATTGCTTTATTTGAATGTGTTTGATCTTCAATTTAGGAAAAATTTGCAAAATAACGTCTCGGGTTACTTTGCTGTAACCCTGTTCCCTGAAAAGGATTGCCGCCCCCATAGCATATAAAAAGCTGCTCTGACTTACACCACTGGCTGGTGCGGTGGACGTAAATCTGAAGAGCACGTGCTGGACACAGTAAGTTAAGTCTCTCCTGCTCCGGAGCTGTAAAAGGCGGAGGACAGAAAGCACAACAGGGTGCATGGTTGAGATTGGAACTTTCGGAAGATAGTTCGGGTGAGGATGCAAAATGGCCTTGACAAGCCCAGGGGCAAAGTCTAGGCAGGATGGGGAGACTGACAAGGCGTGCAGATCTCCAATCCTCTTCAGAGAGGTAAT
>JAOVVA010000037.1:8286347-8314217 GCA_028565275.1 Leiocassis micropogon | reverse complement strand
GATGCAGAGGATAGGGTTAGATGGAGGCAGATGATTCGCTGTGGCGACCCCTGAAAGGGAACAGCCGAAAGACAAAGGAGAAGAAGATCAGTTTTTGTTTCAATAAATATTCAATATTTAATGTCCATAATGTGAAATTTTTGCATCGACAGGTATCCGAGGGGCTTATGTTACCAGGGTAACGCACGAGGAAGTGACCACTGGTGACTTCGCAGGGTGTTTCACAAGGTGCGAGAAGTTCCCTTCACCGGCATTTCCTGCAAACGGAGCAGTGAATAGGGAGCACCGTATAAAGTACACTTCGGAATGAAACGCAGCTGAATTTATGTGATTTTCAATATGGGGGAGAGAGACGCACACTACGACACGTCAAAATGTTTATGGTGTGTATACTGTACAATCATGAAATCCAGTTATCACCCCTGAAACGGAGCACCAACCACATCCCAAGCCCAGTCCTTCTGACCCGATATCTGTGCCTGAACTCACTAGTGCTCTTGTCGCTGAATGATCACACATCTTCAAATTAAGTGGAAAACTCTTCTTCCCAGACTAGTGGAGGTTATTATAGCAGCAAACGCCTACTAAATCTGGAATAAACAGGTGTGATGGTCTGGTGTCCACATACGTTTGATTTTACTGTTGATCTTACAATTGTCCATTTTATTGCTAACTGTGTCCTACAGTAATAAATGAATAACGAGTCAAATCAACCTTACAAAATGGGTAAGTTTTAGGTGAGTAGATGATGATTTAGACAACACAGCATTAAACTGGTGGCTATAAGCTTCTCTTGCTTTTTGCTTCATTGACCTTATAAATCTATTGCAAAACCAACCAAACATCAGGCACCAAAAATGTCTGGGATGATAGACTGCATATTCAGTGAGAAGAATATTACATTCCATGAAGTGAATTTCAGTTGTGCTGTCTAGATAGCATTGATGTAGGGAATAAAACTTCAGGACATACTATGATAAGAATACAGTAAAAGCAATGCTCAGATAGTGTGATGTGAACTGATACGAACTATTTTGCAGTAACAGCACATCTTGGAGCTTTAATTGCTACTTTTACTTTTTCTATAATTATTTTTATCATTTAGTAACTTATGTTTCAACAGCGACAAACTATAAAGCTCCCTCTTTTTATACTCTATTTAGATTGATGTATGACGTATGAAAATGCTCCAAAAACTGACACTACAGTTTCCTCTCAGGCAAATCTACAGCCACTCACATGGGGCTTTGGCAACCAGTTCCTACACAGTGCCTTTGTCCTAGTAATCAACCTGAACATGCTACACCTGGCTACGACTGATTATGAACTCTCTGATTACTGGGATCTGTTCGCTGGACGAAGATCTTTGCCAAGCAATGCCATGCTACTCAGAGCATGGATGAAATGATCTTTGTGGAAAAGAAAGTGATGGAAGAAAGAGTGCTTGGATGTAAAGGGGAAACAGATTAAGGGTAAAAATGAGAAGGAACGTAAAACTAAAAAAAACTGATATTAAGATAAGACTTGACTCTTTCATGTTAAGAAGGATTTGTTTAATTATCAGTTTCATCATAACATTTTCTGTCCAGCCATAGAGAAGGCCATATTGTGCCATTTTGTACCTCACTGTCTGACTCTGTGTTGTTTCGAAAGTTTTTACATTTATTTCAATCCATCGTACAAACCACACTTACATTATTATTTTTTAAGGTGTTTGATAGCCTGCTTGCACATGATTCCCTTAATTATAAGGCCCAAAACTCTAACTCTTTTCACATGCTAGAACCTGGAGCAACAGCCTCGCCTCTGACTGTTAACAAGTTAACTGACACTGGAGACTTTTTCCTAATTGCTAAATAAATGCCTCCTCATAGACATCTAGTGTATATCAATGTTTATATTATTAAAAAAAAGCTAAATTAAGCACAGATAAATATACAGCACCTGTGAAATGATGACCTTTTGTAAGCAAGGCATTAATGTAAACCTTGCAGCTGGAGCTATCGTTAGATAGCTGTGCTGCTGCTCTAGAAAAATTAATCAACACCTATTGAAAAAACACACCATAGAATGTGGTGGCAAGGTGGCGTAGTGATTAACACTGTCGTCTTGCATCTCTAGGGTCTGGGTTTGATTTGCCCCCTTGGGTCTGTGAGCGTGGAGTTTCTCACAGTGCTTAGTGGGTTTCCTCCTGGTGCTCTGGTTTCCTCCCACAGACCAATGAGATGCAGATTAGGCTAACTATCATTCCCAAATTGCTTGTAGTGGGTGAAAATAATGTGTATGCCCTGAGATGGATTGACACCCTGTCCAGGGTGTACCCCACCTCGTGCCCCAAGTCTTCTCGGATAGTCTCCAGACCCCCTGCGACCCTGTATACAGTGGTGATAAAGTGGTATAGACGATGAGGGAGAAAGAGAGTGATCCCAGAATGCAACAGCACTGAGGTAGACATAAATAAGAAAGAATAAGGAATCTTAGCTGTTTAAAAAATAATGATTCACATATGAACAAGAATATACTACCATATATCTAATGTGTAAATGTATACTGATTAATTTGCTAGCAACACAGGTTGTGCCTCTCCACCAAATATCAAGTTCAAATATCATGTACAAACCTTTACCTGTATTCATAAATTTGAATCTTAAAACGAAGAAACAAGATTCCTCTTTTCTCATCTTCTCCACAACCAAACACTTGTCATGAATTCATGAATTTGATTATAAACTACTTTTGCACTGTGACAGAAGAAAAACAGACATTTATACTATCTCAAAAGTCTCCACTTGATTATTTCCTGCTGTAAGGGACTTAAATGGTCACTTAGGGCCCCCAAACATCCAGGAGCCCCATGATGATTACAATAGATATGCACACTATCATTTGGTGAAAATTTTGTAGCCACAGTGGGCTAAGATGTGGTGTGAAAGGAATAGAAATCATGATCAAACATTGATTACAAAATTCAATTCAATTTTTTTTTATTTTATATAAAACACTCATCTATGCATCTAAACTGGAAAACACAGAATGGAGAACCAGATTCCAAAGACTGGTAAGAAATGATGCAAATATTTAGTCCAGTAGTCTCTCCTTTAGTAACAATTTTTTCCTTTTTTTTTTTCCTCCCTATTTTCCTCTCTATTTTTTCCATAATTTAGTCATATCCAATTCCTCCCCATCACTAGGGGCTCCACATTAAGGCTACTACAACCATTCAGTCTGGAAGGCCGAAGACTGTGTTTCCTCCAAACCAGGTGACGCCACTGACCGCAACTTTTTTAACTGCTTGCTCACGGACCATTGGGGGTGGTGTAACACACTCGGAGGACAGCGCTATCTTCTCCTTCCGCTTGCGTGAGCTCACAGACGTCCCTGATTGGCTGTAGAGCCATAATTAATGTGAAAGCACTAAGTGCCTCACATCCAACCCCGCTGAGAGAGCTCGGCCAATTAGCTCTCTCTAGGCCCTCGCATCACCTGGGGATCGAACCAGCGATCTCCGAATGATAGGGTGAGCACTTTTTTATCACTGCGCCACTCTGGGTTGTATCTTTAGTAACAGGATAATGGGAAAAGTTGCTTACTAACTAGCTAGCTAAAGTCTGGATTTAGAAGCATTAGGCTAGAACATCAGTAGCCTATTTATTCATTCCAGATAATGAATTCCTGCATATAAAATAATATGAGAGGTGTGGGTGGAAGGCCCCTGACTAAGTTGTCGCTTAGAGCCCCTAAATGCTTAGAAACGACCCTAATTCTGTCACTCGGTTTTAATCGCAAGTGCTCATATGCAGAAAACAGGAATAAAGTGTTATGTTTAGGGAGTTGCATGAGTCAAGAGTGTCTATAGGTTTTTAAGCACTGCTTTGGTCTAATCACCTCTTTGACAGATGGTCTGTAAATCAGAGAGCGAGCCATGGCTGGTGCCAGCGAGTGTTTGATCTCATTCCAGGGCCTTGAAACAACTTGCTTATTTTCAGCTCAGTTTTGGCTCTCCGCTCAAATAAAACACGGAGAGATGAATGCGCTGACAGGTCATTGTGTGTCAAGCTGTCGCTCTGTAATGGCTACATCTTTCAGCTGGGGAGCCAAGATCTGCAGAGGAGGACGGGACAGAAAGAGAGAGAGAGAGAGAGATGGAAAGACAAGAGATTGAGGAAAAGCGAGATGGGTACAGGCAAACAAGGGAGAAAGACAAAAAGAGTGATACAGGAAAACGTGGACAGAACCAGACACATAGCGAGTAGGGTGAGAAAAAAAAGCAAAAAGTAACTAACAAAAAAAGTATAAAAAGGACAGAAAAAAAGATAGTAAAAACAAGATTCTTCTTTTCTCAGCTCACAGCGCATCTTCTCCACAACCAAACACTTGTCATGTTGAGGGAGAAGTTGAATGAATTTTTAATGATATTGGGTACAACTGGTGCTTTGAAAATCTGCTGTAGTTATTTTTTTTCTCTTCGTTAGCCAAGGCTTGCTAATGCATCAGAAACCCTAGGAGCGTGTCCCGGGGAAGAAGAAGAAGGAAAAAAAAGAGCTATAATTGTGTTGTTCTAATATCATGCCTCTCCTTAATGTTCTGCTGGTAATCAAGGCAGCGTTTTTTTTTCTATTTAATATACAGTATTCTCTTATTGCATCATATCTCATACAAATCTTGTCAATTACAATTGCCCGTGTATGACAGTTCAAATAATAATGTACATTTTCTTGAATTCTCTTCGCGAGCTTGGTTAATCAAGCTTCGGAAGAATGATTGCGCCGTTCATATGAATTCTGTCTGTTCGCTCTCAGGTCGCGTGCATCCGTTTTGCACCTCTCATTTTCCAACCTAATCAGCAAAAGGAATACATTAAGGCGCAGTCGAATGTCCCTGATGCAATCAAAATGAAGGCATGCTCGCGGAAATCTAGAAAACAATGGCTGATGCGCTTGATAATGCTGACCATCTTCCGTATTAGAGTTCAACTGTGTGAAATTTTAGAAAAAAAAAAAAAAAAAAAGACGAGCAGTGCAGAAAATCCGAATGACTGAGGGGAAAAAAGACACAGGCAATATTTTCATACATGATAAGTGTGAGTTTATGGCCCTTTGATTTGAATAAATGAATTGGATGCATTTGATATGATTGAAAGGAGATTAGTATTCAAATGGGTGGCCTAGGGCCCTAGTGCACGCCGCTCACTCCAAATCTCTTTAATGCTGGCAAACCCGGCGCTGCCGTACGCCATGTGCCATTTGTGCTGGAGAGGAAAACGGAGAGAGACTGTTACAGCAATTCCATGCATTATTTATTTAGTGATATTAACTACTTCAGCCCTGTTATTAAAACAAGAAGCTTTTGCTTCGAATAGCGGAGATGAATGTTAACAATTCATGCGATTTAATTCAGAGCCTGTCTTTGTGGCACTGACTAGAAATCTGTGAGTTTTCTTTGTTTTACTCGTCTCCGTCTGGAGCACGTTTCTAACAGGGAGGATCATTTTGTGGAATGAAGGTGTGGCCTTTCCAAAAGCATACTGATCGCTGGAAAATGTCATGATATCATAATATCTTAATTGTACAGTATTACGGCACTACTGATTTATTAAATCTGATCGTGAATTAGAGGGCATTAATTAATTTTCTTTAACGACAGCTCTGGCATTCAAAGTACAGGTTTATATAAATGCTCTCAGATCTCATAGTATGTAATCATGTTGCTATTTAATAAAGAAAAAAACTATTGTTTATTTTTATTAATGGAAGGAGTCTCCAGTTTCAAGGCTTTGTGCTTTCTGGGTTTCCAGTAAGGCTGCAAGGTTTTTGCCTTTGTTTGGTTTTATTAATTTCAAGGCAGAGAAAAAGGCCAACCTGTGAAGGAAAGACTATTTATAACTGCTATACTGGAAATGATCCAACTTGTTTTGTGGCAATTTTGCACTGATGTTTGCATGTTTGCATGCAAGGCAAACCAGGACTTGTGCTGAATTATTATAAATGTTTTTTTTTTTTTGTGAATAAAACATTAAACAGATTTTATTTACAGAAAACTTTAAACACAATATTGCGTAAACATTTTAAAGGAATGACTATTCCTGACGGGTCTCTCAGAGCTGACCTTACTTGTTCACTGAGTGGAACACCTGATCCTTGAAAATCGACAAGTATCTTGCACATCTTTCTGTGGGAACTGTACACACAATCATTCACAATCACCACTTGCATGTTACAGGAACTCAGCCAAAAGTTATTGGCACACCCCCTACAGTCCTGACCTCATTCCAAGCCATTTCCATGTTTGGACCATTAAAGGAGGGAAAGCCTGTGCTTCAGACTGATCATGGCTCCACCGTACTGAGAAAACTTTCTACCTTGATGGTATCCAAGCAGTAGTGAAACACTGAGATAATTGCATTAGTGTAGCAGGTGATTATATAGTGAGAGAAAGATCTCATAACATAAGTCCCGGTTTGACTTGAACACCCTCATAAATTAAGAACTATAACCTTTGTCAAATTATTGTGAGAATAAGCGAAATAAAATGCTTGAGAATGTGTTATAGTAGAATAATTATCCTTAGGTAACATGCCACACTGTCTTGCCATGTTTTATTCCTTATATCAATTAGAACAGCAAAATATCCCATTGTTCTGTATTAGATTTGATTGGGTTCATGTAGTCACTCTCTTTTTTTCTAAAAAGAAGTGTTAAATAAATAAGAATTTCTCAGCACACTGAAAGACAGAACAAGTGAAAAACAAAAAGGGTGCACAAGGCCTCTCGGATAGATGAAAAAGAAAAAAGCTTTTAAGTAGTAATTGAATTCATTTCGCTAAGTAAGCACAACTGAGTGGGAGTGTTGTGTTACCGACAGAGACTCCCATGGAGAAAATGAGCCCCCCATGACCCCAGGGTCACAAAGGTCAGGTCCATTTCAAAGTGCCTGAGATGTTAGCCACCCCAACCGCTTTTCATCCCTAACCTTCTGCCCATCTGAAACGAGCCCAACACCAATCATCTCTGTAGGTGTGTGTATGTGTGTGCATGCATGTTGTACCATATCCATGTGTGTTCGGACTGGGGAGGGTGGTGTTGGTGAGGGGGGGGATGTGGGTTAATCCTCAGCTCCCAGCCCCAGAGGTATGAAGGGAGAAGAGAAGCGGGAGGTGGTAGATTTGGCCAGGCCCGGGCTGCCCATAGTGAATGAATGGCTTTAGTGCAGCACCCAGACAGAAAAATCAATGCCTCATACGAGGAGGCTGCGGGGGTTAGGCTCCCATGTTCATGTCAACAAGGCTATTGGTTTTCTTAATACTCCAAAGTTGGCGTTTCCCTTGCTGCTGGAGGGAGGGTGGGCCGGCGTGGTGACTTGTGTGGTCAAAGCTTAACAAAGGGATTCAGCCTCCAACCCGCAACCCGAGTGCCAAGCCCGGCCAGTGCGAGCCACGATTAATTATCAGCCGCAGCGGAGCGCCATTCGTTTCAGCTCTGTCTCCCGCCGCATGAGCACGCCGGACCAAAACAGTGAGCTGCTGAGGAGCAGACAGGGCCGAGTCCTTGAAAAAGTGAACTGCTAAAGAGGAGGCTTTAAATCCTGTAATCACATCTTCATGTGAAATAAAATTATTTCTTTAAACTGGGTTTGCTACAGTATGTATGATAAATATCTAATAATAATTATTTTTCAGTAAAATATCTTATTTAACATTTCTTTAGAAGGCTCTCAGATTTGAAGCAATACTTAACATTAACAAATACCTTTAAAATGACTATGCTATTAATAAGGTTAACAAGAATAATTAACACAAGTATTTATTGATGTTTTTCAATGCTTATTCCACCTGTGATTTAAAACCAGCCACAAAGGATTGATAACGGGGTCACCATGAGTAAATATGTTAGGACGCCCCTTTCTGTCTCACCTATAAATTCCACATAAAGTAATTACACAAGTTAATTAAATTGAATGAAATTAGTTAAGTCAATTAGGGTTGGTTGTTGTTGATATTTTTCAGTTTATCATATACAGTATGTATAGTGTGTAATAAATATCGGTCCAGGTGTGCTTTTATTATTTGGTTAATATTTAAATCAACAGTGATTAATAGCGGTGTTAATTATAAACCATGCACAAGTTTTGATTTGTGCATGGTTTATAAATTTTAAATGGATTTCAAATGTCAAAAAAATGCAAATGTATCAAGCATTATGTAACTGAATAGAATGTATAATAAATGAAGTATTTCATGCTGGGATACTGGATGAGTGTTATGATGTTTTTTGTTATTATTTTTTTTAGATCTTCAGATGTAATCAAAACAAGCAAGAATAATTAAGCAAATAAATCAAACAAATACATTATCAGTTGTCTGTTTATTATTAATTGATTATAAGTACAGTATTAGGGTTTGTTTCTTTGCCCCTCCCCCAGGCTTTTTGATAAACATTAGAACTAGAGATTTAAGACCAACAGGTGCTGCAAATTATTTTCTGACTCAAATTTGCAATTAGCTTACTTCAAGTCACATACATAAAGATTAAAAATGCACAACTGGGTGGCAGAGTGAATGTCGATTCAGATCAGGAACAGCAAACTAATTTGACCAAATAAGGGAGAATAAAGCATATGAGGCAAGTTTTACATCAGCGGGAAATATGTGTTTCTCGAAATAAAAAGGCTGCTTAAAAGCATTTCTGACACACACACACACACACACACACACATAGCAAAGTACCCCCAATGTGCTTGGTTTTCTATTTTAAAAAAAATAGAAGAAAAGTGCTGTAGACCTAATTCCATTAGTGTTCTCAGGATGGTTGATGCACCACTGATATATTTTCTAATAAGAGAAAGGGGAAACCAGCCAGGTAATTACTGCTTTAGTACCTTACTGCGCAGAAAACACACACACACAGAGCGCCACACACACTTGCCCGCGCCACCCTCGTCTCCCCTTCTTTCTCCCCTCTTCTCACTACGTTTCTAATGTTACAGCATTGTACAGCGCACGTGCTGTCTGTGTTGCAAATTTAAGCCTTTGTTTCTCTTAAGTACCTTTCTTTTAGTTTTCCCCCATAACCCCTCTCATGTGGCGTGACGGAACACATACACTCCTTTAATCACAACTGCCCCGGTGCTGCTGTTAGTGCTAGGGGCAGAAGCTCTGGAGGAGGGAGGGAGAGGGGGCTCGACGAGTGGTGGGGTGGAAGGTGAGTGTGTGGGTGTGTGGGTGTGTGGGGTGGGGGGGGGGGGTGAACATTGCTCACCCGGAGCAATCGGATGAAAACGCAGTGCAGATGTAATTTGTTTTCAATGGCTGTTTCAAAAGAATAATTGTGGTGACACTGGCCGATCGATAGTATGGATTTTTGTTTTCGAGCGCACTGTGTGTGTGGTGCTAAGAGGAGGCAGGAAATACAACACTGCGGCCCGAATACAATAAAAATGGATGGCGGAGCTAGAAGGGTATTTGTGGGGCTGCTTGCCTTCACGTGGCCGGTACACATCATCGGTGGGATTACGGAACGCGTCCTCTGGGCTCCAGGAGTTAGAGCTGGATATGTGGCCAATGCTTCTTCTTTCACTCTCTCTCTCTTTCTCTCTCTCTCTCTCTCTCGGCTGAGCTTTCAAGGGAAAAACATTGCCGATACTTGAATAAACTCACTTAAGATGAAACACAGAAATGGCAGAAGAGGAAAAAAAAAAAAAAAGAACTGGAAAGCTACAGCACACCAAGAGTGTACAGGGAGAACTTAAAAGGAAAAGAAAAAAAAAAGCTTTACACACAATTTCTTTCCCCATCTCTTTGACTTTAATGTTTAATGCCAATGTATATTGATATCCAGCACACAATGTAAAACTGAACACTTCCGCAATGTTTCCAAAAAAAACTGAAAGGTCTTTTTATTAGCCTGCAAATTGAACTAAACATTATCTTTTGTCTCTCAGAGCTCAAATAGGCTTAAGGCAAAAAAAAAAAAAAAATGGGGGGGAGGACAAAACAAAAAAGAAAATAAATCACCAGATCACTTAGTATGCAGTCCAGCCGAACCCCTGTTGTCTGATGTTTTAAACAAGCTCGGCTCTTGTATAGATCCATGTCCTTCATTTAACAGATCCATAAACTAATGAAGGTGAATATGCGGCACCAAATTAATTTAAGGAATAAATAATTCAGGTGATTTTGTTCATTAGGGCAAATACAAACACCGCAGGCACTGATTTAAAAACAGCACTTAGGATTTTTCTTTCTTTTTCCTTTTTTTCATTAGGGAGAAGTTAAAATATTTAACAATAAAATGTAAAAAAAAAAAAAAAGCAGCAAATTAATCCAATTTATCATGACACTGAGTACTGTCTAGTATGGTGGGTGTTGTTATTGTTGCTGTTATTATTACTGTGTGTGTGTGTGTGTGTGTGTGTGTGTGTGTGTGTGTCAAGGAGGGGTGATCAGATTGTTCGCACTTGAGATTTTCCTCCAAATCACTTTCCTATGAACCGGATAATGGGCAGTTTGCAAGACCCTCAAATTAGACGTTGCTTCTCCTGCTGTGATGGTTCAGGGCATCTCTCATTTGTCTGCACACACGAAGCGCCACAGTGCTGGAGATACTGGCCATATTTGGTTTCCTCCTATAGGTTGCACATGTGTGTGAGAAAAAGAGACAGACTGAATGAGAACGAGACATCATTCTTTCCAAGCCTCAACGTTCATGATCTCTCTCTCTCTCTCTCTCTCTCTCTCTCTCTCTCACACACACACACACACACACACACACACACACACACACACACACACACACACACACACACACTGTGGTATCCCCGTGTGACCAGTGGCCACCGGAGGCTTGGGCCTGATTTATTAGTATAGCCCCAGCTCCTGTCCTCTGCCTGACTGCCTCTGCAATGGAGAAATTTCCTTCTTTTTTTTTTTAAACAGCAAACCTGGTGCATCAGAGTCTATCATTGTATTCAGTGTCTTTTTTGACCCCTTTGCTTTCCCATGATGTTATGGGTTGATTCCAACCAAAATGTTTCCGTTTCTAACTGACTGGGAGTCCTTACGCTGGAATATCACTCTCCGCTCTCTTGTCCATCTATAATGTCCGACAAGAATCAAGGTTTGTGCACACCGTGATATAATTCCAGCAAAATATCACTCGCCCTTTTAAATGAGCTGATTTTATATTACTGACTGTTTCAAAATGCAGCCCATAATGGCACTTTTTGCAGCATTTGCCAAGCTCAAATGCGCTCTCTCTCTCTCTCTCTGTATTCTGATGAGTATAGATATGGGATCTGGAGAAGATGGAGAGCAGGGAGTTAATGCAGATCATATAATTGAGAGACAAGTGCCTGGGTGTATTAGCCATTTTCCAATGAGGGGCCACTGGCATACAATCAAAATGCACAGGACCAGCAAATCTACATTACCCCAGATATTAATCCGGTTATTGGTGTGTCTCCCGAACACTGACATTAAAAAATCATTCAATGTGCAATAAAGACAGCAGGATCATAATCATAACTGAACGGATGGGCTGATCTGCCTCTTCGAGCAAAGGCCTTTTTAAAACCACACACTCCTTTCAGCTGCAGTGGACAATGGCAGGAATCTTAAATAAGCATGTAAATTATCATAGGGGAAAAAAATGGAGTCTAGTGGCACATATTGCAGCGTACAAGAAATATTTGAGGTTTTCCTGCACCACAGCGGTGGTCATAGATGGCAAACTTAAGTACATTCAAATGTTATTGAAAAATACATTGCTATTCAGTATTAGTGTTTCAGTGTTTGACTGAAAATATGCTAGATGTGTTTGGCTAAGGCAGCACGGTGGCATAGTGGTTAGCATTGTGGCCTCACATCTCCTGGGTCAAGGGTTAGAGTCTCACCTCAGGTCTGTGTAAGTTCATCCGCTGCTTGTTGAGTTTCATCCGGGTGCTCAGGTTTCCTCCCACAGTCTGAAGACATGCAGATTAGACTAATTGTAGTTTCTGAATTGCTTATAATGTGTGAGGTGAGCGTGTCCGTGCTTGTGCCCTGTGATGGATTGACACCTCACGGTTCTGCCCAGAATCTACTCGGATAAGCTTCAGGCCTCCCATGACCTGACATGATATGGTCATAAACAGACAGGATAAGGTCATGGGAGTATAGTTGCTAATTTCTATAATTGCCTAATTGCATTTATATTTTATAGGTTTTTTAATGATTCTAGGCATCATGGTGTCTTAGTGATTAGCATTGTCCCCTTGCACCTCCAGGTCCTGGGTTTGATTCCTCCGTCAGGTCTGTGTGCATGGAGTTTGCATGCTCTCCCCGTGCTCTGTGGGTTTCCTCTGGGCTCTCTGGTTTCCTCCCACAGTCCAAAGACCTGCATATTAGGATAATTGGCGTTCCCAAATTGCCTGTAGTGTGTGAATGTTGACCGGAGGTCCTACCATAGTCGTAAAAAATGGGAATAAATACACTGGTCACCATTGGCCTCCACAGTCCCTGGTTGGACTACAGACATTCCTACAGTAGATGGATGGGATGGATATGAAGTGTCATGAAGATAAGGTAAAACTTGACTTAATACCTGGCTTAATATAAAGGGTCATAGTTTTTTTTTTTTTTTTTTGCTAATTTCCAGTTTATATATGACTGATCTGCAAATCAAATCATCTCGTATCCCATGTACATTCCTTTTTTTTAGGAGTCTTTGTGTAACACATCCACATTATGGTGTTATGTCTTTTTAGTGATATGTACATGTTATTCATGACTCTGTTAGTATTCCATACAAATTTTTTAATATGAAAATGTTGGTGATAAATGTGGATTTACAGTACTGTGCAAAAGCCGTGAGCCAACTCTCCTTTTTATATATTTTGCCTCTAAAGAGCCAGACCTTCTTTTATTTTTAATGCAGTCTTGAGAAATAGTTCTCTAGACTAGCTCTCATTTTTTTGGCTCTGATTTTCAGTTTAGTTCCTGTACCTGAGCAGTTTCAGAGCAATGTTTTGTAGTCCACCCAGTTCGTAACAGTGGCCTAAGAATCATTTAGCTATAAAAAAACATCTAACCTAAGGCATGAACCAGTAAGAAACAATTAATGACAGATGATCAAGCCGGTGATTAGTATACAAGCAGGTGATGTTGAATGTTGAGTGGTTGGAACAGATGGGAGGGAAATGAGGTTGCTGCTGAGGTTGTTACATTCAACCAATTTTTTAATTGTATCTTGAGGCACTTTGCAGCCTGTCACAGTAAAACTATTTAATATGAAGAAATGTAAGGTGGCCCAGGAGTTTTACACAATCATGTATATCAGCAAACAAAACTACAGTATATATATGACGGAATTGTGCGCTAATGGATACGTTTGAGTGTTCAGACATAAGTATAAAGTCAGTGTTCAGGACAGTAGAGAGAAAGTAGTGCATAGTGTGCTCCATTCCTCTGTGTAGGGCTAATTGTGTGAGGAATGAAATGATCCTGTGGTAGCTGACAGGTAAGGAACAGCACTAGCGCAACCACAAAGAGATTTCTCCAGTGACCATGGCAAACCCACACCCAACTTCCCACATATCAGACACCTACACACGCACACACATATATTCAGCACTCAGTTTGGGTGACTACATTATCTGTACAGGACTACAAAATAATGTGTAATGATTCATATGATTTAATTCATACAGAAGGTTACAAAAAGTTGGGATTGTGGTTAGTACAGTATCTTTCCCTATGACTTCATTTAAAGTTCCAACCAAAAGTTGTACACCTTCTTTTTTTAAGCATGCATGAATAACAAGTACAAAATCACCACATGTAGATAAGAACAAACCCTTAGGATTTGCATTTAAAATAAGTCATATTTCATGTTTAATTCCTTGTCCGGACCAAACAGGGGGCCAATTAGGGCCTCAGTCTGCCTCACCTAGGAGCCACATCTCAAATGCAAGATCATCCCTCCATCCACTCGTCCATTCATCCTCCCCTTTCCCCCCACTCTGCCTGGTCTCTGAGCACTTCTTTCTAGTAAAACGCTGGCACATATAGTATTGATTTTCATTTAGATAACTTAATGCTCGCAGACAGCACACTCCCCACACCCCCACTGCTGGGGCCCAGGTTAGATCTACGAGCTTACCTAACTGTAATCTGGGGCCATTTCTCTTTGGTCTGGCTTTTTTTGGATTCATTTTTCGTAAACTTAACCGATTCACAATGGAACGGGGGGAGAGATATAAATGAAAAGCTCAGCTTGCGTCGATCAATCACTCAGAGCACAAACATCCCCCTACTGGCCTTTCTGCAGCGTTCTATTACCACCTAGTAGTAGACCAGTCAAAGGGGAATAAAAATCACATGGAAAACATCATAAGTTAAGCTTGATTTGTTGAGACGCTTGACAATTCTGTGGGAATATACACCTTGGTTGATGCCAGTCGTGTTATGGTCAGGGCACCTAAATAGATTGTTCTCGTGTAGTAGGCCCATGGAAAATGAATCATGTGAGGTAAAAATTCAAAAAAATCCATTTGTCTAGCTTTGCATGTTGATGCATGGCTTGACTCTGCATTGTGTTAGTTAGTTGTGGTAATAGCCAGGATCCGTGCTTGTGCATGTGCGTTAAGAGGTGTGAGGTTAGTAACCCAAGCAACGGCCATCATCTGAGATGAGATAAAGTACTGATGTGTGACCGCTGGCACACCAAGCACAGCACGAACCCAGGGCTGGAGTGGTAAAATGGAGGATGGAGGAAAAGGAAAGGAGAGATGAGGGTCTCTAAGCAACACGACACACTCTCTGCATCAGCATTAAGTGTTTTCTGCCCCTTCTGCCCAGTCCCACCAAGGCACACCCCTCCAACCCAGAGCCCCAGCAGCTAATTATCCCAGAGAGCAATTGCATGTTGCTATATGCTTTATCGTCCATTTACTCCCAGCACAAAAGCGAGCAGACTCTCTAATGCATTCTTGGCCTGCTGCAGCGAATGCAAAATCAATTTGTCAGGTCAGACTGATTATTGTTGCACTGTAGAGAACACGACCCTTTGACCTCCCCATGACCCTATGCTGTGAGTCTGGATTATTGCCAGCCTCTGCACGAACACCCAAACGATCTCATTTTTCCCCCATATGCCAGTTCAGTGATTTAATGAAAATTCTTTAATGTAATGCCTCTGTACAGTTCTGAGCCATTTTCAAAACTCCTTTGTTGTGATATTTCTGTGACTGCTTCACTATACGCTAAAGCACACAATAAATCAAAGAAATATCACACACTAATACAAGCTTAGAAAAAGACATACTGTATTTTATAATTTTATTTCCTTAAAACTAGAAGCCAAGAGCCTTCGTCACAGTGTCCCAGAAACATTATCAGATGTGTAGCTACTCGTATGATTGAATTCCTGGTTCATTACTGACCGTCTTCACATCCATCATCCAGATATTTCCAGAAACAGAATCTCAAGAAGAATGTTCCAGAGGCTTCTATAGATTTACCCAGCAGCATATGTCACATGAGCTCGGTGAGGCTTCTGTGATGTATTTAATGCTGGAGCTGCTCGCTTCTTCATGATATTTATACAGCGGCACAGAGCAGGCCATTTCCTCCACCTTTAATTCCACAACTCTAGTCGAGTGTGACTGTCATTATATGACAATCATAAAAGCTCTGAGTTATGGTGCGCTGTGTTAGTTTCGCTGTGTTTAATGTGGATTTTCTCAGACGTGTTGCACGGCTGATGAGCAAGACGTGATTCCACTGTTTTTATATGAGCGATGGCCGAGGCAGCAGAGAGCTCTTGAAGAATTACAGTAGGGGTTTTGATTACAGTGAGAAATCCAGTCACTATTATTTATCATGGTGATAAGGGAGCCGTTCATGATGAAATGATGTAGGAGGGTTTCATAACGATATTAGAAAACTGCACGAGCCCAGGGATAGATGCTATGCTCCAGTCCACTAACGATTTCTACCAAATATACAGTATGTCTTTCTTTTACCATGTCTTCATCATCAGCTTTAAGATAAACTCAACTCAGCGCTCTATGCTTAAAGCTAAGTATGCTTTTTTTTTTTTTTTTACTATTTACTACAATAACCAATGTGGAAAAATATGTAAAAAATAATATTATAAATACAGAAATAATATTTTCTTCGAACAAGAATATTGAATAGCTATCATGGCTTTGAATTTGTCAAAAGTCTGAGTATTGTTAAAAGTGATGTAAAAAACTCTTGCTAAGGTCAATTCTAGTTCGCATGCTGACTAGCATCAGTAGAACCTGGGTGCAGTCAAAAATAAATAAATAAATAAATAAAATTAATTAAAATCTTGTTTGACTCCATCTGTTTAAAATAAAGTACTGTAGGTCAGTACGCTCCACAGTGGGAATGCAGCTCCCTGCCAAAATCCACCTTTGTTAGCTACAAAGCTAACTAGCTTCTAACACAAGGTTAAATCCCAAATCCCTCTCTAAACTGCTGATCAAGGGCACTACATGATGTGTGGAACAAGGGATTCTAACAGGCACCCTACATGGAGCACTAGCTTTTCACTCACTCACTCACTCACTCACTCACTCACTTACTCACTCATTGTCTGTACCATTTTATCCTTTATACAGGGTCATCTGGTGGGATGGCTGGAGCCTATTCCAGGAGACTTAGGGCATTCAGACAGGGTACACCCTGGACAGGGTGCCAATTCATTGCAGGGCACACATACAGTACACACACAAATTTACACACTTCAGAAAAAAAAAGGGAACTCCAAGTAGCCTAACCATTATGTCTTTGGACTCCAAACTCCATGCACACAGACCCCGAGGTGGGATTTGAACCCAGACCCTGGTGGTACACGGCGAAAATGTTATAAGTGGTAATATAAAGAGAAATTTCTGAAATGTATAGAAGTCCAACCTCCACCTCCTTGCACTTCTACCATAGCTTCTCCTTCAGCTTCTCATATGAATAGTCACACTGGTGTGACAGCTCTTCCTGAGACACCTAATTGACCATCTTACTAGGTTTGATAAGTTCACTGTTGATGTGATTATCTCCTTCATTACACATCATCTTGTCATGTCATACAGTACTTCCACTCAGATAAAGAAGCAGAAAAAGAGCGGTGGCACTTTTGGTGTAGCTGTCTGACTGGCAGATGCTCCAGACATTCCCTTCCAAGGAATGGACCCCACACCAGAATGTAGAGGACGTACAGATTCTTTGTTTGTGTTAAGTCATCTAGCATCAATGCAAAATAAGAAACCAGCTCTGCATGTGACAGCTCCATGAAATGGAAATGGAGAGTATAGATAGAGCTTTTTTTTTAAGAGAATGAAATGTAGAAGTAAGACTGTCTTAATTAAGCTAAGCTTGGTCTCTGTTGGGCTGTTAGCCACTGGATTCTGTCATGCTTGGACAGCTGGTGATGGAATGGGGAGTATTTTGGGAGCTGTAGACAAGGGATAACCCAAGGAGTGCTTATGACTTGCAGGCACTGACACTAAAGTGAGAATATTACACTACCGGAATTGGCTTTCGTGTGTATGCAGTGTGTCTGTGTCATTCCATGAGGCTCAGAAATGTCTCTTGGGGGTTGTTACCAGACTTTCTTCCTGCCGTGTGACATGCCTTTGGATCGGTGAAACCTGCAGGCTCCTCCTACATGTACCTATTCTCACACGGTCAATAAAAAGCCCAGTGCACTTGTAGGAGGTCCAGCCTACAGGGGACAGCTCTATCCTGCAGGGAATACAGGCCTGTACATTAAGAGAGTAAATTAAGACAAATAATAGCTATAATCTTCTCCTGTATGTCCATACTGCTCTTAACCTCCTCCTTTGTGTCTGCAAACCTAAATAAGTGCTGCTTCCTTTTTAGTTTCCCTTGTTTTTTTTCATAAGCCATGTTTTCCCAATTCTGTCCTATTCATCTTCGTATGTCTCACACTGTATGTGTCAGCAGAGAAAGCCTGCTGAAAACCCTACAGCTGGCTGGTAAGGGAACAGGAACAGGACCTGAATAAGCTTTTAGCTCTCATGTAGAGCGCAGAGCAGGTGCGGTGATGCTGTCATGTCCTCACACACACACCTACTTTATTTACATATCCAGATGGGTTTTCACACTCTGGTTTTGGGGGACGAAGTGTCACTGGTGTGAACACGCTTTTGGCAGAAGGTGTCGTAGAGGGAAGGAAGGGGGACATGATCGGGCCTCCCACAGGGCAGAGTTTCCATCAGCAACAATGACATTTATTCCTTTTCCTCCAGGTCTCTCCTGAGCTTATTAAGCACTAGTTTAGGTTGGCTGAGAGAGAGATGACACAGATATATACGCATTGTGCCTCTCTTGCCCAAGTCTTGACAATGCATTTGAGCTGTTCTTCAAAAGTTAAATAATGTTACAGCACTTAGGGATATTAGAACTAAATCTCAATGGCTGGGCATGTAAAAATAAAAAGCAAAAGAACAAGAACAAGTAGCTAACGTGTACAGAGCTTGTTCTAAGTTTATATTATGATTTAGCAGAATGAGCCGTTCAGACCATTTATATACCAATATTATATAGATAGATGTAATGAAACATCTGTATGGTCAGATATGTCCTTGGTATCACTTAGGTTTTAGTGAAAGAAGCACAAATCGATCAGCCAGTACCCAGGTTTTTAGCTTGATCAGCCATGACCAGTAACCAGATGATCAGACAGATATATCCAAGTCTATGCTGATTATGCACAGGTTCCCTAATGGTGGAATGGAGAAGTGTTGATCTCCCAGACTTTGCAAGTTTGAATTTCGCTGCAGCCCTCGGGACTGTATGAAGCAGATTGGCAGTGCTCTCGGGGGTTGATACTTATACTCGTGCATACAAGTACTAGCCAATCTGGTCACATGAATAACACTTTCCTCCTGCCCTCCCAAACAGTGCATAAGCAGCAGTTTGAAAAAAAAAAAAAAAGTGATTGGCTGACATCATATGTCTCGGAGGAAGCATGTGATAACTTTCACCCTCCCTGATGGGCATTTATTTATTTATTTGTATAATTTTTTTTTAAAAAGCTTCGTGCAGGAACTTGGAGCACTTTTTAAGATTTGTTTGAGTGAGAGAAAGTCCTGTAGCATAAAAAAATGTAAAACATATTTAATAATCAGTGTTTTATCAACCTCCACTTTCATTTAATTAAAAGTAAAAAAAAAATGTTTGTGTACTGTATGTCAGTTATAATTCTTAGGAAAAAAGAAACAAAAACTGACAGAAAATTGGAATCGGTCAAGAAAATCATGATCAATGCTCATGTTATAGCTGCTACAAACGTTCATTCCCTCACCAGCCTCTTTTAATATTTCATTGTTAAAGTTGATAAGACAAAAAATGTAGCTTGAATAGAGAAACTGAAAAGCATAAGCATAAGCTCCTCTTCCAATTTTACTATTACTGGAGACTCCTTCCATAAATGCATAAATAACATGGAGGATAATGTTGGCCTGTCAGAGATGTCTGCACTTTGTGTAACACTTTTTTAAGAGTAATGTGTTTAAACTGGGTGTCTCCTAACAGAAATCTTTATGATATCAGTTATAGTTATCTGAAACTGTTTCCTTGCACATCCACGATTGGGGGTTCGATTTTTGTTTTCATATGCTTATGTTCTTGGTATGCTCCCACAGGCATGCAAGTGTGTGTTTGTAGGCTGTAAGAATGTTACAGTTCTCAGCAATGTAACTTAAATGACTGCTGGCATGAAGTCTTGGGTCTATAAATGACATGATTTAATGTACTGTACTGTAATGTACTATATAATTAATGCAAGACAAGAATTCTTAAACTTCATATATCTTTGATGATTTGACAAACAGCTCAATAGACAATAAAGCCTTTCCAATACTAAAACTCAAAAATCTAACCACCTTAACTATTATACACTGTTTTGAAGTCAGCAAATTTCCCCCTGTGTTGTATAAATTGTCTTGTCTTATGACATTTATTGTCATAAATAAATAATAAAATAAAATAATTAAATCATGTACACGTGTATAATACAAACACTGCGTGCAATGTTGCTGACTTCATACAAAAACTTTAATATGCAGTTACACATGTCCTAGTGCTGAGTGTAGTACCAAAATGCATGTGCGGGATAATGTCATAGTTGTGCCAAAGACAGCGCAGGACTTCTAACCTTACTATTTAGCCACTGCACATCACATGATCATGTCACATAACATTTTGCACATGATTCACATTTAATGAGTTGAATAACACTAGAACAAACACTCCCTTTATGAAAGAATTGAAGAAAATATGTTTGTGATATAAGTAATCTCCAACAGAATAATAATAATAATAATAATAATAAGTAAAAAATTCTATTGTGTAGTTAAAGTGCCTAATACAGAATAAATACTGGAGACCTTGAAACACTAGTATGCATTCTCCCAAATTAAGATTTATCCCACTGATATAATTTCAGTACTGTAGATGAGATGTTTACAAACACAGAAATCTCCTTGACAGAAAAAAGTGGGAGAATAAAAGGAAAGGGGGGAAAAAAAAGAAGGGGAAAAGGAGGCCACCGCTTTGCATTCCGGCCACACGGCAATTAAGATAGGCCACTAACAGATCCTCCCAGTTTAAGCACATTACTCTTAAAAAAGTGTTACACAACGTGCAGACATCTCTGACAGGCCAACATTATCCTCCAAGTTACAATTAATTACCTCCATGTCCGCCTCTCGCATATCATTTCCATAACTTAAGGGGAGCAGGGACCTGCCAGTGGAGAAAACAGGTTAGTTAAGCATGCCAAATAGCTAGCCTGCTGAGACTGAGAGCGAGAGATGCAACAGATAAAGAACGAGCACAAACGCAGCATATTAAGCTGAAAGTTTAAACTGTGACGGCTACTTTTAGCCCATAGAGACGCCTTGGTCGTTCTGCTCTGGTTTGTTGTTTATCTAGCCACAGTTGTGATGAAGAATCTTTTTCTTTCTGTTCGCCTCTCAGCCAGGTTGGGGAGTGTTGGTGCAGCTTTTTTTTCCTTTTCTTTTCTTTTTTTTCCTCCTCCCGTCCATTATTTTTGCTCCCTGTTCTCCCATAGCCTCTCATTTATAATGGGCTTGGGAAGCCAGAGATAAAGCGGCCAGGGCGTGGAGACAGAGTGAGCGGTCACATTTTGTGATAGTATCTGCTTCCCAGAACGCACTGCAAGTGGACGCCTGACATGTTCTATACATCTTTCCACAGGAGCACTCATTAAACAAATACACCCTGATATATAGCGCTCAAGAAATGAATTTTTACCTCAGCGTGCAGGAGCTGCTCTCTTGATCTCTGGGGCCTCTGGAAATGTACACACGTGTACAGGCATTCAAACAGACACGCACACGTGTGCACACCCACAAGAGCAAACACACACACACACACACACACACACACACACACACACAGCTGTTTGCTGATGCATTTTCCGGAGTATATATTAATGATGAGAAATACATATACTGTATAGTTTTAAGAAAAGCAGCCGCTTTATTCAACATCAGCACAATACAGGTGTCTATGTACAGTATGTATGTATAATGTGTGATATAATGTATATAAAAATGTTCTATATTTCTCTGTATTAATTATCATGCACTACATCTCAAATATGAATGTGCTTCCTGATATTATTGCTTCAAGGCTGCAAACAAAGACATATATCAACCGCATACAAATTCTTAATTACTATGATATAAGGATATCCATATTACTTCTGCCATTTTCATTTGTTCACATGTGGTAATTATTAGCGCTGCTCTGTATGGAGAGGCTTTAATTAAAGTTATAATTTCATCTCACACAATCAATCGGTGTTTTAATAAGAACGTACGAGGATACGCAATGAAAGGGAAGTTGGTTCTCATTTGCTGTTTTGACGGCAGTCTTACAAAGGCACAGATCGATTGTATTTATAAAAGAAAGTGCCAGAACACTGGCCGCGAGCTTCAACTAATTTTACCACGTAATTCAAGGAAGTCCGACTGGTATGAGAGACTGCTCGAATTCGTCTGGCAAAAATCCTGCAGCAGAAACACGGTGTGTTTGACTCAATTAGAAAAGATGAACCGTGGGTCTGTTTCACCTCGGCTAGGCGTTGAAAATGCAGGTGATGGAAACTAAAAAAAGAAAAAACATAAGTAGTCCACTCATCATCTATACCGCATTATCCTGTATACAGGGTCGCAGAGGGCATGCAGGGTACACCCTCGATGGGGTGCCAATTCATCGTAGGGCACACACACACTCTCATTCACATACCGTGGGCAATTTTGGAAATTTGCCTAATCTATAGGAGAAAACCGGACCAATACCTGGAGGAAACCCACAAAGCATGAGGAGAACATGCAAACTCCATATACACAGACCCAGGGTGGGAATCGAACCCAGACGCTGGAGGTGTAAGGCAACAATGCTAACCACTAAGCCACTGTGCCGCCAACTTAGACCTCTGTAAAAGGTAAAAGTGTAAAAGTGCCACCTAAGAATAAAATGTTAGCAAGCTGTCAGGCACTATAGGCAGGTTGCCTAGCTAGCTATGTAAGCACACTGTCACTGAAGTTGAAAGTCATTAATGCTAATGCTTACTAAAGTGCTAATATCAAAATTTCATTTAATACAACTTTGTAGTAATGCTGCCTTCTTCATGTAATCAAATTAGCTTCATCTCAGCAGATATTGAATATGCTACGCTTTGAGAAACGTTTGCCATGCTAAAGAAATATATTGAAACTACAGTTAGCTTACTATCTATATAATTTAGGCAGTGGTTACATAGTATTTTAGTGATAGTGGTCTACTTTATACGTTATATTATTAAGTACATCATTTAATAGTGTAATAGTAGGTAGTTATCAAGCTAGCTTGCTATTTAGTTATTTCTGTTTAGCTAATTCAGGAACAACAACTCCTGAAGTCAACCTTAGCCACTTAGCTATGTTCATCATAACTAACTTTTTTAGTTTTTTTCTGTGTTTGTGTGTGTGTGTGTGTGTGTGTGTGTGTGTGTTTAGCAGCTCTAATGTCATTGCAGAGCTGATTGTTTAGCATTATGGCATCTTTTAGCTAGTTTTATTAAACAGTTCCTCATTGCTCGAATGAATTAAAATACATACTGTATATTTACTGTAAGTGTCTTAAGTATGACTTGTGCATGATACAAGTGGAACCTGGATCTAGAAGTCTCTTAATGTTAATGACATAAACCATATCTATAATATGATATAATGTAATTGCATTGTATATACAACAGGACTCGGTGTGTGTTTGTACGGTATGCATACAAGCTGTGAATTCTTCATTTAAAAATGGTGCTTTGTAGAAATTTTATTGCATGTCACGTGTATCTCTAGTCGGAAGCACTGCTGAACATACCTCAGGCCAAACATGCCATAAATCTTGCTCCTCTGACATATCCATATACAAATAGTCTTTGGTTTTGACTCCCACACTTAAGTGAGGGCCATGTTCACATTTCCATACATCAGGACATCAGATCCAAAGTGTACTTTGCAACATAAAAGAGCAGTTGAGTAAGTGGGCGTCTCTTGCCTTGCGCTCCATATGCATCTGTTAAATGACTTGCTGATCTCATTAAATAAAGCTAATGTACTTGTAAAACAGTCGGCGAGGGCAGTACATCATTGTAAGTGTTTCAGGGGTGGAGAGGAAGAGGAAGGAGGGGGTTGTGGAGAGGGATAGAGGGAACGAAGAGAGGAGTGGAATGGGGTGAGGTGGTTGCTGGTCAGTGGAGATGTCTCAAGCCCATAAATCTTGGCCTCTTCCTGCCTAGTTATTGTGTATTTCTTTTGGCCAGAGATTGATTGTAGCAGGGGGGAAGATGAATTTGCCCATAGACCTTCTTTTCTTCCTCTCCCTCGTTCCTTTTTTTTAAGCTCCTGATGCTTGGCCAAGGTGATAATGCTCTGGATTCTTTTTTTCTATCTTCTTTTTTTTTTTTTTGTCAGCTCACTGAATCCCTCCCACCTTCGCCCTGTACTTTCCTGAGATCATTTGTTTTGGATTAGAAACATCGTGCTGGAAAAGGGGGGCCTGTATGGGGGTCACTGACAGTGGAATAGAGCGTGGCAATGTACAAGTGTCCCTAGATGGAAACATATAGTGTGCACATGCGCATAGGGACATGTGCACACACACGTGCAGTACATGCACATTCAAAGAGGTTGCAATGGATATACAGTACAAAGGCAAACGCAAATGCAGGGCAAAAACCTTTTTTTCCCACATAAAATCACACAAACTCGCACACCTCCTAAATCAGCCCTGGCTACAGTTTCCTCGCTGTAGGTGGACGTGCCAGATTTGATCCTCTGGGATGCTTCCTGCTTTGGCTGCTTTGAGCCGGATGTTCCTTGAGACATACGCACATCACAACCGAAAGGCTTGCTATGTGCACTAAGGTCTGCTCCACTGCCAGTTCACACTGCGAAGGGACCATTACACACACACTTTTAGCTGACTGGGTTTAACCTGGAACTATAAAGACGTACATACATACTGTACAGGTATCGTAGAAAATAGGGCTCTGGCATCGTTTCAAAACGAAATCATTGTGGATGTATGTGGGATTTGGGTTGAGGCCAGGAGTGTTCTGGAGGTCTATTTTTGCACTAAGTGCACACAAGGGATGACATCTACAATATTGTAGGGCCCAATATAGACTTATGCTTGTGAATACTCAATTACAATTACTATGAAAAGTTACACAGATTGTGGATAGTACCATTCATAGAAAATCTTATGGTATGTTATTTTTCACATGAAGTTCATTCGTTTATCTTTTTATGAATTTTTCAATGAGTATTTCTTATTTTCACATGTTTTTCACTTTGTACGACATACTTATATTTTATTTAGCGCAAATCAGGTGTGTTTCAATTAAACTGTTTGAATCAGTTAACATAATTGATCTTTAGTGATTTTTTTTTCCAATTTGTTTAGATTTTAACTTGTTCACGTAATCAGGTTGGGTTTCTATATAAAGACAAAATGTGTATGGTTTTGTTGTTGGATTTAAATCTTTTTTAGATGATCTCATATATAGATTTAATGTGGGAATAATATATCAATGTGGGTTACGTGTCGTATCCTGACTTGTAATGTGCTTTCAGGCTAAAATCCACTAGACTAGAACACAAAGCCACCCTGGTTTTATCATACCTTTCTTCCTGTACCCGCCTCCACTCACTCACACACACATGCCCTCACAAACAAGCGCCAATGGAGAAACTTTGAAAGTCACGCGAGGCTCACTTTTTTCCCCTTTTTCTCTCTCTCTCCGGCGTTGACCTTTCTGCAACGTTGCCCCGTATTCACTGGTTGTCAGCACATGCTTTGTCCTGGGCTATCCGTCTCTGTCATCCGTCACTCCTACCCCGAATCCCATCCGTCCCATTAGCCTGGGATGAGGAGGGAGGAGAGGCCCATAGCCTGCGGGATCATTAACACACAATCTCTCTCTTTCTGTCTCTCTCTCTCTCTTTCTTTCTCTCTCTCACACACACAAACACACACCTCCTACACTGGAGTGACGGTAAAACCAGCACACAGGAAGTCCAGGTGGCCTGTTGTTATTTATAACAAAGGAAACAACACAGCAGAACCATCTGACACCAGGCCCGGGTGGACTGGACGCGCTGATTTTTTGTGTGTGTGCGTGTGTGTGTGTGTGTGTGTGTGTGTGTGTGTGTGTGTGTTAGAGGTGGAGGGAGTGTCATCACTGAAGGACAGCTAAAAGTGGACCTCCTCTTCTCCTTTTTACCCCCTCTGTTCCCGCCGGGCAGAGAGCTGGGGACTTATTGAACAGATGTTAGCTACACCGTCACCGGGAAGATTGATTATTTTAATTGCCAACGCTTTGCTTTTTTGTAGCATCTGAATACTTAATGTCAGCTTTTGAAGGATGTTACACTGCCTGATCTCTCTCACTCTCTCTCTATTTCTCTCTCTCTCCCTCCTTCTCATGATCTTTTTCTCCCTCTCTTCCTGCTGCAGCACACCTTCACGCTCTCACATAATCTAACTTTTTTTTAATGCTAGCTGCTTCACAGCCTTTTGAGCCAAATATTAAATCCTGTATGGCATTTTGCTAGCTGCCTGGCGATGGTGCTCTGGGAATGTGTGTGTGTGTGTATGTTATGTGTGCTGGATTATCTGTGGCGGCCCATCCTGACATCTGGGTTGTCTCTTTCCCAGTGGGCTTGTGTATATCCAGCCTGTTAGTGCCTGTCTTGTGTAATTAATTGTTAATGGCCATGCGCTGTCAGCTAGGAAGTTGATATAAACTGAGAGAAGGATCTCTTGGAGGACTCGTTTTGCAGCATGTGATAGATTTCCAGAGAGAGAGCTGTTCTGCTAAATGCCCGATGGAAATAAACATGGGCATATGCTTGACAGAACCACCCATCTCCTCATCCCCGCATGGAATGTGTATGCTACTTAGGAAAAGCTTGTTCTTGTTGTTGGACACGTTTAATACACAGCGATGAAGAAAATATCTACAATTTGCTTTATCAGCTTCATAAAGCTGATATGTTAAATGCATGTTGGGTTTTATTTTTTGGAAGCTCGATGACAGACAAAGTAAAACCAAAAAGTAAAAAAAAAGGTGTTTGGCAGAGGCGTATTATTCCATCATTTATTTTTCAGTAACTGCTTTATCCACCTAAGGGTCACAGTGGATCTAAGCCAATAACTTAAAAATTGGATGTAGATGAGGAATACACTATGGAGTGGATGCCAGTCAATCACAGCACACCATGCACACAAATTCACAACTAGACGTAATTTAGTATCGCCAATCCACCCACTGACATGTTTCTGGGAGACAGGAAGTAAACCAGAGAACGTGGAACAAACCCAGGCAGATGCAGTGAGAAAAAAACAAAATAACACACTGAGAGTCATTCAAGCTCAGAGTCATCCCGGACCTTTAAAGCTACTCACAATGCCATTTGGTGTGCCTAGGTGTTTTGCATGTTATTCCTTTATGTGGAATTTGCACATTTTCACAAACATGAATGTATTTTATTAGGATTTTTTTGTGATGTACCAGCACAAAGTCGAAGGAAAATGATAAATGGTTTCCAAATCTTTTACGAATAGATATCTGAAAAGTGTGGCATACATTTGTACTCAGCCCCCCTGAGTCAAAACCTTTTAAAATCACCTTTCGCTGCGATTACAGCTGCAAGTCTTTTGAGGTTTGTCACTAGCAGCCTTGCACATCTAGAGAGTAAAATTTTTGCCTAATCTTATTTGCAAAATAGCTCATACTTAGTCAGATTGGATGGAGAGCGTCTGTGAACAGCAATTTTCAAGTCAATAAGGTTTGAGTCTGGACTTTGACTGGACCATCTAACGTGTGTATATGCTTTGATGTAAACCATTCCATTGTAGCTCTGGCTGTAGGTCATTGTCCTGCTGCAAGGTAAACCACCACCTCTGTCTCAAGTCTTTTGCAAACTGTAACAGGTTTTGTTTAAGATTTTCCAAAAAGTGTATATAGCAATAACATTAAAACAAAGCAAAAAAGTGTGCAGAAATACAGGCCTTTTTTTTTTCCTTGAGATACTGATGTTTGTAACATGGTTGTTCACCCAATAAAAAAAATAAAAAAAACACTGAATCTTATTTTTGCTAATTAACAGGTTTACATTTACAGGTGGTTTAAAATCAGATTCATATTGGATTCCTAAAGATGTGCCTCTGTCTGGATGCTGTACCCACTCCAATAGGTTTTCAAACTATCCGTTCCTTCACTTGCGACATGGATCCATAATTGAAAAATGAGCGGAGGGAGGTATAAAATAATA
>JAOVVA010000037.1:8271975-8282064 GCA_028565275.1 Leiocassis micropogon | reverse complement strand
GGGAGGAAACCGGAGTACCCGGAGGAAACCTACCAAGCACGGGGAGAACATGCAAACTCCATGCACACAGAGATGGGGATCGAACCCGGACCCTGTAGGTGCAAGGTGACAGTGCACATGGAAACACAAGAAATGAAATCACATCCAGCCCTGAACTGACTGATGGTTCGATGTCTTTTCTTCCTTGAGTGCTCAAGGAGGAGTTTCGACCCATTTCTGCTCTTTGTCGTCACTGAACATTTAACATTGGAAACCTTTTGATTGTCCCCTCCCCCTTTAATTACTTTAAGTGTTTACTTGTTTTTTTATGCACACTACACTGAATACAGAAAAATGAAGAAAAATGAAGTTCTTTAGCTAATCCAATTGTCCCAGAGTTTTGTTTTACACCTTAGACGAATGCTGTGTGCTAACAAGAACGTCACGTTCCTTGCAAAGGTCTGAATATAAAGTGTCTGGCTTTGTCGCTGTTGGCCAGTGATGTGTGAGTGTCTGTCGATACCTTGTCCTGATCAACAGTATTTTAGGGCTTTAAGTGCTCCCATACATCCCACACTAATTACATCTTCTTGCCCAGCTTCTGTCAATGACCTGCTAACTGACGTCCCTTCGCTGTGTAATTCTTTCTTAGCTCAAAGTGTAAATCAGTTAGACAGGAGACCTGGACCTTAACACAGGTGAAGTAGGCCGATTAGGGAGCAAATGAAAAGTCAGAGCCATTGCCATTATTCTCCACTGCTAAAGGTGAAGTTTTAGGTCAGATTTAGTATCAGTGCAGAGCTACTTCCAAATATACTGAAAGATTGTTCTCAAATAATTCATTCAATTGTCTTATCAGGTAATTGCTTTATCCTGGTCAAAGTTGCAGTGGACTGGACCCTATACTCGACATCAGGTAGAAATTTGCATACCATAGAAGGGCACATTAGGGAACATCTTGTTACTAGGAGGATTTTGGAAGCTGGAATGAACTCCACATGGACAGCAACCTCCACTCACTATATTTTGGTACTGTATATTCATATATAGATATATATTGTCTTAGGTTAAAATAGATAGGGAGCCAGTCATTACCCAAGTGAAGGAGTTTAAGTATCTCTTGTTTATGAGTGAGGGGATATTGGAGCATGAGGATTGTGACGAGAATGGAATTGAGCTAAAAGGCAAAGTTCTGATCTAGCAGTTGATCTTCATTCCTACCCTGACCTATGGTCATTGTTGCTAGATCAAGACAGTAAGAACAAGATCTTGGATACAAGCAGCCGAAATGGGTTTTCTTAGGAGCTGGCTTTTCCCTTAGAGATGGGATGAGAAGCTCAGTCATCCATGAGAAAGTCAGAGTAAAACCACTGCTGCTTTGCATGGGAAGGAGTTCCTTGAGGTTGTTCAGGCATCTGGTAAGGATGCCACCAGTATGCTTCCCTAGGGAGCTGGGAGGAAGTTATGGAAACTATAGACCAAGGACTAGGTGGAGACATTGCACTTCCATACTGGCCTGGGAACACCTCAGTCAGAGTTGGTTGAGGTGGCTGGGAAAAAAGAATCTTGGGATTCCCTGTTGGAACTGCTACCCCCGTGACCTGATTATAGATAAACAGTTGAAGATGGATGGATGGATGGATAGATAGATAGATGGAAGGATGGATGCATGGATGGATGGATGCATGGATGGATGGATGGAAGGATGGATGGATAGATGGATGGAGGGATGGATGGTAAAATGTAACTTACTTAGAAGCTAGAGAAAAGACTAAAATTAGTTTACTCATGATTTTCTAACATGTCAGCCCAGGAAGTGCCACCTTGTGAATCAAGCCGAACTAAGCTTGGTCACTTTAACATTAACAAAGAACATATGCAAACTTTGTTTGTTTATTAAATGTTTATGTTGACTTTATAAGTCAAGTTATATAGGTGTGTCTATAGGGTAGATGTGGATTAGTGAGACAGTCATAGAATCACCAAGTTACCACCACTGGGCCCTTAATTGTATGTAAGTTTGGAAGAAAGCATAAAGGTAAGTCTGGTGTCAAGATGGTCTTAATTAGGTATTCTGTAGCCCTATTAACACTCCCCTTCTGTCTTCTAATTCCCTAAATGAGAGATATTAAAACATTTTGTAATAAGCCACATAAGTAAAACCCTCAAAAACTAAGTAAAACATCAAACTCTAGAGTTACAGTTACTAGCAAACACCAATTATGTTAATGGATCGTATGATTAACAGCAGTTGGTTTCAAAAGTGACCTTAAACAAACAATAGCTGTGAGGATATGACAAATACACAAAGAACTGGAACAGGACTGTAAGAGAATGGGGGAAAAAAAACATTAGACAAAAGGGCCAGGGTGCTGTTGTTGGGGTGGGAGGGTTAGTGCGCAGTGACACCATTTCTTAATGATTGGGATATACTGTAGAGAAGCACAAAGGGCCCCCTTCCATATCAAGTATGCAGCATTACTGATTTGTTGCCAGGTAGCGTACCAATTAGCAGCACTTGTTATTATTTACATTTTGCACTATATATCACACTAATCGCCAGATCAATTTATCACTGTGGGGGGAGCTATGGCGCTGATTTATTGGGCTCATGCCGGGAGTCCTGGGGATGGGACTGATGGAAGATGGTGAGAGCAAACAACAGCTACAAACAGACTGTACCTCCCTCAGGAAAGTCAGTTATTCAAACTGTTTATTAGTTCAGTTTACAAATGTATTGAGGAGAAGGATGTATATGCTGAATTTTTTTTTCAGATGCTGTGTGATTCAGACTTCAAGTCTGATGATCCTCTTTGATTCCTGTTCATCCTACAAGTAAAAATGGTCAGTAACTGGGATGAACAGCTTTTGGGCTGCTGATATAACATGATAGAGGAGAGTAGATGTCATGGTATGCTACATACTTATTACATTATTATTATTTTTAAGTAATAATTGTTCCTTTTTTGAACAATATTACACTCACTAAACCCCACCTTTTTATTAATAACTGTACAGCTTCCTAAATGGTTCTGATATGGAAATGGATAAAAGATGATAAGTGCTGAGGGACTGGATCTGATGGAATCTTTTTTTACTTTTTTAAATCTTTTTATTTTTATTTTATTATTTTTTTTACATGTTTTCATTTCCATAGGAAAAACACATTTAGATTTTCATTTAATTTTCATTTGAATTTTGTACAAATATCCAAAATTATAACATTTGCTCCATTCAATCAGTTGTGTTTCTGTGTAATTTGATAGTACTTACGAGCTATTAAAAAATATTTTTTTTAATAAAAACCACATCAATACCAACATCAATACCATTTCCTATGCAGATTATTATTATTATTATGATTAGTAGTAGTAGTAGTAGTATTGGGTATAATAATAATAATAATAATAATAATAATAATAATAATAATAATAATAATATTAATTTTAATTAAAATGGTACTTTTCTCCATAAATCTGAATTAGTTAATTTTTATAATTGTTACTTGATTAAAGAGGATAGTCTTAGAAAGAAAAAGATGTGTGTGTGTGTGTATGTATGTATGTATGTATGTATGTATGTATTTATGTATGTGTGTGTGTGTGTGTGTGTGTGTGTGTGTGTGTATGTATATATATATATATATATATATAATATATATATATATGAAATGAAATCAGTATCTAGCTTGTGAACAAAATATTCAGATTATTCCTGATTTCTAGAAGCAAATAAATAAACATTTTATATAGTTTCAGAAATATACAAAAATCCCATGTGGTTTTGATTATACCAGTTTGTTGTAGTGGTCTGAGGCTTGATTCTGTTGCATTACACAGTGGGTTTCAACTGTATTAAAAAAAAAAAGAAATAAATAAAACATGAAAGCTCTTTTCTCTGCTGTCATGCAGTTCTACAACGTTGAGCTTTGTTATTACAGTTTTTAGGCTGTTATGTTTTTCTGCTGTAAACATGTCTTATGTGTGACAGTTGTTATATTATTGATATACATAGAGTAGCAGAAGGCACCTTTGCTTTAAGCGCACTGGGACTGGCTGACAGCAGAGTGTCCTCTCTCAAAAAACAAATCCATGGCAGACAAGACATTGTTAGGAATTCATGTTTCTCATTCTCACCCATGATGCTCTGTTCTCCAATCAGCCAAAGCTCTCAGATCAATCCAGATCAGCTAGCAGACAGGGGAGAGTGTGAGGGCCGAGAGGAGAAAGCGCTGTCACCCTAGTTTTATGAAGTTTTCTCTCTCCCTGCGAGCGAATGGTGAGAAAGCAATATCCTTCAGCTCTTTTAATCGTGACGCCATGCAGCCATGTGGTGCTGGGAACCATTGATCAAAGCCAGTGGGTGCCATGATGGGAGAGGGACAGGCCGACACGGACGCAGGGCGAAGTGATTCCCAACAGCATGCTGCCGAGCCATTCGTCAAAGTTTTATCTGATTCCAAGGGTATTGAATCTATCAGTCATTGCTTGTGAAAGGGAGATTGACCCCCAGGTGGACATTTTTCTATATCAGAGCCAGCCTGATGCGTGGCAATGGGTAAGAGGACTCTCAGTGGCTGACACATGTTTCCATTCCAGCCCTCGTTAAGCTCGGCGGCTGTGCGCTGGTTTAATTATGAGTGGGAGAGCTGAGATTTGACTGTTTTCCACATTAGAGCGCTGGTGTGAACTCCAAATGGCTCCTCTCCCCCGAGGTTTAAATTGCTTCTCCTCTGACAAAGCACCTGCCAGGAATTCATCAGCTAGCCCATCAATCTGTCCATCAGCGTGTGCCTCTGCCCTGCCATCAACAGGTAATGTCTGGCTGCTTCGAGTGCATGCTAATGATAGGAAGAGAAAACATCACACACACTGTCACACATCATTATGTCACAAATGCATTCTACTCGGCCGGGGTGTGAGCATGTGTTTGTGTGTTTCAAACCCCTTCTGACTAATGTGTTTAATCTGGGTTCCTTTGGAGAATCCAGACAGGTCATCCAGTTAGAAATCGACATAGAAAGCACCACATTTACTGTTCTGACATGATCTGCTGAGCTATCGCTTGGTTTGGTTTGGTCTCGTGCTTATAAAAGGAGTTAAAATGATATTTCACTTCAACTGAACATTAATTACTGTGAGCAAACAAATGCAAAAATACAAGCAAAAAAAAAAAAGTGTTCTTCCTTCCACACATTGTGACAAAAGTGACCTTTTTTAGTTTACTCAGGGGCAGTGGTGCTTAATTGGCAGTTAATTATTATTTCTACCCAGTACATGTAGCCTTACTTAGGACAGGTCTCTTATTAGGGAAAAATTATTACTATAAAACAAGCCATACTGAAATGCAACTTTTTAAACTTAATCACAGAGATAAGAAACTCTTGAGAACATATAATCATTGCAAGATATGTACTTTGATGTATGTGTATTTTTTTTTTTTGCCTTGCAATTTTAAATTGGTATTTGTGCAATCTTACAAGTATTTCCAGCATCCCAATAATTTGTGATGCTACCTAAAATACTAGGCTTATTAACTTTTTTTACAGCTGAACAAAGATACGGGGGGGGGGGGGCCTCATTATTAGAAACGGAGAACAAACCAGCACTCTCCATATATTCTACATGACCTTCTGACAACAAGACTGCATTTAACACCTGTTCGGCTAACTCATGTACAACAGGTTAATAGTGCACTAGCGAAATGAAGTGTTACATCGTTACTTTACACAAGTCACCCCATTAGGATTATTTATCTCATTATCAGCTCACAGACTGGCGGGCAGAGTGGAGTCATTGTGGAATTCCGGAACTTTGAAATTCTCTACTTGAGCATGTTCTGTTTGTTATTTAAGCAATATCACTTGAAAGGGAGTGATGTTGTGCTTGAATATCATCACAGCTGTGATGCGACCATATATCTCTAGTTAGAAGTTCTTGCTTTCTTTATCCCTTTGGCAACATCAATATGCCACCAAGTTTCTTACACACACACGCACGCACACACATTTTCTTTTTCTTGATCGCCCACATCCTCATGCACCCACACACACCCACATTTCCATGGGCAAATTTTGTTCTGGTGTATTCCATCGACCATGTCTAGTGCATTCACCTAGAAACTAACTTGGTTTTGCTTAACCTTTTTTATGCAGAATATTAAGATCCTGGGCAGAAAGTGTTTGTCCTTAAACAACTTTACATGCAAACATGTTCATGTACATGAAGTCAATATGTGGATGTGTTCATTTTCAACATGTCCTTGTCCATGTTACAGATCAGACATCAGGCAGTCTGCTAATACCACCCGGCGCTGGATCAGAGAGCTCTGCGTAGCAATTTTGCTCGGTCTGATGGGCCTTGTGAGAGTCAGACATGGACATATCGGAAGTGTGTCATAAGAATGAATGAGGCGCCCTCACATCAGAGCTGCCAAGCTGTCAGGCCTTGGGCAGCCGGCATGACTGACACGCTTTGATTGGTCGATTTAATATAGAGAGGGAGAGACGAGCGAGGAAACTTCACACAGTGCTCACAGAGCAACGATTTCGAGCGGTGCAAGTCTATTTGTAAAAAGATGTGAAGCACTAACTCTCTAGGTAGCTTGCTTGTTAAAGTTTTTTCCTCTCTCTCTCTTGCCCGCTCTCTCTCCCTTCTTGAGGAATATGTTAAAGATATTTGCTTTGATGTAGTTTTACCGCAGCTGTGAAGAGTGACAGAGCCACAGGCAGCCTGTGCTCTTACCACAGGCCCAGGCTCATCTATTTATCCGAGGCTTTATCGACTGCTCGAGCACTCGGCTGTGGATAATCACGGACACACTCCCGGGTTAGGGGCTCTAGCTTTCCACAGAGGAGAGGTATAGGCTTGAATCAGGGCTCTAGACTCTGTGCTCGGCTCCCTGGAAAGAGAAAACAGAATCTCGACTAGTGAATTTCTCTACACGAATAACTACAGAATTGCATAGTAATGACAAGGCGAAGCAGAATTTAACACAGTTACCACTTGTAATTCCATGTTACTACAGATATAGCATTATTGTTTTTTCTCCACTCCAATTTGGAGAGAGATCAATATTCCGCTTTGTTTATCAAAGTGACGGGCTCTCGGATATTGCTTTTTTATGTCGCCTTTATAAAGGGGCATTAAAACACAATATATCTGAGGCTTTTTATGGAGCTGACAGTTGGAGAGGGAGATAGTGTTAATGGCATAAAATGGTTGAAAAATGACACTGCCTCTTATTTATCTCAGCTTATTATGTACAAATATCCATCACAGAGCTGCACTTTTCTGATGCACAATTATGAAGATGCACCCCAGGACAGACTCATCAATAAAATGAGAGGGAATGTAAAGTATGTGTGTCTGTGTCTCTCTTTCTGTGTGTGCATGTGTGTGTGTGTGTGTGTGTGTATTTCTCCGTATATTTCTGTACGCATTTGAGAGGATATGCAGCACATTACATATTCAGTTGTTGTATTTTAACACTATTTCTTAAGGCTCAATGCTTTTCTAAGTAATATTATAAAGGGCAAATGAATTTCTTCATTAACTGTTCTAATAATTATTTTAATTGCCAATGTTGAAACATTAAATTCATATCTCTCTGATGAATAATTTAAAGTATTTAAACTTTGTTTTTGTTGTTGTTGTGCAATATTTTGGGTCAACATTCAGATGTCATTTCTTTTAATGTTAAACATTTTATAAATATGATGGCTATTTACACACACACACACACACACACACACACACACACACACACACACACATACATACAGTACACACAAATTGACTATTTAGGCAGATTCTTACCTGTGTTGTCTCTCTGGCTGTAGTGCATAAATGTATGCACAAAAATTGACACAATAAAAACACAACAAATCTCGACATAAGCAATGAATGACGAGTAAGTTCAGGAAAATACATAATGCTGTGGCATACAGTTTTACAAGTAGTGAAGCTATTAGTTTAAGTACATTTTTTTTTTCAATAGAAAGATAGTAGCATCATCACTTTTTAAATCAAATCGTGTGTAAGTAATGACTTATTTCAGTAGGATCCAGCTGCAGCTCTGCAGCCCAGTGATACGAAGGTAGGATGGAAAAAGTTCCTGATTAGTAAGTAGCTAGCTAACACTTACTGAAAAAGAAATTTTTAATTAGCCAACTCTACTGAAGCTACTAAACACCATTATGTAACCTTTTTGTTTCATCATGTGCAGCAGTGAAAGACCTTGGTGCGATTATTATTCCAGGCTTTTGTTTGAAGCTCATGTGGATAATATTACTAGGACAGCTTTCTTTCAACTTTATTGCCAAAATAAGTTACCGCTAGTTCATGCTTTTGTCACCTCTAAGTTGGATTATTGTAACGCCTTACTGTCTGGATGTTCTACTACTGTAGTTACATAAGCAAGCTCCAGTTAGTCCAGAAGGCAGCAGTGAACCAGTCCTCACTAGAACCAGAAGATATGAACACATCACCCCAATCTTATCCACATTGTATTGGCTCCCAGTAAAATTTCACACAAATTTAAAAATACTACTATTCATCTATAAAGCACTAAATGGTCTCTTGCCACAGTACCTCAGTGATCTACTAGTATTTTAAGATCCTCCATGCCTACTTTGGTCAACAGGTGAAGGCTGCTTGTAGGTACCTCGTATTATAAAAACTACAGCAGGGGACAGAGGTTTTTCTAATCACCAAAGTTATGGAATAGCCTTCCAATTAACATTCGGGATTCAGACACAGTGACACAGTCTCAGTGTTTAAGTCTAGGCTGAAAACATATTTATATAGGCAAGCATTTTTGTGAATACATTTGTCTTAGGTGAAGGAGCAGATTTGGGGGACTCATAGACATAGAGTTTTATGATGATCTCGTATGTCTGGATGCTGTCTTCCGCCACTCTCATTGCTCACTTAGTTTTGTTGACGGTGAAGTGATTGGTTGCTTTACTTTCCAAGGAGCCATCATGTCTGTGTTTGCTTCTGGCTCTCCCGTTTCATCACAGTTAGTCCTGCCAGAGTCCCTGCTTCTACTTTGCAATAAATGTACATTCACCTTATACATTATGTGATCTATTTGCTCTCTCTCTCTCTCTCTCTCACATGGCACTTCTGATTTGCCAGCGCTCCAGACCCATTCTTCCCTCCAGACCTGTCTGACTTATCCTGGTGCTGAGGATGGACCCATATAGTCTGCTTGGAATTTGTATGGTGACTGGGGATGACTCCACTTGACCATGGTCTTGGCCTTGGCTGATGAAGTTGTTCTCAATAGTTTAAGACTGAAATTCCCACAAACAGTTCCTGAGCCTTCAAAAACTAAAGCGTGATTTAAATTAAAGTAAACACCTTTTATGTTATACTGAACTTCTAGCCTAACATACAGTATGACTGCACATTAATCCTTGAATATTGATATCACCGAAATGAGGATGGGTTCCCCATTGAGTCTGGTTCCCCTCAAGGTTTCTTCCTATTGCCATCTCAGGGAGTTCTTTTTTCCACGCATTTCCATATTTTGTTTATTTCTGTAAAATTGCTTTGCAACAGATAATAAACTTGCCAATTGGATATGGTTGGTTAGCTACATAAATGTAGATAACATACCTAGCTAACTACTAGGAGCTGCATGAAGAAAAAATAAAGTTATCCTCTTCCTTTCCTCCAATGTCCAAATCAGTAATAGAAATAATTTCAAATAATGATGAATTAAAACTAATCTTCTTCTTCTTCTTCTACTTTGTTTTTCGGCTGTTCCCTTTCGGGGGTTGCCACAGCGAATCATCTGCCTCAATCTAACCTTGAACTCTGCATCCTCTTCTCTCACACCAACTAACGTCATGTCCTCTCTCACCACATCCATAAATCTTCTCCTCTAGACCTCCTGCCTGGTAGTTCCAACCTCAACATCCTTATACCGATATATTCACAATCTCTTCTGAACATGTCCAAACCACCTCAATCTGGCCTCTCTCACGTTATCTCCAAAACAACTAACATGGGTTGTCCCTCTCATGAACTTATTCTTGATCCTATCCATCCTTGTCACTCCCAAGGAGAACCTCAACATCTTCAGCTCTGCTACCTCCAACTC
>JAOVVA010000037.1:8257593-8268506 GCA_028565275.1 Leiocassis micropogon | reverse complement strand
AGTAATGCATTACAATAGTCCAGTCTGGAGGTCATGAATGCATGAACTAGCTTTTCTGCATCAGATACGGATAGGATGCTCCTCTGTGTCATTTATATACCAATTTTTTTAATTCAATGCAAATGAAAAATGTCATAGTACAGCATTAAATTCAAACAACAGCTTTGAATGATTCCTTGGACTAATCCTATTGCATGTGTGGCTTGATGTTTCTTAAAAGCCCTGCTCAAAACTTCAGTTCCTATTTATTGTTTAACTTGGAATAAAAAATTTAAAAGGTGAAACAGTGGTTTCATTATACAGTATAACCTCTTAATAAATTAATATAAAGACATGAAGAAAGATAAAGCTTGAAGTAAAGTACCAATGTTGGTTAGTGCCACTGGTGAGTGTATGTAACTTGCATGGGTAGCTTGATTTGCTAAGTGGTCAACAAAACTAATGCAAAGCCTAAAATATAACAAGTTAATATACATTAAAATACTGTTTTAAACAAATGTGGTTTATATAAAGCATACAGTACATAGAAGTAAAATTAATACATGTTCATGTTCTATACCATGTATCTGGTACCGGCTTGTGAGGCCTGGAGCTTATCCCAGGAGACTTTGGGCACTGCGCGGGGGGACACCCTTTACACGGTGCAAAACATCACAGAGCCCACACAGACACCATGGGAAATTTGGGAATACCAATAAGCCTAACCTGCATATCCTTGGACTGTGGGAGGAAACTGGAGTACCAAGAGGAAACCCACCAAGCACTGGGCGCACACACAGACCCAAGGTGGGAATCGACCTCTTAACCCCGGAGGTGCAAGGCCGCAGTGTTTACCACTGCACAACTGTGCCGACCGTAGAACTGAAATCCCTACATCAAAAGCCAAGACACAACAGTAGCAGTTCAAGACAAAGTAAGCAGGATATGAAGGACTTGTCGCTTGCTAGTTCAAATATAATGTATGGACTGTTGTACAGTAGATGTGCAAAGTTCAACATATACTTAAAACTTTGATTTGTTTTCATCCTCTCCAGAATCTGCAGTCTGAGATCCTTCCGTGCCTTTAAATGCTTCACAAAGTCATTATGAAGAAAAGAGACACACCACTGCTCAAACTAAATAGCATAGTTCCCTCCCTTCCTTTTACTGCACTTTTATTAGTGGACATCTTGCGCAATATAACGTATTGTTAGTCAAACTTTAAGCAGATGTATATGCAAAAAAATGAGACTGTATGTCTATTATATCCTCATTTATGGAAGACAAACATACACACGCAAATGCATTCTGCTGACAACAAGAGAATATGGACAGCCACAAATGAGTGCAGCACTTTGTAATAGCCAATTAAAGGTGCGAAGACACAGTTGGAATGTATGTAATTACTGGGATTTTAATGAGTCAATGGGTAGCACTTAGCTTTGAAAAGGTTGCTCTGCTTGTCACAGTGCCACAGACATGTCAGACATGTCCCTCTTCCCTGCATCTCCGGCGTGATCCATTAGTCTTAAGACTCCTCATTAATGACCCCAAAACACATCACTGCTATAACAAGACAGCGCACAACACGAAAGGGACAGCAAATGAATAAAAGTGACTCAAAATATATATTGCTGGGTTTAAAAAAAAATGTTTTAATGCCCAGATAGTTTTACACCCATTTAGAAAAATAACAATGTGACATTTTATCTGGTTAGTCTAATAAAGACTGCGGTCTGATAACATAGGCAGGTACAGTATGAGGATGGGGATTAACCGGATATTAATAATAATTTTGAGAATAACCATATAAGGTACTCTGAACAGATACGAATAGACATACGAATAAGACATCCTTTTTGTTTAGTTTTTTTAAGTTTTGTTTATCATGCTAGCAAAGTTTCAGGAGATTTTAATGTTCAGAAACTTTCATGTTTGTGACTGACAGGTCAGATATGAAGCTTGTGGGGGAAAAATAAAGCCCCACGTGTATTAATGTGTTCATGAATGATGCATGTTATAGCATTTGCTTATTTATCCTTAATAACAGCCTTGTTGTCATGGTTTAAACTAAGCTTTTATTTAGTTTTTATTTATTTATTTATTTAATTAATTATTTTAAGATGTAATAATTTTTAGATGTTGCACTCTGAAATGAACAAACATAATAACTGCGGCAAACGTCTATAATTCATAAACTGATAAATAAATTATTTATTTTCTGTACTGCTTATCCTGTACAGGGTCTGAGACCTTTCCCAGGAGACTTTGGGCATGATGCAGAGTACAACCTGGACAGGGTGCCAATCCATCGCAGGGCACACACACATCAGGTAATTTGGGAATGCCAATTGGCCTAAACTACATGTCTTCGGACTATGGGAGGAAACCAGAATACCTGGAGACCCTACAAGCATGGGGAAAACATGCAAACTCCACACACACGGGTACAAGCAGGTATTGAACCTTGGACCATGGAGATATAAGGCCACAGTGGTAACCCCTACCTTACATGCCATTTATAACAAATAAATAAATAAATAAATATGCTTCTACTTTAGGTCACACTCACATCAGGACTTAATCTGAACATATAAATAGTTTTATATACAGTTAGTGCCATTGTGTTATACTCCTGTATGATGATTATATAAAACACAAAAAGTGGGAAAATTAAAAAGATAAATAAGAATACATTTTTGAAGATCTCACACTCGCTCAGAATCTTCTGTCCCTACAGACATGTTGCAGACTTCAGGGGCAAATCAACTGAGCAAAATGAAGTAAATAGGTTAAAGCACACATCAGTGACACCCTCCAGAGCCATTTCATCTTGGCAACTTTTCATATTTTAAGTGCACGTACCGACACATGTACTTCATGCCCTTCTTCCAAAGAGGGCCCAGGGCCTATTAAAATTGCATGAGGAATGAATAATTAGGCAGAATATTTTCTCTCTGAGAAATGAAGAAATCAAACAGGAGCATATTTGATTTCCATGGCCTTATAAGATGAAAGGTAAAGCAGAGAGGAGCAAGGCTAAAGGATGAGTCTGATCAGGGGCATTTTTCTTTTGTTCATCAAAACCTGCTAATTTGTCTCTCCGGCTATATTGAGATCTTATCATATATTCTTTTTTGAAACTTTACGCCGCCCTTGAATTTGAATTGCTAATTAAACTTATTTTAATATATTTATAAGACTCATCAAGGCAGCACTGCATATCAAAGTGCCCAAACTTGTAATAATGTGAAAAATCAAAGCGGTGATTACTTGTTAACATTGGTGGGTTTTAGCTCTTAATTGCGCCGCGTGTCCGAGAGATTTGTGCAGAGAAGTGAAAGGAGGCCTTGGAGTCACCGATGCAGATGGGGGTGTAGGGGCGGTCTGCTGGTGTAAATATATGTCTATTGATTTGAGTCCAAAGTCTCTGTGCACTCATTACTCTACATCCATGAATGCAGGCCAAGGACCGATCTGGAAGCTGCTTGTTAGTGCAGGCATCATTTTGCTTTAAAGCAGCTTTCTGTAGCTTGCATCTGTTTATGTTTGTTCCATCATGTTGAAATATTTGTGCCGATGAGAGGAATATTCCAGAGGCTGTAGCAATGTTTCTTTGTAAAAGTCTGCAAGTAAGAAAAAAAAAAAGAAAAAGCAAACCGATAAATAACTGCAACATCTGCTTCACTGAAGAAGCAGATGCTGCAGGCCCACAGATGTATTAGCAGGTGAATGTATATTAACAGTCAAATAAAGCAAGGCGACCGCGACTAGGATATGACTCATTGAATCATTAACGGCGGTTTATATTTTCCCCTTCTTTAATGTCTCTAATTAGACCCACAAACAATAACATCCCAAACCCCATTATGAGAGGCAGAGAAGGAAAGGAGCGAATAATGAAACAATACATGAAGCGTTTGAATTTCTAGTCCTCTTTTTGTGCTCGTGGAAAATGATACGGCGCTCTCCTCAACGTAGCATCATTAACTCCTCCTGCCACTTTCCAGGTCACTAATTTTTCAACCATGAGTTCATTCTGCTCAGACCGATATGCTGTCTTTTTAATGAGGTTATTTCTGGGTTATTACCTCGGTCCATGCTACGCCACCTTATGCGAGAGGCCTAATTGATGTAAATCAAATATGGTTAAGCAGGGACCAAGCATGCAGGCGTTTTTACGTTTATTTTCCACACACTCATGCTGGATGTCCATCCTAAAAAATAATAATAATAAAAAAAAAAAAATCTGGCATTCTGCATAGAGTGTCTGTTCACAGGTTTGTCGCTTTTTCGTTTTCAATTATCCGTCTGTGGATGGGAGTGAAGGATACGCAGAAGCACAACCCCATTCCAGGGCGTAAATGTGAGCGCATGTTCACAGATGCAGAAGACTGAATCCTGAGGAGGGAGCGAGGCACTGGCATTTGACTTTTGCTGAATAAGCTCAAGGTGTGCATTCTGCCAGGTTGGAGGGGTTATTCAAAAAGAGGAATGGGGGAGGGAAAAGGGAAAAGAACATACAGAATGTTTTAAGATTCTTGGGCTAAGAGGGACTGATTAGGTTAAAGGACCATTAGCAGATAGACACACATGTACACAAACGAAGACATTTTAACCTCAAGAAAGTTTCAGCGTTTGGTCAGAGAACTGATCAAAGAAGAGCAATGTGACTGTTCTGCATCCTTATCAATAATTCATAATTCTCTGCTTAATGTCCATTTTTAATTCCTGTTTTCTCGATCCAAAGTGTCCAAACGTGCTGCATGTTTACCCAGAGCATTATAAATGTCTACTATGAATGCTAAGAACATGGTCTTTTGCTTTTGACAGGGTGCCGGTGATCAGAAGCAGGCCATGACATTGAGCATCCAAAGCCAGGCTCTGGAGACTTTCTCCTTCATGATGTTGTAACACTTAACCCACAGTGTGTATTACAGGGCACCATCAAAGCTCTCTCTCTCTCTCTCTCTCTGGGCAGCTGGATCACAGACAAGACTCTAAGTGTACATGATGTTTAGCTCTTCAGTGTAAATCCACAGCTTTGTGTCACTGCCTCTTCAGGTCCTGTTCCCCTGCCACTCTGCAACGGCCGTCGCTGGCACGTTGACAGATGCACGCGTCCTAAGCCGGATCAGCTATGTCGTCCTCATGCTGCATGCTCACCCCTGCTGAATCATTATCGCAATCAGTCCTCTGGAAGTCAACACTCCTCCAAAATCCTCATCCACCAACACCACCACCAGAACCACCAGTATCATTACCATCATCATCATCAACATCATCATCATCATCAAAGGCTTCAGCTCATCTATCAGTCAGGTGGCTGCTTATGGTGACTAAGTGACAGGAGAAACCCTGAGAGTGACTCTAAGCAGGCACATCTATGGTCTTGTGTCAGCTCTGTTGCTTCTCTGTGGCAGTCATACCATCCCTCAATGTGTCAGATTAGTCCACTGAAGTTCCGGCGCAGCACCAGTATGGAACTAAATTCAACGTGCCACATATACAGTGGGCGGAAGACTGGTTGTAGAAGAGTGTGCCACATATGTTTTTCTAGTATTCATTCATTTTGTATATATACAAAACATAAACTATACACAAGGACATCTGTTTGTTTGGTAAATTAACATAGTGTTCAGAAATTAATAATTATATTATAATAATAATAATAGTAATAATAATAATATTAACAACAACAATAACAACAATAATAGTAAGTATTATTATTATTATTATTATTATTATTATTATTATTATGTAAATATTTATTGTTGTTATTACTATTATTCTTATTATTAGCTTTAATAATAGTAATAGTAACAATATTAATAATAATAATAATTTATTATTATTATTATTATTATTATTATTATTATTATTATTATTAATATTGTTACTATTATTATTTTAAAAAATACTAAATTTTTAAACTATTTTATAGAATATTTCTTTGCTGTTGGTATTCAATATATACAATTTTGTCCTGCTTTTCCCTCAATTAATTGTGCCTATTTCTTAATGCCAACCAATATTGATTATCAGGGCAATTAGTGATTTTTTTTTAAAAAGAGGTAATATATAATTAATATTAAATATTTAATTGATGTAATATAACATAGTCTTACATGTTTTTGAGATGAGTTTTGTGTGTGTGCATGCGTGAGCATGCGTGTGTATGTGTGTATATGTGTGTGTAAAATCTTTTTGTCCTTATCCCCAGAACTACAATAATTGTTGCTATTTTTTTTAATGGCAATTAACAGTTTGTGCATTATTTAAACAATAGAAAAGTCATACCTGAAAAGCCAATACTGTAAAATAATGATACATCTAGGGACGGTTAAACAAGAGCAATGCAGTCACCTCTTTATTGAAAGTTCTTTCAAGTCACACACCATTGTTACTTACGCTACAGGGATTATTTTAACATTCAGCCAGTGCATTCAGTGCTCTGTAATTAGCCAATTTCCTTGAAGTTATGCTTGCATTATTGACCTCAGCTACTGTATTGCAATTTCATACATACAACCGGAAAAAAGGATAATAAACCACACTATAGGATATAATGAAGAGAAAAGAAAGAATTACTCTAAAAATAGAGATTAAATAACTTTTTTTTTTTTTTTTGCCTCAGAAATGCTCAGGTACATTTGAAAAATAAACAGCACTCTCCACCGTGTGTCTTGCCCTTTTTTTTTTTATCTTGTCTGAGAGTGTTTGCTGGGGTGAAGGTGCTTGATGCTCTTGAAGTGCTGGCGTTATCCCAGCCATTCCCGCCATCTCTTCTTTAATTTAGTTGTTATAATTAGGCATTAACTGGTGTCAGTTTCTACGGCCACTAACAGCCCCACTCAGTTCTGCTTGTCTGCATTATCAGTTTGGGGGACTCACAGCGAGGGGGTGGGGGGTGAGGGAGAAAGTAAATTATAATGAAGGCCTATATAGTCCAATTACCGATAAAAGCAGCCAAGTGCGGTGCCGTAATGAGCTGCCACTACCCCCCCCCCTCCCTTTTCCCCTTGGAAGGACACATCCATGGGAATACCTAATCGCTAGTTTTATTACTTTGGACCCCCTTCGATGGGGGATTTTAACCCTGGTACCTTCAATCCAAGTGGGTTGTTCAAGACAAACAATTACAACGTCTGTCCTAGACCTGCTAAACAAAGTTAGTCTAGGAACGCGAAAAGGGAGATTGAAGAAGAGATGGAGGCGATGAAGTGAAGACAAGAAGAGGAGGAGGAGGCGGCGGGGAGAGAGTGTGAGGAGGAAGCCCATTCTCATGTTCTCACTTTAATGGGTCAGTATTTAATTATTTGGAATGGCGTAGCTGTCTCTTGTAGCTGGCGATGTAGTTCCTTGCTAGAGCACTTACAAGGCAGGCAGGTAATTAAACTGTAAGATCAACCACTGGCCCTTCTTTGCCTCTTCTCTTTCACACCCTCTCTCTTTCCATGCCTTGCGCTCCTTTCTTTGTCAGGTAAGGCGCTACGCATCGGAAAGCAAGTAGAATTCTGGACGGAGAGAGAATGGCTGAATGTGGACGGGGCCGAGACAGGAAAGGAAAGGAGAACAAATGAAGAAGTTGTAGGCAAGAAGCGTTGTTCGAAATTCACTTCAGACCCGATAGTCGTTTCTGTTCAGAATCGGTGCTGCCTAAAAAAGCCATGTATTATTCCAATTGAAAGCCATTTGGAAACCATTTCCTTTTTGAATATTAATTATTAAAGGTCTAGACACCCTCAACTCTGGGTTCCCAAGCTGTAGAAAGTATAGGCTCCAAATCTTTGAGCATTTAGCTCTCTCATACTGTGGTCGAGCTCAATTCAATCATTTATTTTTAGTCCAAAGAGGTCAGTGCAAAAAGTGTTAGCTTAAACTTACTTTTGGTCCTAGTTTGCTGGTAGAGACAAAATTCACACATTGTAAAAGAATTCATCAGCTGTGACTTTAGACAGGGAGTCTTAGGAAGCATCATGTGATGCGCTCACCTCAGATTTAAGAACATCGTGACCAAATTTCTGAGATTAAAATCTCAAAGTGGGAAAGGTACTAAGACACATGTCTAAAAGCCACCAATAGGATGACGGCACTGGATAAAAAAAAATTTAAAAAAACTTACAGAATGTTTTGGCAGAATGGCAGAATGTTAATCAAACTTGATAACAGACAGAAAAAAAGGTTCCTGTGCAATCCGATTTTCTGCATGACCCTGGATCGCACTGATTGATGACGTAGGCAGAAGGTTGTAATTTACTTTAATTGCAGGTTTATCATTAGAGAATCTTCACTTTATAATCTAACATGGGGAGTATGTTAGTGCACAATCCATTATAAAACCTGTGTATACAGTGCAAAACTGACTTTAGTTAGAGATTTGGCATTCAACTGCAGGTCCTCTGCATGAATATTATTAACCTTCACACTGCTTATGGTACAAAATTAACGATGCTCTCAGGTCTTTCATTGTTCTGGATTTGTCTGCTGGGTCCTGGGCTGATTGTGTTGGGAAAGGTGTGTGTGTGTGTGTGTGTGTGTGTGTGTGTGGATGGCTGGGTGTGCATTGTTTGCCAGGCTGGGCTGGAGACAGGCGATGGATTAAACGATGAATGAGTGATTTATTAGCTGCCGCTGTCACACTGCTTAGATGGATTACTACACAGGACCTCTGACCCCACTTACCAGAATCCTCACTGCCACTGTGTGGGATGGAAGGTGTTTGTCTGTGTGTCCGTGTGTGTCCGTGTGTGTGTGTTGGTCCACTGGCCAGCTGTAGCCTGGTGACAGGATGGCACAGTTTGATCAATGGGCTAATGAAGAGCCCATTTCACAGGCCCAATGAAGTGACTTTGTGTTCATAGAGCAGCTGTGTTAAGGTTGGACGCTGGTCACCTTTACATCTCTGGTCAACTAACTCTACAAGAAGAGCTCATCAACCCACTGCAATGTGTACAAGTATATTAATTCGTTATTTGGGTAATGAGATTTGGAAAGAAAATTGGTATGCGAGGAAACTGATACATCTTAGTTGAAGTACAGGAGGACGTACTGTATGAGGCGAGGTTGTTTTTTTTTTCTTTTTTTTTTCTTCTCCTCCACTTTTGGATAGCTACGTGCTTTGTTACAGCACATGCAACAAGATATCATTAATATCCTTAAGAAAAGCTGCGTTGCTTGAAAGCAGATTTGAACATTAAGAAATATGAGCAACATGAGTCGCTTTCTTCTGATTACACCAAATGGAGTTCGGAAAAAATGGGACAAAAGATTAAAGGTGTTTTTAATGAAAAACTAAATCTGCAATATATCAGGTTTACACCAGCGACAGAGAGAAAGAGAGCACATGTTTTTATCAAACTGTCTTGTACATACAGTACTATACAGTGAATGTAAGGAATAAAATGCGATGGAGTGTAATGTTATGTAAAAAATAATCAATAACATGATACTGTACTGTTGTACTTCCAAGCTGATATGCTTATATATTTAACAATTTTAACATTTATGTCATACTGTATATTATATTTGCATTTAATGTTTTGGAGGAGTCACAAAACAAGTGAGATCCTGCTATAACAGCTACAAATAGTCATTCCCTTTTCTTGTCTGTTCTCTCTCAATAAGAAAAAATCATTTCGAAGAGTCTTGAAATCCCTTTGTCCTGATCTATAATGTTTTGTGACGAAAAATATTAAATCTTACAGACGCTGGAGACTCCTTCTAAAAAAGCTTGAACGTCCTCACAAATCTATAATTACACTTTTTTAAAAACTCTAACATCTTACAACTATGTGTGTTAACACGTAAACCTGTGATTTGCAGCTGATCCCTTCTGACCGATCACTCTGAGCGTTGTTCAATATTCAATTCAATAAATTATAATATGTATAATTTATTTGCCCTGGTCATGTTTCATGATAGTCATTTTTTTATATCTTTTTTTTATTCAATCATCCCTTTGCATTGTTTCTCTTTGCTATTCCATTGTATCCTGCATTCCTGCAAACTCTTGCCCTTTGTCCGTTCCTTTCTCTCGCTCCATCTCTTTAACTCACTTACAGCAATAAAAGGCAAAACAAAAAGCAGAAGCTTGTACCTTTGCTGACTTCAATACATGCTGCTGTAATAAAGAAAAGTAATATGCTTTAAACATTAAATAAGACTTTAATTGGAGCACATGAAAAACGTGCTTTGGGAAGATGTAATTGAATGTCGCCGGAGAGCCGAGGGAATTAAAATAGGTCACTTTATGCTTTGCTTTATTTTTGATTGAATCCGCGCCTAAGTGGCCTCGACAGTGGTATTATCAGTTTTAGATGGCATGTGAGCCAGTCAACGCCACTGTTCCTCTGTAATCTGAGAGGAGAGAAAAGAGGAGGAAGGGGGGGTGGTGGTGGAGCGGAGGGGTAGTACAGGATGACAGAGACAAATGTCGCAGCATTGACAGCTGTCCTCCATTTTCTCTTCCCACACACACATCCACAAACGGGTAAAAAAGCAAGCAAATGGCTACGACTCGCCTTCCATGCTCGCTAAACGGGGACATAAAATTGTCGATAATGTTAATGTTAATAAAACACGTTTTTTTTTTTCTTAATTTTTTTCTGGATGTCTGATGGCATGAAATATTTGCATGAATGAGGAGTGAAAGATGGAGTAAATTTATATCGAATATCATTCCTTTATTTATTCCTTGATTAACTGATCTCTAAATTAAGGTGAATGTTATGAAGTTTTAAAGTTGATTGTACAGTAGGGGTGGGGTTAAACTTTGGCAGCTTTGATTATAACGTCATTTATGTTTAAATAAAAACAAAAGAAAAACAACCAAACTTCAGAACCTTTAAAAAGGTATATGTGTGTAGCAGTGTGCCTTTCTCTTGCTGAAAAATCTGCTTTTCTTTTAACAGCTATTAGATTCCAGTATTAAT
>JAOVVA010000037.1:8237626-8249427 GCA_028565275.1 Leiocassis micropogon | reverse complement strand
TTCATTCATAGTTTTGATGCCTTCAGTGAGAATCTACCAATGTAAATGGTCATGAAAATAAAGAAAACACATTGAATAAGTGAAGGTGTGTCCAAACTTTTGGCCTGTACTGTAAATTACCTTTATCTGATGAGCTTCCAGGTTTAAGTTAAACTTTATACACTATGTGGAAAAAAGTATTTGGCCAAAGCTGTTAATTAATAAATTCAGATATTTCATTCAGGCCCATTATCCTGAGTTAAGGGGAATCTTAATATTTGGTGGCAACAGAAGGCCTATTCCAACATGATTGTGCCCCAGTGCACAAAGCAAGGACTATAAAGACATGGTTTGATGAATTTGGTGTGGAAGAACTTGACTGGCCCTAACACAGAGCCCTGACCTCAACCCCATTGAGCACCTCTGACATGAGCTGGGACAGAGACTGCAAACCAGGCCTTCTCATCCAACATCAATGCCTGACCTCATAAATGCTCTACAGAATGAATGTATACAGAATTCCCACAGAAACACTCCAAAATTTTGTGGACAGCCTTCCAGAGAAGTGGAAGCTGTTATAGCCTCCAAAGGTGAACCAACCTCATATTGTGTACTATATGTAATTGGATACAATGTCTTTGCTGGTTTGGCAAAATACTTTTGACAATATAGTCCTGTATATTTCTGCTAGGTCAATAACAGTCGTGTAGTACCTGTTTTGAACTAAATAACATTTTATGTGGGAGCACACAATTAAGTTATACACACAGTGGAATATTTTTCGGTTGAGACAAAATAAACACACATGTTCTTGGGCACTTGATTCTGTGATGCCATGTGCCCAGAATAATTAGCTACAAAAGAATGTAAAGATAAGCTTATGAATTACTAGGACTCTGAGTCTGAACTTTGCCAAACTCATGCCAAACTGTCAAGAAATGCTTAAGAACAGTCAGGATTTACCTACCAACTGTTACAAAGTACCTACTACACCTCACAATTTGTCAAGGCTTGTTAAGAATGGCTATGACTTCCCCTTTTTTTTTAAACATTTTCCTCTACTTGTGACTGTATAAGCTACAATAATCAGCCTTAATATTAACACCACAAAACATTAACAGTGATTCGCAATGTAACAAAAGTTTTTTGCTATTTCCTAATTGTATCTTCATAGAGGAGTAAAAAAAAAAAAAAAAAAAGCCCAAAATTGGGCTTGATGAAACAGTTTGCCAGAGCACTTGATAAAGAATCTGCAACCTTTAAGTACCTTCAGGAATTCTTCACAAAACTTTCAGAGGCTAAAGTGAAAGCAGAGATTTTCGTAGGCCCACAAATGAAGAAGACATTAAAGGGCAAGGACTATCCTAAGAAGCTTTCCAGGACACAAAAGACCGCATGGAACAGCTGTGTTGCATTGGTTCGAGGATTCTTTGGAAATCACAATGCACAATCACAAAACTATGTAACTTCTGCAAAATGGGCTGCTAATGTCCCTCAAAGTGCATATACTCGACGCTCATCTTGAAAGATTTAAAAACAATATGGGTGCGTACTTAGAGGAACTAGGCGAACGTTTTCATCAAGACATTATTGACTTGCCGCTACCAAGGTGCATACAACAAAAACATGATGGGTGACTACATTTGGACTCTAATATGTGAAAGCAATTTGCAGCATTAGTGTAAAGCAAGGAAAACTACTCACTTTTAAACAGTTTAGAACAATCTAAAAATAAATGCTTTTGTATTATAATTTTGGTCTTGTTATGAATTTGTGTAAGCCAGAAAGTTCACACTCACCAGGTTTCATACTGTATAAATAAATTTGTGAATTTTACAAATATTGTTGTCTTGATCTAATGGCTAATAGGAAATAACAACTATTATTCAAGGACAAAAATTGTGTTACATAGTGTTATCAATTACACACCAGTAAACTGGTGATGGGATCACAGGCACGCACCCAAGGCTCATCTATTCCCACAGGGAACAAAATCCAGCCTGTCTGATCTGATCCTACAAAAAAGCCAATGCAGCAAAAATTATAGAAAAAAAAGGACATGCTAACCATGATAAAAAAGCACCAGAGCACCCAATGCACTACAACCTGCCACACCTGGGGCCTTGAAAGCAAAGAGCTCAAGGCCAATAACCTGGCCTTTAAATTCCTCAGATTGAGCACACAGCACCCAAAAGATCCACTGCAATTGTCCTGGTTAGAGACACCATGCCTCATATCCCTTAGATAATTTATTTTTTATACTTGCTTGGGGGAGGGATCAACTTATATGAGGTCACAATAGGAAAGACATGTAAATGGCTTTTTTTTTTCTTTAAACCCTGGCCAATACAAAAATGGAAAAAGAACTAAAGCTGCATTTAATTAAATGCCTTGGAACAGAGGCTTGTAAGAAAGTAACTGTTTATGGCTCGTGCAATTGTTATCTAGAACTAATTAGATACATAGCCATCTTTAAAATACATGTGTATTCCAACTCTCTGATGCAACACTCGTCATAAATCTTGTATTATGCGATTATAACAGTGTTATAAAGACTCAAATCTGTGTCTAAGACAGTATATGTACCTCCTTGCATGGCACGTCATATTGATCTTACTAATAACATATGCCCTTTCTTCTCTCAGCAGTGTCCGGATAAATATCACGATTTATTAAATATTTCCCATCTGATTGTATAAATACCACTCGTTCTTGCTGCTCGGTTGAGTTTGTTCTAACTGTCAGTCACAAATGTGTCGTCCTTGGACAGAGCTGCACTTTCATGAATAATTGGCAGGCCTTTGAGGTCAAGATAGCTAAAGAAGAAACTCCTTCCTGGCACTTTGTAGCATCACATTAGCTAAACGAGAATGAGAATGGAAGCCTAGTGACACAAATGGCGATGGATAGGATACAATGTCAAAAATACTTTCACTTTTTACACATGGGGAATGAAGATCTGGGGAAGAGACAAGGAGAAAGGCAAAGTAACCGACGGAGTCATCATTTGCAGGGTTTCGGGCTCGTAGCCAGCGCAGAAGGTGTTTTGTATACACTGATGTGTCAGGGTGCCACTTTCTATTCAAAGCCTTAAAAAGTAAGAAAGGAAAGAAAACACAAATGTATTAACCAATGATGCACCTTAGAGTTTTGTCTTCTGCCAGGTATTAGGCAAAAAACTTTTTTTTTTTCACCCAATCACACCATCATGGTCTCATACTAGAATTTTTCTTAGAATTCTTATAATCAAATTTTATTTGACTAAAAATAAATGACACACAAGGACATTGCTTCTGCTTGATTGCATAAAAAGAAAGTGTCTTTCTGCAGCTCATCATAGCAGTCTCACTTAATTTGTAACTTTAACTATAAAGTGCCAACCTTTGTAGTGTTAGCCAAAAGTTTAACAAAGACATTCAAAATGAGAAGTTAACTAAAGACACTACTAGACTGTAACATACAGAAATACACTCACCGGCCACTTAATTAGGTACACCTTGCTAGTATTGGGTTGCCAGCTCTTCTCTTGGAACCTTCAGAACTGCCATCATTATTCATGGCATGGATTCAATAAGGTGCTGGAAACATGCCTTACAGATTTTGGTCCATATTCTCATGATAGCATCAGCTGCAGATTTGTCGGCTGACGTGTTGTGTGTCCTGAGATGCTCACCGGCATACCGGAGATGTTGCTTGAGTGACATGCTGGCATCAACAATGCATTTTTGCCAGAGAACTGATGCTCACTAGTTTTTTTTTTTTTTTTAACCGTTCTCTATAAACCCTAGAAATAGTTGGGTGCAAAAATCCCAGTGTTGCAAATGCTCAGACCAGCCAGGTTGGCACCACCAATCACTATGCCTCATTTAAAGTCACATCATTCATCTTTCTCCCCTTTTCTGATAATTGGTTTAAAGTTCACCAGATCGGCATGGCCATGTCTACACGCCTAAATGGACAGAGTTGCTGCCATGTGATAGATTGATTAGACATTTGTGTTAACAAGCAGTTGAACAGTGTACCTAAAGAAATGGCCAGTGACTGTATATAAACATACTGTATATAAATATTGAGCCGATGGTAACATGGAGCAGGTCAATGTTTTTTGTTGTGGCTTTAGTAAGAAAGCAACAATATTCTCTTTTTGTAATAGCAGCACGGTGGTTTGGTAGTAGCACTGTGGCCTTGGACCTCCATTGTCTGGGTTAGATTCCTGCCTCAGATCTGTGTGCATGGAGTTTGCATATTTTTTCCTGTTCTTGGTGGATTTTCTCCAGGTATTCTGGTTTCCTCCCACAGTCTAAACACATGCAGATTAGGCGCTTAATTGGCACTTCCAAATTGCCCCGTAATGTGTGAGTGTGTGTGCCATGTGATGGATTGGCACCCTGTCCAGGATGTACCCCGCCTCATGCCCTAAGTCTCTGGTGATAGGCTCCAAGCCTCCTGCGACCCTTTTACAAGACAATGTGGTATAGACAATGAGTGTGTGAGTGAGTGTAATACCTTTAATACTTAAAATAATTTTAAAAAATTAAAAGTTGAGTAAAACTGTTTTGCATTTGCCTGCACACTGAAACTAGTGTGTCACCCAAAGATTTATTCAATTATAACCTATATTAACCTCATTGCATTCTCATAGCAGTTGTAGATCCTGGTATGCAAATACGCTCATAAAAATGTTTCCCATATTTTCAGAATGATCTGCGCAATGAAAAGTTTTTTTGCTTTGTTAAAACTTTTTGTCCTTCCATATATACTCAGATACACTCACACTCTAAACTCTCCAGTAAAAAGATGCAGGTTTAGAAGGTGAAAGTTTATGTGGCACATCGGCTGATTAAAAGCCCACAGATCCAAATGTAATGAGCCCTTTTTACTTCATTTTGCAGCAGATTTATGAGCGTGCCTGGGAATGAGTGGCAGGGTGCTTAAAACGGTCCGACACATCAGATCCACGCATCCTCTCTCACCCTCTCTTCTCTGCTGGATAACACTGATGGTGAATGTTGGTGGGTCAGTGTAATAATGTGTATGTGTGTTTGAGCTCATAGTGTAGTTGTTTCTATTAGCATACACATTCCGTGGTGACTTCCCGGCTAATAGTATCGGCTTTGCAGACGTGACATGAAGCCAGTGTGCGGTTGTGGTTGACGCGCAGTGCCAGTAAGCAGTGTGAGGAATGGCACGTTCAAGCACAGATGTCAACTCTGAGGACTGAGACTCCACCCTGCTGCTTAGAAACATTTCTATCTTTCTGTAATATGCCATTATTCCTTATAATCCACGGCCACCCACAGTACGGCACCTCACCACCCCAAACTGCAAGCCTCCGAAAAAGAGGCACCAGACGAGTCAATTATTCATCAATACCCCATTTATTAAACCTTTAATGTCATTTATATTACCCTTTATAAGTGCTGCCTCATGTATAATGAACCACGCACACACACTGCACATAATTTATCATGTTTATGGTGCGCTGGATATATTATTCATCAAGAGGAACCAATCATTTGGAGCCACTGTGCAACATTAGCATCAGACGTGGAGGGGTGCTGTGTGGGCACCGTGTGCCATCTTCTTTAAAGAGCACAACAAAAGCACAGGGGTTGAGCAATGGATAGGAATGGACAGACTGCATATGTGGTACTAGTGCAGCTTTAGTAGCCACAGCTAACGCACTGAGAGAGGCTGGTGCAGGGATTAGATTTGTGTTTTCTTTCTGACCCAAGACTAAATGTTGAGCATCTTTTCGAGCTTCATAGTAAGTACTGTATAAGGAAAAGGATCATATAAAACACGCTTATAATATATCTAAGTCTTCAGATACCAAAAACTTTGATCTGTTTTTGTGTTCCAACTATAGGAAAAATAGATTACAGGCTGCTTTTCAGTTTCTAAATAGAAATTTCCATTTCGAGTTTCCATGCAGAATGCTTTTAAAAAGCTGAAACATTTAACAAGTCGCAGAAAATGTTTTTCTTTACACTTTTTTTTCTTCTTAGGAGTTCTTTTCTATTGTTTGCCCTTACACTTGTTTTAAAAAAAATAATAAATCTAGAGCACACATTTTGTGCCATTAAAGGGTCTACATGGAACACTTTCACACATGGTTAATTCTTTTGGAAAGTTTAAGCACATACAGTATTCTCCATAGATCTCTCTGTTGTTGCTGTTGTTGTTATTATTATTCTTTTCATTGCTCCTGTTAAGGGGTAGCTACACTGGACCATCGGATACACACGTTTGACTTGGCACAGGTTTTTACACCAGATGCCCTTCCTCACGCAGGACTCCCAGCTTGGAAGATGCCCTGTAGGCTGGTGGTTGGGATTGGGCTAGAACATGGTTCCAAGTAGAACTGCTAAACTATACAAAATAAAATAAAAAAATTAATTAATAAATAGTTGTGCAGGATATGAGTTTAAAATCCTTCCAAACTGTAAAATCCTTTCCTCTCGTCATTATCCGCATGCTACTGTACTACATGTAATGAAACTCACTCCCATACATCTGATTGCGTAATATTTTAACATGGACACCAGCGCTGAACTTAACAAAGATTGAATCTTGTCTTTTTAATGTACACCTCCATAGCCTGCATGCTGTCTGCCCACAGTTTCTCTTCGGTGGATGTCCGATCACGGTGACCAGCCGCCTTTAAGCAGCTCACAGTTTGGTTTCAATTATTCATATGGTGGTGGAGACCATTCGGGATGGCCTTTTGGTAAAATGCCACAAAGACATTAGTCTATATATCTGCATGATGAGAAGTGGAGACCTTGCTTTCCAGTAAAACAGCGGCGAAAAAAGAATCCATTCTAAAACCAAATGTTACCTTTGCATGAGAATGGAAGTCTGCAGAGATGTGAATTACGAGCAGATTTGCAACAGTTGTGCTCATAGGGCAGCTTGTAAATCGCAGGCAAAATGCCGATGTCAGAAAGTGTATCTGTCTATGCTGCACGGGCCTCGGAGCCTTTCTCAATTTGTGTGTCAAGTACATTGATGTATATTTAAACAAAGAATACCTTAGTTAAGTCAGGAGCTCACCTTATTCCAACGTCAAGCATAAAAAAAAAAAAAAGAATAATTCTCCAGTGAATCTGTAGCAATGACCAGTAAGTGCTAAACACAAACTGAACAACACCTATGCAGATAATATCTCATACATTGCATTTTCTTTTTTGGTACAATTCCAGGATATTCTCCTTTGTTCAGCAGGAATCTATATTCCTTTGGTGATAAACCTCATTTCAGGGTCGCTCCGTATTAAGTTTATAGCACAGATCCTGCAGTGAGGAAAAGTGTTATTTGTTTGTTTTTTCATTCATTTATTTGTTTCTTTGTTTTACACTTTATATTGTCTGTTCGTATTAATCTCTACTTGATAATTTATTCTAAAATATATGACTACAGTGCAACAACTGGGAATGTCTGTACTGTTACTTGTAGTGAATATTATGCTAATGTACTGTAAATCATCTACATTATGGTTATACTGTATATTACTTTTTCCAGAACAGGAGTAAATTTAAAGGTGTAGGATTAAAAAATATATAAATAAATTCCTTTGCCATGTTAGTGTTGCAGAGACAGTTTGTGATGTGGGGCTTTATACATACAGACAACAAAGGAAGTGTTCATTTAGTTTTTACAGTCACAAACAGAAATGCATTTTACTGTAAAATCCAGGGAAGCAGTTCATTCAATTGTTGTAATCAGGAGCCCAGATACACATGTGGAATTGCAGATGTTGTATTCCCTGTGTAAGTGGCATAAAAATGAGGAACTTTAATTAGTAAATTAGTAGAAGAATTTAGTAGAAGATTAGAAATTGTTAAAAATGAAAAAAACAAAAAAAACAATTTAGTGCATCTAACGTTCCAACTTTAGACATCAAACAGAATGAATACGATAATTCAAATAAACCTTAAACTGGATACCTGCAAAAATTAGCAAGAACACATTAGTGTTCCTAATAAAGTGGCCGGTGATTGGATATGGTTTCACTCCCAACATTTTAAGACGCATCGTTTGAGAAATTTGTACAAATTCAAAAAAAAAAAAAAAAAGTGCTACTGGATAGTGTTTTTATATCCTTTTAATATAGCTGCCTTAACCTCTTTTCATATAACCAGTCTGCGATTTGTTACAAATTTGTACATGTGAGACCATGTTGGTTTTTTCAGCCCCTGGGACATGAGATCAGTGTCAGTTTGCTGTGAGAACTTATTTTGCATGTTATCATGCGCTTCAGAAGCAAAGCCGTTTTGGAGACGAACACCTGTGGCACTGTCGAATACGGCCTCTGCCTCATCTTATTTTCATTTAAATCACAATAAGGAGAAAAAAAGACTGAATGTGATCTGAAGGTATCTTCTTTACTTATGAATAGAGAAATGAAAGGAAGCAGGAGTAAGGTAAAACTGATTCCATGTTCCCTCCTTCCTCTCCCAGCTGCCACCTCACACAATACACTCTTATCTCCTGCAGCTATTATCATACGTACATTTGTCCATGTAGTGTCTGGTATTAGGAAAGTCTCGGTTACAGTAACAATCATATACATGTCTTTACATTTAAGAAATTGTTACTATTAAAGAGCCTTTTAGGAATCCATGGCAGAATGGCATACTGGGGCATTAAACACCACTGCTGCCTCATAGCACCAGGTTCACAAGTGAGTAATTTCTACTCTCCAAATGTTCTTCCACAGCTCACAAGTGCATCCTCTATGCTCTCTGGTTTCTTTCCATCTCTCCCTGCCCTGCACTAGCCTGGTCTCACATCCAGACTACATTCCTGCCTCATGCCTTGGATAGGATCTCCTGGGATAGGATTTCAGATTTAGTGAATACACCCTGAATGGGATGCACATCCATTGTAGGCACCATACACAGACATATTCAGTCTAAGGGGTAACATTGGTGTACTTATCAGCACAATTTTTGGGAGATCAGAAAACTTGGAGTACACCCACAAGGACACAGAGAATATTGTGACAAACTGTAAGCTGAACTAAGGATCAAACTGGGGACCCTGGAACTGTGATGCAACCCACTGCCATTATAGTATAACAGCAGCAACTCTACCGATATCATTTGTATTGTCACCGATGTTTGAATTATAATTGTCCTTGTCAGAGCATGCCAGACTTCCCAGGATAAATAATTACTTATAATCCTGACCAATTAACAACGCCTCAGATTAAAGCCGTTACGAAGGCTTTACAGGGCATAAGTAACTTCACACTTTCACATCCTGCATTACATCATGTATCTTGTTCATTTGACTGGCATGAGTAGCTACATTAGTCTCAGGGATATGGAGGATATCTGGATATTTTGTATGCATTCGCGCTCTTCTCTTCCTGATAAACTGGTGACTATACCCCATGAGTGTTTTGCCATTTACTTTCAAGTCGAAAGTCACACTCTGAGCTCTGTCACGTTTCTCGGCGCAATGCAAGCCATCACTTGTGACATCTTGTCTCATTAGGGAGATGGTGGATTTCAGCTGCACTTTGGAAACAGAGAGAAAGAGAGCGAGGAAGAGAGGTATAGACATTGCTAAATGCCACCACACTTACTTGATATTTCGAGTAGGATTTCCAATCTACTGCTGCACGAATAGTCTCAGTCCTCTGTGTGTGTGTGTGTGTGTTTCTTTCCTACTGTTTGTATACCCATCCCCTTTTTCGCCCCTTCTACCATGTCTGCTGTCTTTCCTTTCCTCCTAGAGCGCTGAGAGTGTCAGTTTATCAGTGTATCGCTAACGTACCTTAATTCAAAGGGCATAGCACATTGTACCCTGTTGGACTGAAGTGTCACTGAGACAGACACATGTTGGAAATGGGACAAGCGCCGTTTTTGTCCTGGGGACCTGTCCATCTCTGTGCCAAAGGAGGAAAAAAGGAACCAGGAAGGAGCGGCTCTTATCATCCAAACATTGGCTGGTGAATTAGCAGCTCTTTGAATGATAAGGGCTTGGAGGTATCTAGGGAAAGAGACAGAAAGAAGTAGCAAGGAGAATGGGGATTTGTGGGTGACAGCCAGGCTGGCTAGGGCCTTGTCGTCTGTCACTCATACTCTCACCGTCTTGTGGCACTCTTTATTTATGCTGGATGGCCAAGCCGTCGGCCGGTCACTTTGACAACCTGCAGCCGTTTGAATGCCACTGCTTTGCCATGAATGAGAATGTAGAGGTAACAGGGGGAAAGGAAAGAAGGCAGCCTGAATGTTTGCAGGAAAATGATAAAAATAAACATCCTTTCAGACTCCAATTCTGAGATAACAGGCCTGCCTTCCCGCTGTCCGAGTGGATTATCTGTCTCATGTCAGAGTGTATGAACACTCCATTAGTAATGTCTTAGTAACAGGGGTTGGAGGGTGGGATTTAGATGTAGGTGATACCACAGTCCTCTTCGGTTTGAACTCCATCACATTCAATTTTCCTAAATTTTCTTCCTTTAAATCCCTTCCCATCCACCAGCAAGAATTTCCCATTTTCCCAGCGATGTGTGTTCTCACAGCATGCACATGGAATCAGATTGGATTTCCCATTTCAAGCAGGAATGGGTCTCTGTCAGCTTCGATCATGCCCGATAGGAATGAATTCTTCTATGGGAATCAGACTTGTCGGAGCCTGTGATGCTTGGGCGTCACCTCGCTGTGACATGATGTAATGTGAGATGATATTAAACAACACGAGTTTAGCACTTAGATGTTGGATGGGATTTCGGGGCTGACAGCAGCCACTTTATTTCTTTAGTCCTAAAGTCTTTTAACCCGGTTTGATGCAAATTGAGGTTGGCTTTTGTAGAAAAGGGGGGGAGAGAAAGATAAGCATCGGCTTTCCATCTCCCTTCCGCTGTACCTAAAACTGCTATTAACAATTTATAGTGGTGTGTCAACTACTCAGCTTGACTGACACATGAGTGAGCGCAAAAGCGAGGAAAGAAGAGAGAGCCATTTGGTACCTCATTGGCTGATGTCTATTTAAGGGATATTAAACCACTGCCAAAAAACATTCATGGCAGGCTGACAAAAGGGAAAATCATATTATATTAGTGTAATCCAAAAAAAGAAATCCTGCCTGATATTTCATGCTGCATTAGATGTCAATTTTGATATCAATAATTATCATCTCTATTTTGAACTTTTTGAAAAGAATTCCTGCTCTCATTATTAAGTATTTTATTCTACACATACATCAAAGCTGCGCATTATATCACAGTACTGTTGATTTCTCAATTTTGATTGTTTAGAAGGGCCACACGGTGGTGTAGTGGTTAGCACTGTCGGCTTGCACCTCCAGGGTCCAGGTTTGATTCCCACCTCTGGTCTGTGTGCCTGGATTTGGCAGGTTCTCCCCGTGCTTGATGGGTTTCCTCCAACAGTCCAAAGGCTGTTGGCATTCCCAATTTGCCACATGGTGTGTGAATAAGTGTGTGTGTGCCCTGTGATTGATTGGCACCCCGTCCAGGGTTTACCCTGCCTTGTGCCCTAAGTCTCCTAGGATAGGCTCCAGTTTCCCCCACCCCTCCATGACCCTGTATACAGGATAAAGTTGTATAGATGATGAGTGAGTGAGAGATTGAGTGATTAACATGTTGGTTAATTGTGTTGATTAAAAAAAAAAAAAGGGATTGACGTCAATGATGCGGTCGACCCCATAAGGTTGAAAACTGACAGAGGCTTAAATAGTGGATACTACAAAAACAGATTAAAGCATAATGTGTTATTATTATTATTATTATTATTATTATTATTATTATGAAACAGTCCTACCTTATTTTGTATTTTTGGAAGGAGTCT
>JAOVVA010000037.1:8178752-8188933 GCA_028565275.1 Leiocassis micropogon | reverse complement strand
ATGAATGAATGAATGAATGAATGAAAACCAATAGTATGAATGCAATAACACTTTTAAAATTGAAGAAGCACTGAGGTCCTGTAAATAATGGTGAACACAATTCTTAAGCTCCAGTTTATGCTTGATGTAATCTTTATAACTATTATTAGCATTAATATTGTTGGTGGTGGTGGCAGAGAACAATGATAATAATAATAATAATAATAATTACAATACAATAATACAATATCACGATACCTTCGTTGATTTTATTTGAATTGCGATTCACTTATCATGATTTTATTAATATCCAAATTCAATATATATATTTTTAGATATTGTTATAAATCTAAACAACCTACCATACAAAACGCTGTGCTACTGCCAGTTTGTGAATAGTTTAGAGAAAACCATCTGTAGGTTAAAAAAATAGATTATCTATTTGATATTATATTTGATTTTATGATAGAAAATCACAATACATCGCTTAATTGATTTTCCCCAATAATAATAATAATAATAATAATAATAATAATAATAAATGTTGTTCCTCCCATGCTGCTGAGCACATCAGGCAACAAGTGACATCATTTGTGTAGCAATGATGTGTTGATTTTTTTGTTGTTGTTTTTTTACAGGCTAAGTTGCTACCCTGACACCCACTCTTGTCATCCAGGCTTTGGGAAGGGTAACGGTGAAGTAATTTAGTAATTTGTATAGGTGTATGGTTAAGAGCCTTGCCCAATGATCTGACAGGTACAGGGCTCAAACCCCTGAACCTCCGATCAGCTACCCCAAAATTAATAATAATACAATTTTATTTAATTATATTTCAAATAGTCCTGAGCTGTTTTTATTCCATACTCCATCATGGCTAATACTGACAATATAACATCTAAATGTATCTATAAATAAATCTATAAATTTTGATCTGCTCTTCTGCTGTTGCCCCGAGCCTTCATTTCAGCAATTAATACGCCACACAAGAGTCTTCTGACATTTGTCTATCAAGTACTCCATGAGCCAGAACCCCTAATTAGCATCAGTAGGGAAAGAGAGTTAATGATCAAACCCAGAGGGCCTGGACCTGGTGACAGGCACGGAAAATAACATCACTTTATAGAAAACATCCCCATTAGCCCTATAGACCTCCAACTTCATGACAACTCCTTCATCAGAGCAACGAAATTAACACACAACGCTGTAACACATTGTACTGTTTAGTTTTGTGCCATAATCAGGTATGACTGATTACACTGGTTTTGCATGTTGTTCCTCTGCATGTGTGACAAAGCCTGGAGCTCGCTTTCCCTCTTTCTGTGTTCACTGCATTATTTTACATAACAAGCGCTGTGAGTGCATCTGATGCTCCACATTTAGCATTCATTGCATAATCCCAAACATGGCTGCCAATCTCGGCTCAGTCTTCTTTTATTTCAGAGGAAGCTTTACTAACCGTCCTTTCAGGGCAGTGATTGTTTGTGGTATTCTAATCTGTTTGTGGCCTCCCTGCTTTTGTGTTCCTGTTCTCATCCAAAAAAAAGCAGTATCATGCAATGCGCTGTTTGAAGAAAGCCAGGAATAAAATATGTATTAGTTTTCCACCAAGGATTTCATTTTTTTTTTTTTTTTTTTTTTTTTTTTTAAGAATGCTGGGGGGAAAAAAGGAAGGGAATACAAATCTATTCAAAGCCTCCACTGCAAAAACAGAAGAATACAACAAAATAAAATGGTGGTGGAGATACTTACTTATCATTAACAGGCTCAGTTTTCAAGGCCCCTTGTAACGTTCAGAAATCTCCACATTCCGCTTTCTCTCCTTATTTCTCCCACCTTCGCCTCCATGCCACCACCACTGCCGCCGCCTCCCCTTCTTCCTCCCTCGTCTCCTGACAAGCCCTGGGTTTTCAGCAAAGAAAGCGAGCATTAATTAAGACAGTGCCAGCTGTAATTTTCTTGGGAAGTAAATTTCTGCACAACTAAAGGTTACGGGGACCTTTTCACTGTCAGAATTTACTACAGCCGCTGAATGTTAATGCAGCTAATGAAGACATGCTCTCAGTCTCTGAACTTAAAAAGGTACCACTGCAGGAAGAAGAGGAGAAGAGGATGAAAAATGAGAAATGGGGGGGGGTTGAAGGAAATCTGCTTTGATGAATGCATTCAGATCGTCCGTGTTCACTGGCCACCAGAGTGTGTTGCAATCTGCGTTTCTGTCTTTTGTTTTCTTTTTAAAAAAAAAAAAAATAATAAAACATCTTATAAAGACTATGACTTGAACAATAATTGGCTGAATAACAACTTAATTTGGGGTAATTAATGTTTAAAGTTGCATTTTTTGTTATACTGTAATAAAGTTACCATCACATTCTGGCAGCTGTCGATAAAATTAAAATTATTACTATGTTTTTTTTCTTCTTCAGTAGAGAAATCTCTACTACTGCCTCAGGCTCTAAGTGGGAGACAAAACTAATGATGTGGACTAACAACGTCCAACCAATCAGGATAGAGGTGTTGCACGTTTCCTGTTAATCTTGTTGCCTGTCAAATCAGAAAGGGCACCCATGTTTCACCAGCATTTAGGCATTCTAGCCTAGGCATGTTTTTCAGGGTAACAACGGATGGAGGGAATTTGTCTGAATTTTAACTTTCAAAAGAACTAGATTCAGTGAACTTCTACCAAAATATACCTGAATGTAGCATAACTTTAATGTATTGATCTGGACAGTATACAGTATGCATACCGGATACCCGTACCATAAGGGTGTAATGCAACAACATCTGGATCTGTATTAGTGCTCTCTTTTTGTGCTTCAAATGTCAGTGTGTATATATAATCGAATACAGAAACACTTTCTTTTGATTACCAGTACACTCCTGTATAGAGCTTGTGCAGCCACGTCATATTGTCACATGATTTTTGTTGCTGTGGCCATTTTGCTGTCAACCTGCCTAATCCTTGTGTTGATTCCAAAAATTCTGCTTTGTCTGAGACTATAATTTGTCTGGACAACCATTTCAAAAATGTTCTGTGTCAAATATTTTGATTTTCAACAAATGCATGTGGGAATGTGCCAGAGTTCCTGTCCTGTCTTATATCTAAACAATAAGTTTACTGTGATGGACAGTTGGAGGAAGAAGGGGAAAAAAAGTATTGTATGATGGATATCATCACTGCGGGTGGGTAAAACTGTTTTTGTTTTAAACAGATTACAATGATCATGTCGGAAAATATTTATCACCTCAGGTCAAAATTCTTCCTATCACTATTTTTCCATTCTGTAGAACTTTTCAGTTTATCACAAAACAGCCCTGATAACCAATTATTCACTTGCTCTAAACTAGACTCTGATGACCAACTGTTTCACTTGCTCTAGGCTGGTTAGAAAGCAGCAACAACAATTAGACATCACTAGTTTTGTCTCGTGCATGAGTGGAAAACTCCAGGGAAAGGAGGTGGAAGAGAGAGGTCAGCCTGTTCTTTGAATTCCGGCTCTGATAGTTCTTCAAACTCAACTACATCACTCGCGTTCATAACTGGTCTCATCTGGAGATTTCATCAAATAAAAATGAGCCTATATTAAAATTACAATCAAATTACTGTATCCCCTGACAAGGCACTTACTAAGGATCCTGTAAATGATAAAAGTATGCTGCCACATGAACGTGGTCTTTCTTTGCTCTACATATTGTCTCATATGTGACCTCTTGCTAACAAACGCATGAAAGTTAATATCTCACATTTGTTGTGTCCAGGGTGCCAGTACCGATAGCCTCACCTACAGTAGCTGCCACACAACGCTTTCTGGTTGACTTTCTAAAAGTGTTTATATATTTTATATAAAGTGTTTGTCAAAGTCACTTAAATCCTTCTGCTTGCCCATTTTTTCCACATCCAACACATCAACTTCAGAAAAAAAAAATTCACTTGCCGCCTAATACAGTAGATCCCACCCACTTCCATTGAAAACGTAATTAGTGTGAGAAAGGCCAGATTGTGATGGCTAGACATCTGGATCAGAGCAACTTCAAAACTGTAGCTCTTGTGGGATATTTCCAGGCTGCAGTGATCAGGACATACCAAAAGTGATCCAAGGAATCAAAAGTGGTGAACTGGTAACAGGATTATGGCTGGCCAAGGTTCTCTGATGCACATGGGGAGCGAAGGCTGGCCCGCGTAGTCTGATCCAGTAGAAGCACTAGTGTAGATCAAATTGAGGAAAAGAGTAGGAGTTTTGACAAAATGTCATCTGTTCATAATGTATTTGTATTTGATTATATAACTACACAGAAGTGTCAGTTATCACTGACTCATGTACTTACTCATTTACCATACAGTAATTAAACCATAATAACACGGTTATGTATATTTTCTCTGGCACAAAAAATGTTGACAAAAAAATTCAACTTTTAAACTTGCACTAGCTTATTCAAATTTTATTGCAATTAGCCGTTGTACTGTACATGTTATGTAGGGTTACGTCAGTTGTCACGCAGGTTGTGTGTAAGTACTGTAAAGTGATCATTTAATGTAAGGTGGTCGATTAAAGTAACATTAATGTTGAAAGTCAAGCTTAAGATAAATAACAATAGTGAGGGTTACAAATAGTAACAAATATTTGCACAGTCGAGTCGCACAAATAAGGGTATTTATTTAAACCTTTTCACGGAAGCTTGCACACGAAGGTAGAGATACGTGTGAAGGACAGTAGTCACGTCTGGGAGGAGAATGAACTTGTTGTCTTGGTGCGGCAAAAGCACCAACGCCAGAGATTGACACGTACCATTAGCTGCTGTTATGAGAGTTACTTAATGGGCTGTTTTAGACAAAAATAATAATCCAATCCCGCAAACATGCACAGAGAGACGCCAAGCACACAGGTTCCACCCGCTTACCCCTCCTTGCCACACACACTCCCATTTGTCCAACCCTGGCCTGGAAGGTGATTTGAAGATAGGCATACAGAGCAGGTCTGTTTCAGCAAGGCCTTGAATTTTCACACCTCAGCTCAGGCCTTTTCTCTCTGATGGGACGAGAGACGTGGTGGTTGGGAAAGCAAAGCAAAACAAGCCTCCCCTTTGCTTCAAAGCGAGCAAGATGAATCTGAACACAGCAATCAAAGGCAAGGTCATAAAAAAAAATAAATAAAAAAATAAAAAACAGGCACGCTGTGAAGAATTCCTGAAGAAAGTAATATTTAACCTGAGGCAAGAGAATAATTTCACTTTCTTCTGATCAGTTTAAAAAATCTCCCCTGTCAGTGGCAGCAGCTTTATACAAATTAATGGCCTTTAGTGAAAATCTCCTGCGCTTGGGTTATTAATTGTTAAAGTGCATACATTAAACAAAATGGGTAAAAAGTAATTTTAATAAGTTATCTCCTCTGAAAACCTGCCTGGAAAATAGCGGGAAAGACAGCGCACAATCCACCATGAAGTGCAATATCTCAAAATAATACTGTATAAATATGAGAGGGAAAAGAGACGCGTCGACAGAAACGAACGCACCGTCTCCTGCAATATTCATTATTTCTCAGCATTCAGCACAATTAGCTGAGCCTGCTACTCCCTCTAAGAGATCTCTAAATCTTCTTGTTCTTCCAGCACCGAGCTAAAGACACAGGCCATAGTTTGTGTGCACGGTCCAAGGTTAACTTCAGTTCACTCATCAGGGCAGGCAGCAGTTTAATTACAGGACTTTCTGGTCAACTGAGCACGCTGTTATCAGAAAGACAGGTTTGCATCGTTCTTTTTTCATTCTGAGCCTTGACAAACACTCTGAACATTGACAATCAAGTGAAGTGAACTTTTTGAAACCTTGCGATAATTAATTTGTGCATCAAAAATGCTATCAGGCTCAAAACATGACTGTAATATGTCAACATTTTGGAGATGGAAATTTGGTATATTTATGACCTGTCTAAAACCTTGCCAGTTTCCAGCCAGGCCCAACCATATAATAGATGGAAATTCGAGTTCATCTTAAGATGTTGCTAAGCTGTGTGTGCTCTCTCTCTCTCTCTCTCTCTCTCTCGCTTGCTTTATGCTTTTTCGGGACACTGTTACTTGAAACCGCTGTATTTGGTTTCAATCCTCTTTTATTATATTTTGTATTTTTTTATTTGAATTGAGTGCACTGTATCTGTCATTCCTGATGGTGCACTGACGGTTCCTCATATTGGATAATAATGGCACTCAGATTCTCTGCCTCTCATTGTAATTTTTTTTTTTTTGAAATGTACTTCTTTTTTTTGCACCATTACAATTGCAAATACTGTATTTTGTTTCCTGTCATTCCTCCTACTCCCATTAAAACTTTTCATGGAGGATATCTGTATGTTGAGATTGTAGAGAACCGCTTTACCTTATATTTATAAAAGAATAACTTGAGTGAGACATTAAAAGTTTGATAACAATCCATTATTCTGGTGGATCTAAGGCAAATGGGGCAAGATACACCCAGCATGTCTATCACAGGACACCATGCACAACCACACATTCAAACACTCGTTCCTCTTATTGAGATTATGAGCAACTAAAGAACCCAGAAGAACTGGCGTGGATTGAGGGAGAACCTGCAAAGAACTCCACATAGAAAGTACTTGAAGCTCAGGATTGAACCAAAGACCATGGCGCTTCCTACTGCACCATAGGTCTTTTTACTAATTTGACTTAAGAGAGAGATGGTTTCGGCACTGTGTTTCCAGTGGCAAGTGGACAGATAAAGAAAGCAAGTTTTTACTTTCAACCTGAGCAAAAGACTGACTTAAACAGTGGGCATGTTCTTCTTCTTTCTTATCTAATACAAAGCAGAAAAAAAAAATTTTATCCAATCTTGATGTTGGTGTTTTAGAAAATGTAGTTTAGTTCATCACTATCGGCATCATGCATCAACTGTCTTCTTTTACAGACAGTAATTTTGAAAAGCCTTGATGAAATATTGGCATAGAAAACTAAAATACCGTAGATTTTTAACACGAAAACACTGTTTGAACATACATATGTGAACGTACATGGGGTAGGCGTACCCCAGTGGTCAAAGGTGTTGGACTGTGGTTTGGAAGTTCCTAGGTTATATTTTTGGAGGACCTCTTATGATATTAATGTTCAGAAAACATCATCTTGGTCCTGACAACTGCTCACCATTGCATAGCTCTAAAATATGATTTTTTGATGGTGCATTAAATTAAAAATGAGATTTAATTATTTTGCTACCTGTTTAATATAATGTCAAATTTGTTTTTGTTTATTTTATTTTTTTTTTTACAAAAGGATGAAATCACAAGGGATCTAAAGTACAGGTTTACATACTTCACATATTGTCAGTTGTTTGGCCAGCATTTATTTATTTATTTATTTATTTATTTATTTAATTCATTCATTCATTCAATTTGTGAGAACTGCAATACCACACCTGGTATTGGTATTGCAGTGAAACATTTTAGTACTGTGACAGCTCTAGTTCCCAAAGCTGCATTAAATGAATAAATAATTGTTCCTGGAAACTGACATAATCCTACATAAACATTTAGAAAGGCTTTATTCCAACAGGCATTGGCTTCCATAAAGTCTCTCTATTCGGATATACTGAGTAACATGACAATTTCTTGTTGACATAAAGATGTGTTAGAACTCTCTGAGGGCTTTCGTATTTAAAATGTAATGAAAACTGACTCTGTACTTATGCTATGCCCATGTTATATAACCATGATTGATGTGACATGTAAAACACCCAAAATAAAACTCCTAATTAACGGACAGAGAAAATATGCATAGCCCTGTCATTATTGTATCAAATCATAGTCACATAATTTCATTTGACACAAAATACAAAGTGTTATACAGTACAGTCGGCCATCATGATATTCAACTTTAACTTTAATCAGAAAATTTGCTAGACATAAAGAAATGACACTTGCGGCAACAAGAGTTTTAAAATAAGGGAAAGTAATACAAGTTCTTTAGATTAAAATATACGGTATCAAATATGTTGAGGGACTCAGCACTAAACCATGGCTGATTACAAGCATCTTGCGCTGACCAAGATCAAGGTTCTGACTGTAATATGGCCAATTTCAACGGCCTCTGTTCAGGCAATGTTCCCTGTTCTGCTATTCACGTCCCTTTGCATGAGCTTTGTCACTCTCTTTTTCTTCTCACTCCAGCTCATTATGAAGAGGCTCATAAAGCCAGGCAGCGTAGACTGAGTGATAGCTACTTGAGGTGCCACCGTTTTCCACTCCAGGGAGAAGAGCAGGGATGTTATTTCCCAAATTTGGCCCCAAGGACGAAAAAAAGCCTGTTTGATATTCATCGAGCCGGGAGTAGCAGACCAGGCAGCGTGCAGGTGAAAATCTATTCACAATGATAATGAACAAATGTCATCCGTCGGGCTTTCTCGCCTTCTCTCTTTTTTATTCTCTCTTTTTTTTTCTTCTTCTTCTTCTTCTTTCTCCCCAACCTGAGACTGATGGTTATCACAAGGTGCTGTGCATAAGTAGGCTGCATGTGTTTGGGAATGTATTCCCATCTGGGCAGGGCAGATCTGCCTGAACAAGAACCCTGTGGCACGATTCGGTTCTTATGTGAGTGCTTCCGTTTAAAGAGCTGTCATATCTGGTTGAAAAATCAGGTCACTTATGGCTTTTTTTGCTTATATCCCATCACCACATCCCTAATATACTTAAACCGGAGCTCCTTTGCTTTCACCTCACCAACAATCGGGTCAGTAATAATAATGGCTATATTAAGCCACACTCCGATCACACATTTAGCCCCTGTGTACAGCGTGTCAGCCCTTTTTTTTTTTTTTTTTTTTTTTACTAGCTGTGGTGCCATTAAATGAGAAGGTTACAAGGTCAAATGGCGCTGTCACATTTATAAGTGTGTGAGAGAGTAGGTAGGTAATGTGAGCTTTTTTTTTTTCCTCTGTTCATCTCCCTGCAGCCACACCCTGGCACTGCCATCACTCCACTTAATGTGTCAGTAGGCCATCAGAGCTCTGCCATTGCCCAGGGTGAGAATATGAGAGGAGGAGGAGGAGGTGTGGCAATGAGAAAAACTAGGATATGTCTCAATTTAGCAATACACATAGGAGGACATGAATGACAAATAGTTATCTAGTGAGAAGGATGACAGAGGCAGAGATATGTCAAGGATTAGAAAGCACAAGTCATGCCAACTCTATAGTACTTTGAATGGTATAAATACCTATAATGCGATTCTGTTTTATATTTCATACCATACAGTGTGTGTGTATATATATATATATATATATATATTCCTTTTTGGAAGCTAAATGCCGAATTGTATATATATATGCCAATTCTCGAGGAATCTACAATTAGCATAAATCCTCTTGATGGTATCACTATCTAAGCTTTAAAAAAGGTTGGGCAGGAGAAAGATCAAAGTTTAAAACATTATCTCTGGTCCAATTTAAGCGCAGAAGTGGGCATTTAGCTTCCAAAAAGGTAAAACTCTAACATTTACCTCAGTCTCTAAGGCCTTCCATTAAGTACTAGTGCTGGGGAAAAAAAGGAAGCAAAAAAAAAAAAGGTTCTTTAATTCGCTAGCGTTCCCGTACTCCAGGGTTAAATGTCTGCTGTCGTTTCCATGTATTAGCATCTGATTAGCATAGAAATGCTCACAGGGGCTAAAGCAAAGTAGTGGAGACAGGGGGAACCTGTAATTTCATTAGGTCACATGTCTAAGTGTTTAAGCTGGAGCCTACGATAATGTATTCATTGTTGTCGTACGGTCGCAGAGAGAGGCCAGCGAGATACGCCGAGTCTATTTGCCCGGGCTGGAAATGTTATGTTTGTTCTAGAAAAGGAGAGAAAAGAGGAAGAGCGAGGGAGATGGAGATGGGTTATGAAAAGCTGCCCTGAACCCATTTCTCGGCCCCAGCCCAACATGTTGTTTCATTTCAAAAAAGCTGGCTCTCTCTCTCTCTCTATATATATATATATATATATATAATTTTTTTTTTTGTGTGTGTGTGTGTGGAAAGAACCGAAGCTGGACAGCAGGATGTTTCATTTTGATCATTAGCACTAGCCTAATTAGCAGCATTATCACATAGACCAACACCAGGCCAGTGTCTAGCGCAGCAGTCGCTTGCTAAGGACACCACTGCGCCGTTTCAGCCAGTTTTTAGATCTGGAAGCTCTGTACCCACTATGATACCCTCGAATAAAGCC
>JAOVVA010000037.1:8151745-8168002 GCA_028565275.1 Leiocassis micropogon | reverse complement strand
ATATATATATATATATATATATATATATATATATATATAGAGAGAGAGAGAGAGAGAGAGAGAGAGAAAGAGAGAGATGGTTCATGTTTAGAAAACTAAAGTCGCTTAACTCTGGCCATTTTTTACGCATTTATCATCTATGCTACAGTATTTTTCAATGCTTTGTTAAATCATCTTAAATTCTTTGCTGGTTCTACATCCAAACCATGGCCTGAGAGTTGACAACCTCTGGTAAAAGGGACCTTGGGGACTGGTTTGGGAAACACTGGCATAACCAATAGCCTCAAACACAAGCTCTCAGTCTCCCAAAAGAAGGTCCTCAGGCACCCTTGTCTTAACTCCTTGAATTTCTAGGAGTACCAAACTGACAAATACACAAACAGTTTCTGATGTTGAACAGCTCACAAGACAGGCTTTTAGACCTGCTGGAATGACAGTTGGGGGAATAGGCTGTTCAAGAACAAGGCGGGGGTTGAGGGCAGCCATGCAACTTTAAAGAGACAACACAATGCAAGAATAGTTTGTTTTGTGAGAGACATGGAGAGACAGACAGGCAAAGGAGGAGAACAGGAGGGAGAAGAAGAGAAAGACATTTGATTTTCTTTTTACATCTTCAAGCAAAGCTACAGCTCTACTTTTTTGGCATTTTACTCAAGCTGTGATCTATATTTGTCAATAAAAGCTCACAGCTCTTCAATATCTTTATTAACATGGTGGAAAAGGTCTGATCATGATGCTTATTTCAGTTTGGTAAATGTAGAATTATGATGATTTATGATATATTAAGAACAAACTACAAAACAAAGTGTAGCAGATAAAAGAGTCAGTGCTTTGCTGTGCAGCTGGTGCTGTCCCAGTCTTGCAGGAGGTCTGGCTTAGCTGCTTCTGCATGCTACGAAGAGTCCAAGCACCCCAACAACAACAACAGAAAAAGCAATAAAAAGCATTCATCATGAAGGCTCTGTGAGTGCAGCAATTCATTCCGAGGGCCAGCGAAAAGAAATATCATCAATATTTGACATTGTTTTATGGAGAAGCTACTTGATTTCATCCCATGACGCCAGAAATGACCACGAATGATCAATTACCATGGTTGAGATTTGTGTGCATTTCTGTACACAGCTTACAAGGATACTGTTGTCGGACGCTGCTTTTTCTACAGATGTTTATTCCTGCCAGTGCCAGTTGGCCAGCCACCATAAACACAGCATGGAGGGTGTGAAGATTGGAAAAAAGTGGGAAAGCCAGGAATGAAGCAATACCGGGTTTAGGATTTGGTAGCTGCGGTGGCTCTCCAAGTCTATAGAGGTTTGATTTGTGGATCTAGAAGACTAATGAAGTGGTTGGCGTGCCACCCTACTTCTTTTGCAAGATCAATTCGGCGGTGTATGGCGGCGGCATGTTTTATGAATGATGGAGACCTCCTCAGGCCATCCATATACCTGAGCCTTCATGTCACCGTAGGGCCCCGTGGCACCGGGAGGCAGGGATCCAGCCATCCTTCTTGTTTGCAGCACAATACATTACAGCGAGCAGGCGACATCAGCGCTAACTGCTGAGAAAGACAGAAAATAGTTAATGACTTTGTGATCTCCTGGAAGCATTCAGAACGAGCACTCTGAAATTCGGCGAGAGACCTCGGACAGGAATCCATGCTGATAGTTATCGCCTCAATCCAGTTAGTGGCAGGTGACTGCTTGCATTAGCACATGGTAGCTTTTAACTTTAAATGATTTCCGAGGTCGCATTTTCAGCAGCTCACACATATTAAAATGGCTCGAATAGAGGAATTCATTGCTCTGACCTCTGTACTGAGAAAGACAGAGATTTTATGCATGTGTTTGGGTAATGAGAATAGTTTACCATATTTAATGCCACTTTAATGTGGTCGCTGAATTCGGAGGGTAATGGTGTGTTTGTCTAGGTGATTAAGTGCTATCTCTATCCATGTGACACTGTTGAACCTCACGATAAAAACAAGATGGGGGAGGAAAAGGCTTTTGGAAAGGTACAACCGATTTTAGCATCATTTCATCCCCCCCAAAACCAAGAGGAAGGTCTCATTATAATTAGAAGTTGTGTGCGGAGGGATATGTAAAGCAGTGTTTTAAATGTGAAGAGTTACACCCTTTGCACAGCCTCATCTGGCCTTCTCCACAAGCACATGTCAATAAGAAAAATCTGATGGTGTTTTTGCATCGGGAGATCATGGAGCCGAGCTCATCTGAAGGGTCGATGGCATTTTGAAACAGGAACATCATACATAAAGATGTCATGAGCGCTGCCTCCTGTGGAGAGGCTGAAAGGGAAAAGTAGAGCACAATGAATACTTGCCAGAGTTTTCTGGAAGTGATGAAATTTAAAGGCCTTCCTTTTTCTTTTCACTTAGATTAAAGTGAAAAAAAGGGAGGAGAAGATCAAGACAGGGAAAAAAAAGGAAACAGAGGGAGAAACAGAAAAGCAGCTCGCTCAATTCTTATACTTTTAATCTGAACTTTGAGATTGATTGACTCAGGCTGTCAGTAAATCAGGTGAGGGCTGACAGGAGTCTTCTTTTATGATAATCTGCATGTCAGGAGTGAGCAGGTTATGCAGACGGGGGAGGACGAAACACCTCTCTACCTATCAATCGAGCGCGGTTCCTCACGCGAACCCAATTCACCGCAGAACAAGAAAAGGAAAAAAGGGAAGAAAATGTGCCATGGGGACTCGTGATTGTTTCTGATATCCAAAGTGGATAAAGCCAGATACGTTATCAATAAATGTAATCGAATGGGATGGGATGGCGATAAGCCTGTGCCGGGTGCATGACTAAACGTCTATACAAGTCTTTAATATTGCATATTTCACTGACATCCTCCTCATATTCTGAGTTGTCACTGCATACACAATGAGACTTATATTCTCCTGCTGTCTGTGTGTTTCCTAAAGTCAATCAGTTTTCTTACAGAAATGGATATCTAGACCTGTAGGCAATTCAAATTGGGCAAGTTTTATTAGAGCAAAAGATATATTTTTTCCCTTTGCCCAAGTTACTATAGTTTTTTGTTTTTTTTCAATTTCTGCTTATTTTAAGATACTCTGTGATTTGAAACAAATCAGAGACAGATGAACAAGCTTAATCTGTGATGCTTCAGGTCAGATGCATCTGTTTGAGATATCAGCACTGTAGCATTGTTGAATACTGTACCTTCAGATCTCAGAGGGAAACATTAACCATTTAACCCCCATTACAGATTGTGAGTCTAAGAAGTGAAAGTAATGTATTAAAAGTTACACTGACATGACTGGTGTTGGATATGGTTAGGTATTTATGCACTATTTAAATATAAAAGTTAAATCTATAACCCTAAAGAGTGATGCTTAAAAATAAAAAATAAATCATCCATGTGGTCGACCCAGATCATCCAAAAAACATGCTGGATGAGACTGAAAATGTGGGAGGTGCAGCTGTAAATTCAGGACTCCTGCTTGTTTCTTTCTTCCTTTCTTTCATTATTTTTTATTTATTTAATTCAAGCACATTTGTACATGCAGTTAAAATTTCAGCACCCCAAAATAAAATGCCTTCCTCCATCCCTGGAAGGAACCACAGTCCATCGCATGTTTTAACCATTGTTAATCCAAGTATTTCTTCCCTGCTAATCGAAATATAATATAATATAATATAATATACTAATAAAGATACACAGCCAATATAATTTCCATCAATCCATCTAGCAACCTCTGTAGTCCAACTACTGTATTTATTTCCATTTTGTATGACGGTGGTAGGACTCTCAGGTTAACATTCACACGCAAATTAATACTCTATGGGAAAGTTGTGAATGCCAATATAGCCTAATCTGCATGTTTTTTTGTTCTGTGGGAGGAAACCGGAAAACCCGGAGGAAACCCAACAAGACCTGCTCACAGAACTGACGCTGGAATCAAACCCAGGACTTAAAGGTGCAAGGTGACAGCACTAACCAGTAAGTTCTTTACTTCTAAAAAAAAAATGTTCTTGCCTGAAACTAGGGCTGCACAATTCGATAAATTTTTTTTAATTACGATTATTTTGACACATGCGGCAATTGTGATATTGAACCATTATATCATTTTGTGTTCAAACAATGTTAATTTTAATTTTCTTTTTTTCTATTGTAGCGTTTTTATTTCGAACTATTATACATTAAGCTTTTTCGATTTGGACCAGACCAGGGCCAATATAAGCAAAAAAAAATCAGCACTCCTACACTCTCAGTAAAAAATAAAAAATAATAAACACCCAACAGCTTTACCTTCAGACAAAATTTTTATACAGAACCCCAGAACTGAAAATAAAACACACTCAGTAAGCTAAGAACCCTAAATTATCCAAAGAACCCTTGAAGAACCCTTATATTTCTCCTAGAAGCACACAACCTGAATAGCCCAGGCTTTTTCTTACAAGCTGCAATCTGTTTTTTTGCCCCTCAAGTAAAATCAGTTTAAAGGTAGTATAAATATACACTCAGACACGCACACACACACGCTTTTTCTTTTCTAACACTCTGATATTCATATGAATGCACACACGTGCACACAAAAACATAAACACGCATGCATACACAGGCAAGTTTTACAGGCAGGTCTTTCAGAGCACACACACACACACACACACACACACATATCCTGGCACGGTCATGCACATGCGTGAACGCAGGCACGCACACAGCTGAAAGCAGTCTACTGAGGGAAGATTGACCACAAGATAACTCTCAGCAGTGAAACCCTCTCTTGTTCCCTTGAGTGTTCTTACATTTATTTTCCTTTATATATTATTCAAAGTTAAAATAATTAATTCAGGATATTAAATCAAGATGTTGGAAATCAATCCAAACCCTCTTCCAGCCTGGCTTTCAGTACAGTAACTGGCTCTGCTTAAGGCCAACTTCAGCGGAGAGGTTTGTGAGGAACTCACATGGCACCTGATTGGCTGCTCTTTTACTGTATAACAAATGGCTGTGTAGAAAATGAATGTTTTGGTTATTTAGCATTTAAGAGCTTCAGCTCTGAGTTGCTGCTACTAGGAACACTTAACATTGTAATGCATGGATAAAGAAATGGCTGTAAATGTAGCAGTGTGCACTTTTCCTTACTGAGGTCACCTCGGACTCACGCTGATCTAAATCCATATCTGGAGTTCTGTATAGCTGGGCTGTGACAATTTCTAATGTTTATAGAGCTATATAAATAAAATTGGAATTGAAAGCATTTAGAGGACAAACTTTCCCAATATAATTGTAATGAAAAATGTATTTTATAGACAACAGTCTAAGAAAATTATTTTGTTATACTTGTTTAAAAAAAGTGACTGTAAATTTTACAGTGATGCACTGGCAACATGGTTACCAAGAAAAGTACTGTAATGAAAATTACAGTGCAAACACTGTCAAACTGGGACTTTCTACCATGCAGAATAACAGAACACAGTTATGAAAGTAAAAGCTCACTTTATTTCTCTATATAATCCCCTGCTACACTAATGCACTTATCCTAGTGTGTCACTAGTGCTCGTATACACACGCTCGCACCCACACACACGCACGCACGCACATGCGCGCAAACACACACACACACACACTATAGACTGCTCAGATGTATAATGAGATAAAAATGTAAGTTGCTCTGGATAAGAGCGTCTGCCAAATGCCTAAATGTAAATGTAATAGACAATTTAGGAACGTACTGTGGAAGGAAACCGAAGTACCCGGAAGAAACACACACACACACACACACACACACACACACACACAGACCATAGGCAAGAATCGAAATCTTGGATTTACAGAAAGTTAAAAAAAAAAAAAAATAGAAAAAGAACAAAATGCAGATAATGTTTTGTTTGTTTGTTTGTTTGTTTGTTCATTTATCTACACTAGAGACCCATCAGAAAGTCTATCAAAAGTTCTTTTGCAAAGAAGGTCCTTTTTATTAATAAAAATAAATTAAATAAATAATAAATAAATACATTTTAGCAATATAAAGCCATATATGGTGATTTGCAAGGACCAAGCACCCTTTCATACACCGTGCCACCACCATCCAGCTCTTGCCAAGTTACATAGAACACCACAGAGACCAGAAGAAAGTGAAGAAATCTTGTGACATTAAATCACCATTTGAAATGTTAACCCCGTCAAAAGCTATTGGGCAATAACGGCTATGATGTTCAAGTATATTTTCACAGTCAACATTAAAAATGAATTTCTAGATTAGCACACTGTTTTCAGCATGAAAATCAGTTATTTGAACTTCACCCCATTCTTTGTGGATGACCACACTACAAATAGATAATCAGATAGTTAATCGTTCTAGGGGCTTCTTGGTAGGCAGAAGAGGGGGATGGATTCATGACTCATGAAATATGGACATAAGCATGAAACCGCTTTGCTGTAGTAGTACCATCACTCAGATTGGGTTCCTGAGTAGTGGAAGCGAGGACAACATACTGACCAAGTTTCATGTTTCTTTGACTTTCACAGAAGATGAAGACAATTTATTTTTATGATTTCCAAGTGTTTCAGAGGGTCAATGGCTCATCTTTTTTTAAATTTTTTTTTAAATTTACTTTAACAAACCAAATTACACAATCCTTTTACACTATTTTCTTTACAGTCATTGTATATTGTACATCTAGCATGCTTTCCACTTAGGCAGAAATAAGCGTGTATTGTCTGGCTCGTGAAACTGAATCCTTGACATCTGCATGATCTCTATATTATCGTATTGTTTATGTGCTTTCTGTCTCCCAGAGAAGACACAGTGGCTACCCTGCTTATGGGAAATCGGCTGCCCATCCCGATTCTCCCGGCAAATCAATACTCTTGTGAGATGACACCGCAGTGGACTTATCATACTTTATGATGATGGCTAGCTAATTTTGGAATGGACACTATTTTACCCTCCTCTTTGGTGACAGGCATGGTATAACTTTGCATTAAAAATGTCAATCAGGCCAGAGGAGAGGTTTGGGTCTAGGGAGGCCAGATGCAGGGTAAATTTATTGATGGAAAATGTATCTATATACTCTTAGAGACACTCTTAACCCCAAATCTGGATGCAGGTAATAATTCCAGGTTATTAAAATGACAGGATGCTGAAGCACTCACAGAGGTAAAGAATGTAAAGGGCTCGACCTGTCTATTAGTGGGTAATATTTCTCTTTCTCTCTCTCTCTCTCTCTCTCTCTCTCTCACACACACACACACACTCTCACACAAAGCAAGTTGACCATACATGCACAGCCACATGAAAATGACCAAACCAAAAACATGGCACAAGAGAGACAATCATTGTAGATATACCAGCATGAGAGAAATTGCTCATAACACACACACACACACACACACACACACACACACCATATTTACTACATGGTGACATAAAGTTTTTTCTATATGTTGTCTTTACACCTTTTTATAAAACTCACCTGTACATGCATACTGTACATCGATAATTTAGTCTCATGCTAAAGAAACTTTATTATTATGAAATTAAATAAATTATATGTTTTTCTTCATAAATTGTCCTCTGAGTCTCGCATCTTTCCCAAAATCTCACTTCTAATTGTTTAATCCGCTTGAAGACTTTTATAGATTTATCTGTATTCTCGGTCACCATACATGTACAGCCACATGAAGATGACCAAAGAGTGTCATGGGTCATAAAAATGTACACACACACACACACACACACACACACACCATAGTTACTGTATAATTTACACAGGTTACATAGAGATTTTAGTAGTCATTTATTTAAATGTAATGCACCTATACATTCATACATAGATCATTTACTCTCATGCAAAATAAACGTTTTATTTTGTTTCTGTTCATGGAATCAAATAAATCATACCATGGACCGATTTATTTTTCTTCATAAATTGTCCTCCGAGTCTCGCATCTTTCCCAAAATCTCGCTTCTAATTGTTTAATCCGCTTGGAGACTTTTATAGATTTATCTGTATTCTTTGCAATACTGTAATGTTCTCCAAGCTCTTTTGAAAATGACAATCAATATCTGTCCTAAACATCAACGTGAGTAATTGCTCTAATTAGCACGCATTGCTAATTTCATATTAATAGTCTGGGTGCAGGACAGTCGGTTTGATTTCCACTGCACTAAAATGTGGCTTATTTCACGTCCGCCTGCTGCTCGAATGCTGAAGTCAAAACACAAAAATGCACACGTACCCACACAGACACGCGTGTTCACGTGCAGCAAACACGGCCTGGTTTTCCAGTCACGTCAATGGTGAGAGTTAAAGGCTGCGTTGCGACATTGAAAGACCTGTCGAAAGTGTCTGGTGTTATATCGTGTAAGCTTCCCCTGCCATTAGCTCACGCTGACCTTTCCTGCAGCTTCCTTCTGTCAGACTCGTACCACCCCTCGGTGAATATGTGTGTGATGCGTGTAGCTGATTTTTGATGTGCATTTTGAATTCATTCCTCTTTCAACTCTCTGGCAAAATGTAGAAATGCAGCAGTAAAAACTCAGGATTTTAAAGCAGAGTCACAGACGTACTGTATGGAGCAGACAGACATTTGTCATCCTTTTTTAAAAAAATTTTTATTGTCGTTCCTCTTGATGTGCCATAATTGTGGATTAATTTAAGAATAGTGTGAAGAAATCAATAATGAATTAATTTAAGGATGAAGGAAGTCATTAAAAGCAATAAAGACAGAGGTTATGATGGAAATGGTATCAGTAGACAGAAAGACAGACAGAGAAGAGGTGTAAGTGAGATAGGGAGAGAGAGAAAGGGAGGGAGAGATGATGAGATGGACTCGAGGGAGGCTGGTGTCACTCCAACGATGTCGTTAAAACATTTTTGCACAATTAAAGCAAGTCAAAGGAAAGCTGTACTGTCAGTGCAACGCCTGATCTAAGTCATTTGGCAGTAACATTTCCTGGCAAGTCCAGGCTTTAACTGATGACGTGTGTGTGTGTGTGTGTGTGTGTGTGTGTGTGTGTGTTTATTTTGTGTGTGTTTATTTTTGTGTCACAAAATATTATATTTGCATCCTTTTTTTTTATTTCTCTTGTACTTTCAGGGCCAGGTTAATGTAATTACCCACTTTTTTGAAATAGTTATTTTTTTCATTTTTTATGCCTACATATGGCATAATGGTGTATTGGTTAGTACTGTAGCCCCGCACCTCCAAGGTCGAGGGTTCAATTCCTGCCTCGGTGTTGTGTGGGTCGAGTTTGTGTGGTCACCCTGTGCTTGATGGGTTTCCTCCTTTGTATTTGTGTGTGTGTGTATATATGTACACACACACACACGCATATGCATACAGTATATATAACAAGGCACACACACAGGCACCACTTAGCCTTAAACCATTGACATTAAAACCACCTTGGCCGGCCAGGAGGGCTCTACGAGACCTCTGGAGGTGTGCTGTGGTGTCTGGAGCGCACACGTGCATCTGTTGGGTGCTGTGGGGTGGGGCCTCTGTGGATCAGCCTTGTTTGTCCAGCACATCCCATGGGTTCTCGATTGGATTGGGATATTAGGAAATTTGGAGGCTGGACAACAACCTTGAACTGTTTGCCTGCTAAGCTCTGTATGCAGCAGGATCTCTATTGTGGGCAACATGAACTTTTTTAGGTGATTTGTGCTGCATAGGCTTTTATGTGAGATCGGACCAGATGGCCTAGCCTTTGGGTGAACCTTGGGTGCACATTATCCTGTCACCAGTTTGCTGATATATAATAGATAATCAGTGTTATTCCATTCACCTGCCAGTACTGTTAATGTTATGCCTGATCACCACTGATATTTTTAAGGCAAACAGTGGACACATAAACTATAATTTCATTTCATTTATGTTGTACTGCTCACAGGGTGGCACGGTGACACAGTGGTTAGCATCGTCACCTTGCACCTTCAAGGGTTCGATTCCCACTGGACCTGTGTGCATGGAGTTCTGCTAAGTTCCACATATATACGCTCACAGATTGAGAGTATGCACCTCCTATCCAATTGTACTCTTTTGAGCCCTTTTCACACAGAAAAGTGGTGTTCATCACAACATATACATATATGACCCTATTGTGACATCAATACTGTACATCCCTTTGCATCTAAAACAATAAGGCTGGATGAACACAGTGTTGAGATGTAAGCCATGCACATTTAAATCACTCACCTATTGCAGCGATTGCTCAGAGCTCGCCGTCGCTTCAGTTTTTCTCCAAATTCTCACTGAACAAAAGATTAACTGACCAAAAACAAACAAACGGGAAAAAAAATGACTGCCTTGAAGTCTGGCAGAGCTCTGTCAAAGTAGACAAAGCCAAGTTCGTGCAACCAATTAAAATGAAGAAGGCAGGATTTGTCAGGAAAATGTCATTCATGTTATATATCTTACTTTGTCTCTTAATGCCAGAATGAGGCCAGTGCTGTCTATTGTACTTTGAAATGCTTGAAACAGTTTAACATGTTTGATCTGCTCTAAAAATAAAAGCCTGCCACCGCTGCTCAGTCTCAAGCTCAGTTGATCCTTCAGTTCATTGTTTTTGATGCACTCCAGCTTTAAAGATGTCAGATGGGTACATCTGAGCTACTCTATATAAGATATCAGCATGTTATATCAACTGCTAACTGTTTACTGTTTTTTTAAGGCTCTCGATGAATTCTACGTCACACAGATCTCATCTCTCATTTGCAATCTCTAAATGATATAGCAAACACACCCCTGTTTTATTCCTTTATCTCTAGGTGAGCCTCAAGACTAAATCTGTATTTGATTAAAGGTCAATGTTGATCCTTGTCCAGATCCTCAGTACTTCCTGACAAATAATGCTAAGCAATACTAATGTAAAGAAATCCCTAAATCCAATTTAATTCCTTCATTCATTAATATCAGGATTCCAATGAATCTGTAACATCTTCTGGTAACACTGAACATGATACAGAAATAAACCCATAGATGGGACACTAGAGCATCCCATCAGGATTGAACCAGAGATGCTGGCGATGGGAGACGTCAATGCTACCTGCTGCACAAATATCTCAATATAAAAACCACCTATTCCACCTCAACCCAATAATAATAATAATGGAACCACTCTCTGACTGCACGGCATTAAACTATATGACTTCATGTTAAGCTGATTGTTGTCCTTCATAAGAACTGATAAAGTTCTACAGTGCTGGGATGATTGATGCATGGAAGGTGCTGAACACACAGCTGTGTGTGTGATACACAGACCCTAACACTGATTCAGCCCATAAAGCTGACACGCAGACAGCCAAGCCACAGGCGTCTGGACTGGGTTAATGGAGAATGGGCCAAGGCTCGGGGTAATGTTGTTGGATAAATGATTATTGATTAGATAAAGGTTGAGTTAATCATTAGCCTTCATCCGTTTTACCCACTGACTCTGACCTTTCCCTTCACACTGCAGTTTTCCATATGATGATTTGATCATCTCTCTTTCTTTCCTCTCTAGCTTGCTCTAGCTCTCCTTTTATCCAACAATAGAGAGAGAGAGAGAGAGAGAGAGAGAGAGAGAGAGAGAGAGAGGAAAAGAGCAAGAGGAGGAAATGTGCTCTATAGGCATCTTAATAGATTTGGTGGAAATCTGAAACGTACAGTAAAAGACATCAAAGCAACACAGATTATTAGGTATTATTACTAATGAAGCTTTAGTAAAAAAGGTTTTGATTGATTAAAAATGTAAGAAATGCGTGAAAGACAAAATGTGAATAGAAAGAAAAAAGAAAATATATTACTATGTTTGAATACAATATTTGCGTTTTTTTTTCCCCCTCTAAATGACTTACACACTAACAGCTTTATAATAACCACACATAGAGCCGTCATCTGCTGAGCACTTTAGCGTGTTTGCACTTCACATTTACGGCATGTGTCTGTGTGTATATGAGAGAGTTCTCTGCTTGTTACGACACATTAAAATCCGGTTTCTATAGCAGCTGTATTTATTGAATTACTCTGAATTTCCCTCTTAATCGACAGCTAACCAGCTCCAGAAGCTTTCTCCCATCTGGGCGCAATCAGCGCAGGAAATCCGCCGCTTCCCTTTTCTTCTATTTATTCACAAAGCCGTGCTGGAATCGCGATGTTTATTTAAAGTAATGCTGCACAGAGAACTACTGCGCTGAGGGAAGAAAATGAAACGTTTTCACACAGAATTACATTTCCCAAAACAATTGTTTCTGCCACTGATCCCTTTTCTGAAAGGCCTGGCTCTGCTGCGATCAGACTAACTGCTACACGGCTTCGTTTCTACACTCGGCCTTTATCATGTAGAATAGGAAAGCCTGAGAGGATCGGATCTGACTGGGCTGGGCTTGTTGGGTATTTGGTATTCTGTAGAGTGTGAGGCTGAATCTTTCAACAAAACAGTGTGCAAATTACTGACAATGAACTCTTTTTATTGAAGATTTTTTTTTTACACATAGTGTTTTTGTACATGCTGAATGTATTTGCATAGCTAACTACTAAATATATTCTTATTTCTCATTTTTGACCAAATAATGTACATGCATGTTGCATTAAACACAGTGTTAAACTTTGAGCATTAAGCCACATCACATGTGAAACCCAGCATTAACATACAGTACAGTACCAGTCAAAAGTACAATACTGGATTTTTCTAAACCTATGAAATAACACATATGGCATTAAGGAGTTTAGATACAACATCAACAGCCAGTTGTGTTATCTTACTGCATGCTGTTCTGGAATAGTTTTTGCAAGACCAGTGTTGTGTCGAGTGCATTTGCAAAACTCATCAAGCACCATGATGAAACTGAAGACCATCCCAAGAAAGCAAACCAAAACCTACCTCTGCTGCAGATGAGAAGTTCATTTAGAGTCACCAGCCTCAAAAATGAACAGCAGCATCAGATTAGAGCCGGTTTTACAGAGCATAGGTAGTGGACACATTTCAATATCAACTGTTCAAAAGAGATGATTGTTGCTTCATGATTGTTTTAAAACGTAAATAGAAATAAAAATGAGGAAAGACCATGAAATTAGAAGGTGTGTCCAAACTTTTTACTTATAGTGTACATACAGTATGTAAGTGTTTATATTTATACCACAGCAGCGTGGCACTGATTACATTTAACAAAGTTAACAAAGAACTACACATCATACTTTTTATCATGGAACATCCAGGAAACAAGAAAACAAGCTACGTCCAGTAATCATTTACATAATAGTAGGCATAATATTCGTAGGCATTCCCTTACCATGTTCTTTTTTTAACTTAATTAGCCCAACAAAAAATAAATAAATCAGCTTGCAAAGACATCCATCCTAAAGACTTTTCTCATTCTGGAGACTTTTCTCATTCTGGAAAAACTTTACCACATTACCACTGACTGTTTGCCACATTACCACTGACACTGAAGACTTCCAAAACTACCAAATAAACATTTCCATCTTAAAAAGTTAACATTTACACATTTCGTGTTTTTTTAAAAAATTAATCTGCCATACAAATCCCTGTGTAAGATGTTACCATGGAAACAATAGCATAGTAATATGAAAGAGAGAGCGCTAAACTTGTTGTGCTGTTATAGAAAATTCATTAACACCTCCTGACCAATCAGAACGAAGAATCCAACAACACTATGGTAGAATATTAAAAACGTATTTTTGTTTTTTTTTATTATCATCATTCATTTGATCTCACATTCCAGCAGCGTTTTATTTGCACCCACAGTTGCTTTCGTATGGAGCGCCAAGCACAGGAAGGTGTTAGATATCTTTTTCCCCCTCTTGTTTTTCCACCTCCAGGGATTGATTTCCAAACTACACTTTCCCTTATGAACCTATCTTATTTGAATCCTGTTGCGCTGATCTCTGTGTATTATCTGGATTAGTTTTATTTTTAATTTAAAAGAGATGACCCTAGTCAGTGAGCCATCTATTGGTAAGTACTGAACACAACATGCGGTTTCATCAAGAGCTGCTTTTATGAACTGCTTTTAAAATGGATTTTTTTTTTTTGTCCAACTAATGTTGGCATGTCTTAAACAAACACAACAACTTTAAGGAGGACTCGTTCGCAACGACGTTGTAATATTTCATCTTAAAGAGGACAACACACAAGAAATATTCAGTGCATAAGCTTTAATTTTCATATTTCAGAATACAAAACGTGTTTTTTCAAAGAGAGAAAGTGGACTGTAGGGCTGTGAAGTGCTGCGTGTTTGACAGACAGGCCAAAGCTTCGGCCTCATGAAAACATAAGCTGCTCAAGCGGTTCTTTATGATGATGAAAACCATATGGATGTAAGTTACACAGCTTAAATAAGCATTTGCACAACTTGCTGGCCAACTCTGCACACCCGGCTGACTAAGAAAATAATTAGGATTTGTGAGTGGGGGCAAAGCACAGAGTCTAATATGCCTCAAATACACACCTACATCCACACACGCACACATACATACGCACACTTGTGTTTTTCATAACCCTTAAGTCCAGATGAACACATGCAACCAGTGCAACTAATTTTCTAGAAGAAAAACTATTAAACTTTGAAAATAGGGTGTTAATATATCTAATGTTTTTGTGCAGAGTAGAAATAAATGTTATATACCGTTAATCCAGTGAGATGATATTTTACAGTCATATAGGCTGCGATGCCTTTGGGTTTCTGAAGCATGATCTGGTGTGAATGGAAATGCATTTGATGTGCCACCCACATCCTGATCTCCTGCATTCTCAGCCACATTCACAATTATTTACTCATTCCTCCATTTGAAACTTTTTCTTTCCCTCGCGTGCCCTCTGTCTTTCTCTTTCTCTACTTTTGTTCCATCTCTAAATTTTTCATTCGCGCATCTGCACGTGCTCGTATTGTGACTTGTCATTTAGCTCTAGCAAAGTGAAGCGGCCGCACTTTCGGCTCCGAGAGCCGATAGAAGGATGTAACTGTGATGTGATGTGAAAAGGTGTAGACGACAGGAGCTGATATCTAAATGTGCTTCCTGTGTTCTGCCTACCCCGGTGCTGTCAAAGCCCACTTCAGGCTAGGCAGCCCTCTGATGGTGGATGTGTGCACGTCATGGTGATGAGATGGTGATCATGATGGGTGGGTGTGTGTGTGTGTGTGTGTGTGTGTGTGTGTGCATGAAAGGAAATATGAGAAGAAAGACAAGGAGATGGGAGATGAGTGGGACTTCGACAGAGCAACAATAGAACTGTGTTGTCTCAGACAGACTCAGACAGACAAAACATCTCCTCTTGTGTACATGATCTGTTGTCTATGTTGTGTCTAATATCTGTCTATATAGCATTAACTCACCGAATTGTTTGTGTGCGTTTAGGCCTACCACCTGACTCAGCTATTTTAACATAGACATCGAGAAAGTATAAAAGAGTAAAAGTATAAGACATTGAGAGAGTATAAAAGAACAGCTGAGTGCACAGTAAGTATAGAAAAAGCAAACACACATAAATGAGGTATTAGAGAGTACAGGTTGCGTTATAGTCAATGATTGTAGTATAATAAGTGGCAAAATTCCTATTGTTTGAAGCTGGTTTTGAATCAGCCACACGATTATAAAAGAACTAAATATCTGCTGATTATTGTACAAAACAGCTAGCTATTAATTCGACTGTAGATTTAATTTTCGAATCTACATTTATATGCTAGTCTTTATAATATATGAAGAGGCACACCTTTATTTAATAATTTATTGTCAGACCGGTGAGTCGTGTCACTGTCTCATAGCTCCAGCGTCCTTGATTCGATCCTGAGCTCGAATTACCGTGTCTGTTTGGAGTTTCATGTTCTCTCGTGTCCATGTGGGTTTTCTCCATGTTCTGCAGTTAAAATGTACCTGTAGGTGGACTTGCAACTCTAAGTTGTCCTCATTTGTGAGTGTGTGTGTGTGTGTGTGTGTGTGTGTGTGTGTGTGTGTGTGTGAGATGCACTGGCATCCAAAGTGTATTAACATCTCATACATACCTGTTTTTCCCCAGACTTGACTCTGGATCCACTACAGCCATCGGCAGAATAAAGTGATTAATAAAGATATTAAAGGGTCCTCCTTCTAAATCCCCCCTCCTCTTTTCCCATACACATACATATACTGTATACACACACACACACATACATACATACATACATACATACATATATATATATATATATATTTATTTATTTTTTTTTGTATATGAATAGAAAATAAACATGTATGTCCTTTCCACAGACTCTAAATCCCAATCCAGCATTTTCTT
>JAOVVA010000037.1:8141297-8151472 GCA_028565275.1 Leiocassis micropogon | reverse complement strand
TTATTTTTTTTTGTATATAAATAGAAAATAGACCAAACTGATCAATTTGACTCCACTTGTCGAAATAGACTAGTAAGTCAGAATCTTGCTAAATGAGTTAAACTTAAGCATGCGTATACTGTAAGTGTGTGTAATTGATATTGTGGGTGCTGACCTTTTATCCAAGATCACTTGCAGATCATTGATCATTAATCTTCATTCAGGAACCCTTATAGAAAACGAAGAAAGGGAAACAAATACATAACACTGTTTGGGATTATTGTTTATACTATAAAAAAAGATAAATGTTACATAAAAAAAAACATTTTTATAATACAATATATCTAAACAACTTCTCCTGACGTCTTTGTGTTCTCTGCATAACGTCGCCACCGATTTCTCGGTGATCAACACTAAAGAAGCGCGAGAGTCGTGATGTGATGTTGAAGGCCAGTAGAGTCGTGTTGGTCTGCAGAGGCTGCGAGGTGCTACTTTCTCACCTGTTTTAAAAATAGAGACAAAGAGGTCGCAAAGCTGAATTAATCATATGATTGTAGTGTCCACTTAATATTGGTTTCCATGGCACCGGCTGCGCAAAGATTACCATCTGAGACGAAGCAGTGATTGGCATTGCACCGTCTGCCTTTATTTTTGCTCACAGTCTGAACACTGGCGAATCGTAATTACACATTAGGCTCTTAGAAATCATGCAAGGGTTGGTTAATTAAGCTAGTTGTCCTTCATCGTTGTTGTATAAATGAGTAGATACAATAAAAAAATATATGTGCATGGATGAGTAAGTGTGTGTGTGTTTGTGTGTGTGGTTAGGAGGTCATTATCCATTTAAACCTAGAGGAAAAGGAGTACTCGCTAAAAGAGAGAGAGAGGTGACAAAGCAGCATCTTAAAATGCTTTTCAACCCTTTTAATGCAGCTCTCTGCCAAAGCGTTCAATTAGGGATAAGTTATAAAAAAAAATAGGTAGGTAGGTATGGACACTGAACAAGTTTTGAAAAGGAAAGACATCAGTTCATTCTTGGAGCAAACATGAAAAGCGAGAACGAAGCACTTTCACAAATGTCCTTTTAATATTTGTGAGTTTTCGAATTTAAAAAGTGACCTGAGGGAAATATGAAGCACAACTAGAATGTGTTAGTACAAACCTGAGCCAAAGCAAAGGCCAAGCATTTATTTATTTATTTATTTATTTATCTTGCTTGCTTGTGTGAGGCTTTTTTTATTTCTGGTCAAGCCATCTACTCTGATGGATCATACACACAAAAAAAATATTTTATATATATATAAAATGTGTGTGTGTGTGTGTGTGTGTATAAAATAATGTCACTAATAATACATGCCGCCACTGTTTCTCTCTTTAGGGAGTTGTTAAAATGTGTATTATGTCCCGCACTTACACACACACACCCTCACACTCCCTCGCTCCATCTCACTGTGTCTCTCCCTCTCTCTCTCTCAGCAGGAGATCTTTGTCCTGTTTTGCAGCTGGGTCTCTGACCCTCTGCGTTTCAGCATGTGACCTCCGACCCCAATACTTCCGCTTTAAAAGAACAAGTCCCCCTAACCCTTCTGTCCTGCCAGCATTCTGGCATCACTCTCAGAAAACGCTGAGTGGATTTCTCGTCACCATGGGGATTTCTAATGATAACTAGTTATAAAATCAATTAGACAGCTTTTACCTGCCATAAATAGCTTTTATCTTTTCTGCCTTTGCTTTATAATAAGAAAAAAAAGGAGCTTGCCATGTTACAGAAATTGCTAAACTTAGAGTCTACTTCCAAAAAAATGCTAAATTAACATTTAATCACAGAAAACGTCATCAAGGGGCGTTCGAGTCAAGCCAGGACTTCTCATGAATAAAGGCATAAACACAATGAACATTTACAGAAGACTTCAAGCACAGTACGGTGATGAGACATCACCTCATTGAACATTTTAAAGAAGGCCATGAGTGATGATCCTGGCCAATGTGGCTCTGAGCCCACTGTAGTCATTCCTGAGAACACTCAGCGAGTGGGAAGCCTGATCCTTGAAATGGTTCCCACCATGAAAATCGATGGATAACTGGAGACACATCTGTCTGTGGGAATCGGACAAACAATCATTCAAACGCACCACTAGTACATTACAGGAACTCGGCTGGGGGTTATTGCCACAGTCCTGACCTCGCTCCAAGACATTCCCACATGTTTGGGCCATTAAAGAAGTTCCTGGGAGGCCAGCGATTCAGACATGAAGCAGCCAGTCTGATCATGCCTCCGGCATACTGAGGAAAGTTTCTACCTTGATAGTATCCGTTGGGATGAGTGTTTCAATTTCAAGTTAAACTTTTATTTGTCACATACACAACTATACACAGTATGATATATGCAGTGAAATGCTTATATGACTTACATGACTGAAATGATTAAATGTCCAAAAAGTAGAAAGATTCCAAAACAATGAAAATATTGCACTAAAGAATATAATAAAATTAAAATGTAATTAATTCAATTAAATTACAATTTGCACATTCTGTGTAATTTATATATTGTATATATTTCTGTTTATAAAGTATTTTATTGTAATTTTGTAGATGGACATGGACAGTCGTATAAGCATTTCGCTGTGTACAGTATGGATGTGTACGTAACAAATGAAAAAGTAATTTAAATAAGAATTTGTGAATCTTCAGTCAAATAAAAAAATTTAAATAAAAAATAATTGCGCTGTAAATGTACAAAAGTTACAAAGGGCTAAGAAATATTAAAATACCAAAGTATAAAAGTGTAAAAAAATATATATATATGGTGTATGGGTATGACACCAGCAGTATGATCAAAACATGCAGTATGAGATATGTGTGTGTCAGCAGCAGTGTGACTGTCCATGTCCTAAACTGCAAGTCAGTTCAATCAAAAGTCCCAAAACAAAGTTTCGTACAAAAAAATAATAATAATAATTTATGTAGAGCATCAGACATGCTAATGTAAATCTCTGTGTAATTCTACAGTGTTGTACTACAGTATAAACTTGCCGACGTGCTTTCGAAAGAGATCAAAAAGAACCAATGATGAATGTAACGCATATAATAGCAGGTGCTATGAGCCTTGTTGTCTGACACATGTTTCTTCTGGTTGGCCGTTATACTGTGGCATGAGGTAAGATGTATAACAGTGTTGATGAAATCTGGCAGGAAGCGTAGAGCCGCTATTGCTCCAGTGTCACCTCTGCTAGCATCTCTTTTTAGCTGCAGGGACGCTAATCAGTGGCCTGTAAAGGAGAACGCTAGGCTGCAGGGAGCATGTTTACCCACTCATCAGTACAAACACATAAACACAGGACGTGTACTAGCCATGGAGCACCGTGTGATTCCACATCTGAGTGTGGCCGGGGGTCCTGATTTATCAGTCATTACATTCGAGTCTGTCATTTTAACTCGGCCATGACGCTCATTTGTACAGTGTGCTCGAGCGAGCTTTCCCTGCTAAACATCTCAGGCGTGAGACAGCCTGGACGGGGGTTAACTGCAAACACATGACCACTGTCATACGAACTTGTTTTAAGGTAGACGACTAAGGGAGCGTTTCTGTAGCTCTTTCTTTCTCTTTCTTTCCATTTCACAGCCTGTGACCACTGCCTCTAGTTACTGTCTCTCTGTGTCTGTGTCTCTGTCTCTTATTACCACCGTCTCTTGAAGTGTGTGTGTGTGTGTGTGGTGTGTGCGCTGCTGCGCCGAGTGGAGAGGGAATAGTGGAGGCCGAGGATGTCAGCACAAGATAAACACCAGCACAGTCAAGTGGCTTTGAGAGAAAGAAAAAGAGACAGAGAGGGGCGGATCCTATGAGCTGGCTCTTTTCTGTAGTACGAGGACGTGAGTATAGTACACGAGCTGTGCGGCCAGTTCAGCGCACCTCGGGTACATCTTTTGATCTTCCTCTTTCCTGACGCTGCTTTTTCTCTTTGACCAGACAATCCTTAACATCAGGACTCCCTCCTCCTGCGAAGACACCTTCTGTGTTGTAATCCATGTCAAGTCTGGTTTGTGCCGCCTTCTCAGAAACTTTTGGAAGATCAGAAAAAGATGGGAGAATGAGGTGGTCTAACATAAAAGGTACACCAACAAAAAAGACCTTGAGACCTTTTGATTCTACTAGTCAAAAGTTTGGACGTCTCTTCTAACTTTGTATTTCTTTCTAAAACAATGCTGGAGGCGTCCAAAAAATTCTGTAATTTCCTTTCAGCAGTTGATATTGAGATGTACAGTATGCCCTGTAAAGCCCTGTAAAGCCTTCATAACGGCTCTAATCTGAGATGCTGTTCATTAATTTGTGATTTTTAAGGGCTGATAACTTTAAACTAACTTTTAGCATATAGGTAGAGTTTGGTCTTGGATTCCTGAGATGGACTTTCACCACGCTGCTCGATTGGGTTTTGCAAATACACATGACGATACTGTTTCTGCAAGAACTATGTCAGAACAGATGACCGTTGCCTCTTAAAATAACAAAAGATTGTTGATGTTGTTTTTATTGTTATGTAATTACCTAATGTGTTATTTAATAGTTATGAAATTTCCTCTATTGTTCTGGAATGAAGAAAATAAATCACTAGACAAAAAACATTGTATTAGAAGTTGTGTCCAGACTTGAGACTCGTGGTCACATGAGGGCGTCGACAATGGTGCGACTACTGACACATAATACTACACAGTGCAGCCATGATTCAATTCAGGTTTTAAGAAAGGGCATAGATAACAAGTGATCAAGAGTGTATAAAGTTAGGTTTTGGTTTCGGAATGTGCATGACTTTGCATGAATCCATAAATTCAGAAGAACTCCATGGACTGCGCAAATATCACGTGACTGCCATCTTTCCGACTGCTGTGCGAACTCTGCTTTTGATTCATAAGTGTTTAGTGCCACTTTACATCTCCTCTTTGCAAAATCTCTTACTGTTTGCTTGCATCATTTTCTTTTTAACTCCGTTAGCCATGTTTCTTCTTCAAATGTTATAATAAACCCTAGACTAAGTATGGCTTTTGGAAATAAAAAAAACAACAACTATATATTAGGAAGACTTTCCTTTTTTATTATTATTATTGTGACACATTTATTTTGGGAAATTTGTCATCTTATACAATTTGCATTTTTAAGATATGTTACTTAAAGCCGTGTAAAAGACTCTACAGTACATCATTGTGTTTAGATGATGTGAAGAGCGGGTGCCATTTTTTTTCTTGAACAGACATTAAAACACACTTTCACTTATTACTATGTGTTGTTTATTTCCTGCCGTCGATTTCCTGTCTGATAGACGGCCTGTTCCAGGCTTTCAGTGTCGAGCAGTTTCCACTAAACCAGGCCGCACTACATACTCTCTAGGTTTATTAAAAAGGTTTTCCTGTTTGACTGAATATTATGAGTATAATAATCTCCTTCCTACATTTTAGTCCGCATAGATACACCTCTAACATAGCTTTTCTACCATTTCTACCTTTTCTCTCACTTTCATCCTCCCTCCCTATAAGAGGTTAAGACATCTGTTTGTGCGGGAGGAGGTCTGATGACTAAAGTGTGTGTGTGTGTGCGTGTGTGTGTGTGTGTCTGTAAGCATTACTTTCCTTTGAGCCTGTGTGTATACGTGATGAGGAAGGAGGGCTGACAGAGAGAGGCCATATCAGTGCCATATCACACCTAATTAATAAAGCTGGTCCGTGCTAATTAAAAAAGTGTGATTAATGCCACTGCCAGGATTTCATGGCACACTGTGGTGTCGTTTTGAGTCACAGATCTACCGCCACGTAGAGTAATAGCACAGACCCCCCCCCCCACACACACACACACACCTCTGTCATGAATATGAGAACTACAGTTTAAAAAAAGGAGAAAAATAAAATCAATTTTTTTAAGAAGAAGCACAGCGTTTACTGATTTTCACGTCACAACATCCTTCATAGAAATGCAGCAAAACTACCAGCTTTGAGATAGATAAAATGAAAACTCTGGCTAAGAAGTACAACTCATTTCTCAGAACTATTACAACCAAGTTCAGGACTGTGTTGCATTCTGTTATTATTATTATTATTATTATTATTATTATTATTATTATTATTATTATATTCTACTCCAACTCCTTCTATACTAAACTGGAATATGTGGGGAAAATAATTTCATCATACTGTATTTGACAAAAAAGTCATTCTATTCTATTCTATTCTATTTTATGTATATTACATCATCTCTCATTCTATTTTATTCTCCATGCCTCTATTTCGATGCTTCCTAATAACCTGGGATAAATAAATACATACTAAAGAATTTCACTGCAGTGAACTTCTTCGATACATGAGAGAAAATATGTAATTCTCTTCTAATCTAGTCCTGACCAAGCTGCGATATGCGGGAAAAGAATTTCACTGTACTGCATTTGACAATAAAAAACAAACAAACCAAAAAACACCATCTTCCTTGTTCTGCTCTGCTCTGCTTTATCTATTCTATTCTATTCGATTCAAATGTATTGAGTTTGCTCCATGCCTCTATTTCGATGCTTGCTAATAACCTCAGATAAATCATAAATAAGTATAACTTCTATACAAGACAGAAAACCTGTAATTTTATGCAAAAAAAAAAACAATTAAAAACCCTCATGCAAGCAAGCTCCACAAACAAACAAACACAAATATAGTATTCGACTGTACTGTACTTGTATACCCTACATGCCAGTAAGAATCTTCTATTCTATTCTATTCTATAGTTCTCCTTGTTTTCTTTTATTCTACCTACTATATCCAGCTTCTAAACCAGCTACTATGTGCAGTAAAAACTATTTTATAGCGCTGTACTTGTACGGCACTGTACAATAAAAATCTGTCATTCTCTTCAGTTTTATTTTATTCTACAGTATTTATATTGTACTATCACTTTATCCTGTATTCAGGTTCATGGGGGCCTGGAGCCTATCCCAGAAGACTTAGGGCACGAGACGGGGTACACCTTGGACAGGGTGCCAATCCATTGCAGGGCACACACAAATACACATGCATTCACACACTATGGGCAATTTGGGAACACCAATTATCCTAATCTGCATGTCCAAAGTGGGAAGAAACCCACTGGGAGTACCCAGAGAAAACCCACCAAGCACGGGGAGAACAAACTCCATGCACAAAGAGGCGTTAATCAAACATGGAGGGAATCGAACCCACTGCCACCGTCCCGCTTAGCTAATAACCTGGGATATTCGATAAAATAAATTAAATTAAAAAAAGTAAATAAATAAATAAATAGGATTTTAGCTGTATTGAACTAGGAACCCCGTAATTATATTCTATTATATTCTAGTCTAGTCTAGACTAGTCTGGAATATGTGGGAAAAAGACTTTCACTCTAATGCATTTGACAAAATCAGCCGTCTATTCTATTCTATTCTATTGTATTCTACTGAAATGTAGAATATATTATATATATTATATATATATTATATTGCTCCATCTTTCTATTTCAATGCTTGTTCAATATACCAACAAACAAACAAATAATACATTTCACTGTACTGTACTTGTATACATGACAGAAAAAATGGCATTCTATTCTATTCTATTCTATTCTATTGTCCTCCTTGTTCTATTTTATTCTATAAAACCCAGCTTCCAAATCAGCTACCATATGCAGCGCAAAACTATTTTATGGCACTGTACATGGCATTTTTTTATATACAGAAATACAATGATTCTATTCTATTCTATTCTATTCTAGGCTAATCTATAATATTCTTGTCTAGGCTACTTGCTATACCCAGCTTTCTAACAAGCATCAATTAAAATTGAACACAATTTTAATGTACTGTACTTGTACATGGGAAATGAAACTTGTTTTATTTCTATTAATTTTATTCTGTTCTATACAATGAATTCTATCAATTCAATCCTTTTTAACAAGCAAGTAAATAAAAAAATCACTGTATTGTATTTGTTCTTGTGATTATTAAAGCTTTCTGTCACTTCTGTTCTATTATCTTTGCAATGTTCCACGGTCTTCATGAATACATATATTTACTTATTTATTGTATGTTCCATAATATTCTGCATGCATTCTAGCCTACTTTATACTGTCCTGCTCTACCAAATTCTATTCTGCTACATTATATTCTATCCCTCTTCTTACCATATTGTATTCTATCCATTTCTGTTTTAACGTATGTATCTTGTTGTTGCTGAGATTATTACATTTTATATATAGCACACCTAGAAAATCTCACATTTAATGGTCACCACTATTTCCCCTGGGCGTCTGCATCTCATAGCTAGCTTGCATTATTAAAAGAGCCAAAACAGGGCTGCGGCCATTAGTTAGTGCGTTAGGATCTGTGCGCTGGGCAGTGTTTGTCTGTTTCTCATTGGGGTAAACATTTGTTCCAGTTGTAGATGGTGTGCAGCAGGAACATGAATCAGGGACGAGAAGCGGAAAGCACTGTGACAGCTGCAGCTCATTACCACCACTATTACTGATCTAGGGGACTGCTGGGGGAAATTCCTCTTTCCAAGGAAAGTGTTCCTGTTTACCATACAGCACTGGAGATCAGGAGCTGTACACACAGATGCACAATCACACATACACAAGCACACACATGCCTATGTTCGGTTGTTTTCTTTATATCCGATCATATGTGAGCATTTGATTTCAATGATTAAAGACTGCATCGCATCTGTGCTTTTTTTTTTTATACATACTCTGTATTTGAGAGTAGAGTATTTCCACCTAGATACTCTCATTTATTATTGTACACACACACACATGTGCACACACACACACACACACACACACACACATGCTCCTTCAATCAGGCACATCTGACTCAGCCTTGCTGCTTTACGTCATTCGGTCCAATCAGGCAGACTTACACCGGCCCATTAAAGTGGAAGTCTTTCTGTTTTTCTTGGTCACATTTTTACAGGTTAAGTAAACAAAACTATTTTGGAAAAGATTCTGTCATATCACCCCCCCCCCCCCCACCTTCCTGTAATAACCACTCTTCCATTCTGAAATATTGAAATATTAGCTGACTTTCTGTTTATGCTTTAAAAATGACTGTGCAGAAAACAGAAAAGAGAGAAAAGAGTGCTAATATCCTGGAGTAAATTTCCCAAAAAGACTCTAAATGTTAATGACATTGTTAACTTCACTTTAAGAATGTTCTTTAATTAACAAGTGGTATTTGAAACCCTGCTGAATTCAACTAATACGTAAACTGTAAATTAAAAAGTAACTTGACGCATTAGTAACTTTAATCTTGAGTGCTGTTTTGCCCCCTAAAAAATAAAAAATAAATAAAAATTAAAAATTATCTTTTTGACTAAACTAAGTTACTGTGACTACTGCTGTTGTTATTCTGTGCTCATTTTGTACTTTTTGAGTTGTTGTGCATTTTAATTCACTCTCCATCAAAGAAAAAATATTCACTTAAATGGTTAGGCTGAGCTCTATTCCAGTTGTAACACAATACAACTTTTATCAATTTGTGGTCATTAGAAAAATACAAAAAATTAATGCAAGTTGAGCTGTGGTGTAATCAAATATAACTCAATGTTGTGCCCAGTTTATTACTTTTACTTACTTAGGGGTACAAGGCAGGAACAACCTGGATGAGGTACCAACCTATCACAGGACACTAGCGCACACATACACTTTCACACCCAGTCAAACACTAATCAAATAGTGTTTCCAAATTGTCAAAAACACTGGACAATTTGAAAACACTAATCCACCTGCACTGGAAGTCTTTGGAGTGCTCACCACTAAACCACTGTGCTGCCCTGATGTAATCACTGAATTGTAAATTCAACCTGGGTTAGAAATTATTTATTAAGTCTCCATGATTTGTAAGGAGTAATATAATCTTTCATAAATGTCAGGAGGAGGCGTTTCAGGTGTCAGAGCCATTTTAATTGTGTCAAGTCAAACATGGTGCCAACTGTGAAAGCACACATCTGATAGCATGCTAATAAAAACAAAAATGATATCGACAGGGAAATTAATTCTTTTAATTAATTAATTCTTTTTTTTTTTTTGATTGGTCAGAGAACAAATCAGCCAAACATTTGCCCTGCTGAATTCAATCATTCACCACGACTTTGTCATGTGCACAGCTACACAACTTTTCCATCCAGAATTTGGGATACCTTTGGCTTATACACAT
>JAOVVA010000037.1:8116331-8135467 GCA_028565275.1 Leiocassis micropogon | reverse complement strand
ATTATTTTAAACATCTGCTTTATATGTATCTTCTGATGTTAAACACGTGCTTTGTCAAATATTCTGTGTAAACAATATATTAACATGCTCATCTTTCTTTGCTCATCTGTGGTCGTCAACTTTTTGTAAGGCAGATGAGAGCCTTGCTTAAATAATCACGGATTCTCTCTCTTTCTCTCTCTCTCTCATCCACACACACGCACGCGCACACACACACACACACACACACACACGCACACACACCCCTACTGCTGCTACTACTCCTACTACAACACAGGAGGATATATTCCTTGTTGTATATGCAAATCTCCAAAGGCCCTTCACAAGGTCAGAAGGTCAATGATGCCCTTTAGTCCTGACATGACTTTTATAGGCAAAAGATTGCTTTCTTCTATTTATTATTTAATTATGTATCTTTTGTATGGGGTAGAAAATCCCTTGAAGTGATTAGTAGCATGCAAATGTGGTGTATTAGTGTAGTAGCGCAATATTTCACTGTAAGTCGGAAGTATTAGGTACAAATGAGAATATTTTATGTGAGGTTAAAAAAACGGGCCTCAGATAACAATGGGTTTGATTGTTAGGGGTAGCTCTCTCTCTCTCTCTCTCTCTCTCTCTCTGTGTCTCTCTCTCTCCCTCTCTCTCATTTCTTATTTTAAGCTTAAAAATAAGGTAGTATGATCCTCGACGCGTACACACACGCACGCACACGAACACTCACACGCGCATTTTCTTTTCTCCTTTCTTTCATTCTTTTGTTTCCTTCTATTTTTAAGATTGACTATGCACTACAAACGCATAAACTCAGTCGGAGCAGAGCAAAGGCTTTCAGTTGTTGGTTTAAGCTGCTGGTTATCAGCACTAAAATCACGACCACAGGCAGGAAGAGAGACATTTTGCACTGGTGAATTATACAGAACAAACCTTGCTTAACCCCGAGTGTTGAATGAACTCTTAGAAAATAGCTACAAAATCCTCTTACAGCCTTGCAAAGTTTATTTGTGTCCGTGTTCTGGTCTGGAAACTATGATTTTACTGTAATCTAATAGGACAAAATAATTCAACAGGATGTCCAAGAAGTCTCCATACATGGGAGATATTAAGACTTAATTTTTTTTTTTGCAAAAATGTAATTTAATATATACAAATAATACAGTACACGATTGCCATTTTCTGTGAACACACAGTCATCTCTTCCATTCATGATGAACTCATGTTAACACTTAACTAGTGCTTTTGTGCACTTCGAGTGCGTTCCTTTATACTTTGTTAATTATATAAAATAGGCATTAACATTTTTGAAAGACGTTCTGCTTGAAAAAAAAAAGACCTTAAGACTTTTGGGACTGTTGAGAAACCCTGTCGATTTTAATATTTTGTTCATATTGACTGCTACTTATAGAAATACTCTTGGAAGTATTACTCTAAGCGACTACGTGCGCAGACACTTTGGCCACGTCTCAAACCGCACACCCAGACTCCTATCACTAAATAGGCTAGTATGTCGGCCCGGTTGCCCAGGCAACCCAAAAGGTTCCGTCAAAACCCGCACACTTCTGTATGTAATAGTACTGTGCGTCAGCTTTTGTACTCTTTCTGATAATACACACTTCTGTGTAGTAGTAGTAGTAGGTCAGGATGCGGTTTGAAACTCGGTGTGTGTAAGAGCGCTCTTCCAAAAAAATGAAGATGAAGAAGAAAAAGAAGAAGCACCTCGCAGACGTGTGTGTGTGACACTGACGGACGCGCCAATCGCTTTAGACGGACAGATGCTTGGGCGGATCTAATCGAAGGGCACGCGCGCAGCCACGGTCGGGCACGAGCGTCCCGAATCAGCCGCAGAGACGCGCCGCTCTTTCACACTCGGCTCTCTCTCTCTCACTCTCCCGCGTGCACGGAGCGGACACCTCTCAGTCTCATCTATAACACCCTCTAAGAATAAGGTTTGATTTTAGGCCTCGATTACTCTTTTTTTTTTTGTCCCCCTTTATAATCCGATCGTGATTGAAAGGAGACGGATGAAAGAAAACACCGGGAAAAGACGGAGACGCAGACGTGGACGCTGACGCGTGCGAGTAAGAAGAAGGAGAAGCAGAAATTGGACAACTCACCCGTAGGCATGTTAGAAATTATTTGCGTGTGATTGTCCCTCCATATCACGGTTTTCTTCAAGAGTTGGAGCGCTCTGATCTGATCTGAGAGATAATCTGAAACCCGGACAAACTTATCCAGAGCTCAACTTTCTCCTGCAGAAAAAAAAACATCAATAATAATTCATGCCAAAATAAAGAAATCTATCTAACTTCAATGCTCAACCCTTTACAGGCATTAGATCTTGATCAGATCTGAAGATCTTTTTTTTTCTTTTTGCTTACCGTTATTTAAAAAAAAATCAATAAAATTCAAAACTCCTTTTCCAGGTTGCGAAAAAATACACGCATGAAAAAGCTGTTTTGATCAGACATTAAAGGGGGGGATAAAAAGGAGTCTCTGAGGGTTCAGGGGGTAAAAAAAAGTCGCGATTGCTTCAGCTTGTTGCCGTTTTTAAATACCTGCTGCACAAAGAAGCAGGAAAAAAGTGCGATTAGCGGCCAAGAAAGTGTTTTTGGCAGCAGGCTCGGTGCTCAGTGCTCAGTGCGCGCGCAGCACCGGCGCGGGTCCGTCCCCCCTCCTCCTCCTCCTTCTCCTCCCGGTTCCAGCCAGGGACGTCCAATCAAACTCCGATCTCATCGATCCCTGCCTGCTCACCGCGGATTTTGGAGGCGCGCGGACAAAATTAAGCACGCAGGCATCGGCGCGGGAGGGCGACAAGTCCGTGCGTCTCCTTCCTTCATCACGCTTTTCTGTGTAGAGAAATAAAGATGGACGTTTGAGCGAAGGCGCAGGGAGTCTTGGAGTCTTTGGGATTTTTTTCCTTTGCTTCTTCTTGTTTTTTTTTTTTCTTTCTTTCTTTCTTTCTTGGCGGAATGGCAGCAGCAACAGCAGCAGCGTCGGCGGCGCGCTGAGACACTGACCCTAACCCTAAGTGATAGTTTGTAATCTGGGATCGGATTCCTTCCTCTCATGGATAGCGCGGCTGATCAAGCGAGCGAGTAAGTATCTACGCACGTTTCAGGTTGCACACGTTTGTCAGATCAGACGCACGGAGGCACGGTGTCGTGCGCTCGCACTCGGTGGCGCGGCGGATATTACGCGCAGCATGTTTGTTTGTTTGTTTGTTGATTTGTTTGTTTGCAAATGATATGCGTAAAGTAAACTGGCCCGATCGGTGCTTGTGCATGGGCACTTCAGTGCTATTGTGTATTGTGTGACTGCAGTAGAGACAGAGAGACACACAGAGAGAGAGAGAGAGAGAGAGAGGGAGCGAGAGAGAGGAAGACAGACATATGCCTGTAGCCTCCTGACAGGCGCTAGAGCTAAACCATCCGAGGTGGAAGGAGTTAATGTGACAGTGCTTGATGTTTGCCCCCCCTTGCTTTTGCAGGACTTTTGAGTGACGCGATCATTTTCGTGTTTTTTTTTTCTTCTCCCTTAAGCTCGCCTGTTGCGGCTGCCAGCGCGGACTGAGCGAGAATCACACCGAGCCTGAGAGACAGAGACACAGAGGGAGAGAGAGCGCTTTTTCTCCTTCACACCGCACCGCCAGGGCGAGAGAAGGAGAACGCGGCTGCCTTTTCAGCTTCCCCTGCTTTACACGTCGTTTTTTTTTTTTATTTCTTCTTCGATTTTTTTTATCGTCTTTACATTTTTGCGGCTCTGAACGCCTCATGCCAGCCTGCTGAACGCGACAGGGGGAAGCGCAGCGCGGAGCCACCAGAGCCGAGCAGCTCCGGACTCCAACTCTGCAGAAAGACCCTTCTACCAGCACGCACACACACACACACACACACACACTCTTTCTCTTTTTCCTTTTCTCTCTCTCTCTCTCTCTCTCTCTCTCTCTCGCTCACACACACACACACACACACCACAACACAAGACTCCACCATGCCGAGGAGGAAACAGCAGGCGCCCCGGCGCTCCGCAGGTACAGTCCTTGCTTTATTTCTCCGTATGTGTTTGTGTTTGTGTACAGAGCGCTGCGCTTCTCTCACTTTGAGCTCCGAGTGTGTGTGTGTGTGTGTGTGTGTGCGACAAACGCGTGGGCTGTGCAGTGCGCGCGCACACTGAGAACGAAAATATAGCGGCAGAAAGAAAAAAAAAGTTTTTTCCCCTTTTGTTTTTATCAGTGTTTTGAAAATGGTGGCACTTTCTTTTTACATAGTTATTATTATTATTATTATTATTTTTTTTTTCTTAAAAGTTTTTATTAAGACTTTCATACCTGCGCGCAGTGTATACTGTTTAGATCCTGCCACAAATGCAAGTAAATTTATTTTTCCCATAAGAGAGATTTTACCCCCCCCCCCCCCTCCCCATAATTAATTTTTTTATTCTTCAAACTTCTCGGACATTGCCCGTGATTTATTCCAGAGCACTGTGATCCCCCTCCTTAAATTTCCAGCCTAATAGTGAAACTGCAACTTCGAATAGGAAAGAGTGCTGCTTTCTTTCTTTCTTTTTTCTTTCTCCACTCCCTCCATCCTCTTCTTTTTCATATCGACTCAGAGATCTATAAAGAAGCGTTGAGGATAAAAAGAGCTTCGGGGTCTCAGCTGACTGTCAGGACTCCTTTTGATGCTGCTTTTATTTATTTGTTTCCCCTCTTTTTCCTGGCAACAAACATTTGCTCACATTGTATCTTTTGCTTTGTTTTGTTTATATTCATTATCTACAATAATAATAATAATAAATACATATTATATAAACAAAACAAAAGCAACTATTATTATCTTACACTTAGCAGAGAATGATCCATGCTTTAACATGGGCAATCACCTTTTTTTTATTTTATTTGACATCTGATCGATTGGCCGTTACGTGCCTCGCCTTTGATCTATTCATTCCCGATAAACATCAATAACTCGCTCGCCATGGCAACTCCAATCCCTGTGACGTCACGTCCGCAGTGAACAAAACCCATTAAAGCGTCTCGAAGTTGCTCCGTCTCCCACTGTGTGCCATGACCAGGCCCACAAGGCCGTGCTTTCCTTTTCTTACCTCAACAACCTGCATTCCTCTGCCCCAAACAGGTGTGTTTTCACACATAACAGGCTGCGTTACTGTCAAATAGGTAGGGAGCTCTTTTGTAGAATACACTCTTAGACAGAACAAAAAAAGGATCTAAATTGTACCTTCAACCCAAAAGTATTAAAGTCGCACTATATTCATGTTTTTTAAAAGTAGAAAAGGTGATTCTGCCAGTCTAGTCACAGGTTATTTCGGTACTATTTTATTTTTGAGTGTGTACCGTGTGTTGGTTTGTGTCAATTTAGTGGCCTGAAAAGTTGCAGAAAAGTGCATAATTTGTAGTAAGATATAAAATACTTTTTGGGCCGTACTGAAAATTTTATTTAAAAAATATATATAAAAAAATAAATAAAATCAAAATCCTCCCTGTTGCTCAGAAAAAACGCTTTAGTGAAGCTTTGTGTTTAAGCAAACAAATAACCAGTAACGCTCCATAGGGAGCTGAACATTTCAGTCTTAATAAATCCAACTTTGCACGATTGTTGCAACGCAGCTCCACAAAGCAAGCCAGCAACAATCGACACACTACCATGCTAATGTACCGTAAATGTCTACAATCTGCAAGGGCCCAAAAAAAAAAAAACTCATATTAACGCTTCCATACACGTGCACACTCACACACATATACACACACATGCACGTTGCTGGTATGAAAAATGTTACTAATAGCCTAATCCGGAGACGGAAGAACGGTTTGCTCCATCAGTCGGACCCGTCAAAGCGACTTTGTTTCATATTTGATTTAATTGTCTCCCTCTTTGACAGGCACATTCATCAATGGCTCTAATGGTCAATCAGAAGTTGGCAGAGTGAGTGCTCTCATTTTATCCCCCCCCAACCCACACCCACACACTCTTACACACACACACACACACACACGCAGACGCACGCACGCAAACCTCCTCATACGTTAGGCTTTAGTTTTACTCTATCAAAATGCTTTTGCCTAATGGACACGCTGAAGAGGTAGAAAGAGGGAGGAGGAGGAGAATGAAGGATGACTGAAAGGCTTCTCATTTCACAGGGGTGAGAGGGGGGAAAAGATTCAGGCATTTATGCCTTTGATGAGCGGATGAAGACAAATACGAGAGCAGTCTGAGCCTTTTTTTTTCTTCCTCCAGACGAGGCAGCTTCCTGTGATTTTTTTTTTTTTTTAACTCTACCCCCCTTTTCCACATCAAGCCCCTCCTCTTTCTCTCTTTCTCACTCTCCCTCCATCTCTGCCTCCCAGCAGCCCTCACAGCTGCAAGTTATAAGGTTGACGACTGTGCTGTGGCATACAAAGAGTGATGACAAATTGATTGCACCGCCGTGATGGAAAGAGCAAAGGAAAGATGGCAGATGATGGGCCTTGATTAGGAACTTTGGGAAATCCATTCCCCTGCAACCTTGAGCTTTGCATGCAAACGTTTTGCCCCTCGCTCGTTTTTTTTCTCCTTCTTTCTTTCTCTCTCTTCGTTTCTCTCGCTCACCCTCCCTCGTTCCCTCTTTTAAGTCGAGAAGACCTGCTCAGCCGTAGAAAAAGAAAAGTTGTTTTGCCAGCTTCATTAGTGTTCACCTAATTAGCTGTAAAACTGATGGATTCCTGACAGGCCTAATGATTGGAGATGACAAGCTCCGCACACTGTCATCCAGCCCAATTAGGTTTGCAGCTAGTTTGATGTAATCAAGTTGATATTACACAGTCCTCCATGCCTTTAGTCCATGCACTAACTCAATTTGCTGCTGCAGGTGACAAATGGGCCCAAGTACCTGCGTAATCACGTTGGCTGGGTGGAAATGGGCCGCTCTGAATGGCCAGAGCAAGAACAACAAGAGGGAAATATCTCCACAGCACCAGGCAAAAAAAAGAACCACCACCACCAACAACAACGACATGTTGTTTACACGGGGAAAGGTGCACACTTTTATATCCTATATTCGTAGCACAGTGTCCTATGACATTCTCTGCTTTCCTTATTATCTCAGGCCATGTTTTTTTTCCCCCCTAACACACTCTCACACACTGTGCTCTCTGTCTAGCCAGAGCGTTTTTTTTCCCTCCTCCTCCCACAATGCCCTCCTCCATTCAAGAGCAGACAATAGCGTGTACACCGTGTTTTTTTGTTCACAGGCTTCAAAGCATCGCCAGACCAAACATATCAATTGTTTTGGGGAGCCTGGGAGAACATCAGGCCTTTCTCTCGCCCGCCCTTGTCCGTCTCAGTTTGCATTAGGTGCGCTCGAAAAGTAGGGGGAAGTACACCGAACAGGTCTTTACACACACCTGCGCCGAGACAGTGATGCATGAAGACGGAGCGCGCCGACGTCGGTCATTATGCCACCTTTGCTAAGATATTCAGCGTTCGGTTTTTATCGCACGGGCATCGGGAAAAGTACACAGTCTGAGCGCGGCGTTCAGTACAGATAACTATGATTCATAAAAAATATCTGGCTGTGTAACGGATGCGGTCGTGAACGCTGAGAGATGGATTGGAGAGAGCAAAAGGAGCTGATTTCTGTGATTTTAGAGGCTGGTTGATTGATTGCGGACGAGAAAGGAGGATTAATCAAACTCAGTATGAGTTCAGAGAAGGGAGGAAACCCCTCGGCTCACTTATGCACGATCATATGGAGAAACACAAGTTTGCATAAAAGTCCTCTCTCTGTCTCACACACACACACACACACACACACACACACACACACATTAATGGATATCGCAGATCTTACAGTAGTATTGATCCTTTTTTTTCACTATACACACACACATTCCTAAGAACGCCATCGGACATGGTGTAATACATGCCATAAAGCACATATGACACGTTTATAATGTCATAAAGACATTAGAATGAGCGAGACTGAGAGACAGAGAGAGAGAGATCTATAAATGATTCATATATCCCATGGATACGTGTATTATTATAATAATTATTATTATTATTTGTTCAGTTTTTTATTTATTATTAGGTAGAAATTGTACAGGTTTTATTTTATTATTATTATTTATTTTTTTATTTTTTGCTAAGACCGCCTGAACTCTCATCACCATCATCATAAAGTAGCGTGTTTACTTTTTTTCTTCTCCCCTTTTCAATTTAATTACTCGAAGTATAATGAAACATGCTGTCTTAATTATGCTAATTATCCTTATTAAGAACTAGCACTGATTCCTGATAATCATATGCGTTATTAAGGAAAGAAGAAAACGATGGCATAAACACCGGTCTCCAAATTACCTTGAATTAGTCTGTGAAATTATAAAGGGACTCTTTTTTTTTTTTTTTTCCAAGCCTTGCAGTGGTAATTTTGCATATTTTTATATATCTGTCTTTCTTTAATTTTTTTTAAATTATTTTTATTATTATTATTTCGTTGCACAGGGGAGTATCAGGGCTCGAGGTCTGCTTTTATAGCGATTAACAGAACAGAAACTACTACAGTGTTGAAAGATGGTGAGATTGATTCGGATCAGAGAGGTATAGAGGTCTAGATTTAGGAGCACATCTTTTAGGATTTTTTTCCTTGTCTTTTCTTTTCCTTTTCTAGAATTCAGGTTACATGTGCAGTGCGACCAGTACGTGGATTTTATACGAAAATGGACGCGTCGTGGTTCCGCTGCTGTGAAATTGGCCCATCTCCTCTCTTCACTGCCTTGTTCTTGCCGGTGGACAGTTGGCCCTGGCTGGGTGTCTGAGAGAGAGAGAGAGAGTGTGTGTGTGTGTGTGTGTCTGAGCGTGGATTATAGGACCTCACATTGCTCCAGCCCAAACCCTGTGCTCCCAGGCAGCCAACTGACACTATGATTAGTTATGGCCATCCTCTGCTTTTTACACCGCGAACACCGGCCGACAATCACAGGGGTTAAAGCAGAGAAGAGAGAGAGAGAGAGAGAATGAACGGGGGGAAAAAGAATGGAGAAAAGAAAGAAATCAGGGAAGGGATGTGAGATCTGAATAGCAGCCAGCCAGAGGGAGGGAGAGAGAGAAAAGGCAGAGAGCACGGTAAGTTCTCCTCCCCGTGGATCCACACCAGGGCTGATGGTTGATAAACAGATTTTTTTTTTCCCGCACCTTCCGTCATGGCTCCCATTAGCTTGACAGCTGTCAATTAGGACTGCCTTGGTCTCACGGGCTGCAGTTTATTGCAGGCGGTTGATGCTGTCATTTTCCTCACAGTTTCGCCTTGAGCGTTATCACGAGCACTGAAACAGTCAATAGCTGATGCATCAGCAGTTATTTCTTAAATTGGCTCACAAGGCTGCATCCTACCCTCATTTTTCCCCCTCTCTCTCTCTCTCTCTTACTCGATGCTCTCTCTCTCTATCTCTCTCTCTCTCTTCCTACTCTAACCCCATCCTCTCTTCTCTAAAGATTGTTTTGTGAAGAGATGACGATGAATTGCGACTGCAGCAGGGTTAGTGAGAGTGCAGGGAGGGCAGCGCCATGTGACTCCAAACTGTCTCTCTCTCTCTCTCTCTCTCTCTCTCACTCACTCACACACACACACACACACACACACACACAGAAATAAACGTTTCTGTATTCAGATTTCTTCATTTGTTATTTGCCGGAAAACTAGCAATACCATTTCTAATATTCAGAGATATTGAAAATCACAAGAGAAGGCATATTTAGGAATGTCACGCTGCTCGGAATAGAAGGGGCATTTTTCATGCGCTTAGCATATTGACTATAGGGGGTTTTGCATGCTGTTTTAGGGTTGATGATGCGTCCCACTTTGATTTTGTGTCTGGTTTAGTATGAATCCATTTATCTTGTTAAGAATTAAAAAAAAAAAAGAAAAAAAAAACACACACACACACGCTCGCAAAATCATTAGATGGCTGGATGGGCAGAGTTACAGCGTTCGTTTCATGTTTCAGGTTCATGTCATATCGCCGGCGAAACTATAAATCGAACTCTGACGAGAATTTATTTGTCGAACAAGCAGATTGTGTTTAAATTAAACTGGAATGACGTAAATGTTCATTTAGACGTTTCGGACCATTAGAGATGTGACATATTTAATATTTATCCATACACATGCATGCATCTGTTACATTTTAACATTTTAAAGTTATTGATTATATTAATTACTTTTGACGGATATTAGAGTTCATATAACACAGAATATAGCGGTTATATTTTTCCACGTTTAAATAATATTTAAAAAAATCTGTTATTCGTGATGTATTTATTTTGCATTAAGAATATATAGATAAAATGATTCCAAATAAAAGCACAGGTGTTAAGAGTTCTGATAGCAAGAGCAGTTTTGATCAAAGTGTTTATGAAATGAGATTTTATTTTTTAAAGAAATTATAACCGAAATGATGAGAGTGAAGACAACAATAAGGACGCAGCTTGATAGCTTTTATCCTTTTGCTTCTTAGATGTGAAAGATACAGAGCCTTCGTAGAAGTCTTCCTCATTCTTTCCGAGTCGGGGGCCAGCCCCTGTCGGCGTGTGATTCGCTGCTGACCACGGTGGGTGGGGTCTCCTCCTTTGCCGCAAGGAAGTTTGGGAGGAAACAGGAAATGAGAAGGCTTTCTCGGATCTGGGATCTGGGTTTCTTGCTCTGGGCCAGAGTTATTTTTACACCGGCCTGTACAGTAGAGTCGGCCGTGAGCGCCGCGCTGCTATTCGATCAGCCTGAACTCTCGCTGACTGTATCCCTCTTTTTCGTTCTCTCCTCTGCTCCATTCTGCTCTCTTCACTTCACTCTTCCCAGAGCGATACTGTGGCCCTTTGTGAGTGTGAGTGTATGTGTGTGTGTGTATATATGTGTGTGTCAGGTCGTGTAGGATTGTGCAGACTCTGGCAGCTATGTAGGGGGATTAAATCTCTGTAAGAGTCCCAGTGTGCGCTGGTGAAATATGGCTGGGTGGAAGTAATCCCTGTCTGTGTTGTTGTCATGTAGAGGCGGGGATGGAGGGGGGGTGAGTGAGTGAGGAGAGACAGAGAGAGAAAAAGAGAGAGAGAGAATTAGGGGGAAAATGGGTGGTTATTGATGTACACTAGGGGGACTTTGTTTCTGTATAACTGAAAGTCTGAGATTTTTTTATGTATGAATGTATATATGTGTGTGTACTTCAGTACAGGTTCCTAACAGTATGACTGTACAACGATATTGTGATAAATCACTAAATACACCAACTTTTCTCAAAGATGTTCCAGAGAATCAAAAGAACTTACATGTACATACACACTTTTGTTTGTTTATTTATTTTTTCCGTTACAAGTAGCCGACATTAAAATCAGAGCACATTGTTTTGTTTTTTCAAAGATAAAAGGGCTTTTTTTGTTTGTTTATTTTTTTAAATAAAAACAAGCAATGATGTAAAAGTACAATGCGATTATGTAAGAAAAGCATATTGTGATGTATGTAAGCGAATAAAAAAAGCTTCATCATTCAGCTCGGTGTTAAATAATATTTTAAGCGTTACATATTGTGAGCGCTCAAGTAACAAGTAACACAATATGATTTCTGATTCATTTTGACTGCATGGATTTGTTCCAGGTTTCTCTTCTTTGCCTGGAAACTGACAGCCATCAGTCTTATATTCTGCATGTGCGTGTGTGTGTGTGTGTGTGTGTGTGTGTGTGTTACTCTCGGGCTACTTTTTGATGGCGGTGCTGGTGATGAAAGGCAGGGCTGAGAGGGAGAGGGAGAGAGGGGCCCTGGTAATCAGGGCCAGCCTGGGCCCTGACATCCTTCTCCAGCCTGACAGGCCTCTTCCTCCTCTCTCCACACTACACAGGGCGAGTAAGAGAGAGAGAGAGAGAGAGAGAGAGACTCAAAAATGGCTGTATGCTCTTTTTCTCCTCTCCTCATGTCCTGATCAGTCTCAGATGCTGGGAATTACCCACCCCCTTCCTCAGTGTTGTGTGTGTGTGTGTGTGTGTTTTTTTATTATTTTTTTTATTTAATGAGTTGAGAGGAAGAAAGGGGACAGGAGGAAAGCAGGGGGTGTTGTTAACTCTAGCGGGGGGTCCGTGCTTCGTGTCTGTGTGTGTTTGCGTTCACTGTAACCTGTAGGTGTGTATTAGAAGAGGCTTTATGGCGAATGATGTATGCTTTCCTGCGTGCGATGTCACGTCATTGTTTCCTTCCTGTATCTGTTTTCGTGTCCTCTGAGTAATTTTACATATGATCATGTCTGTGTATGTGTGTGTGTGTGTGTGCGTGCGTGTTTGTGTTTGTCAGCCAGCGGGCGGCCGAGCATTCTCCACGCCTAGGCAGAGGCAGGCAGGTGTGAGAAGCCGAGAGTGAAAGATATATAGCGAGAGAGAGAAGGGGGTAGAGAGAGGACGAGACGCGAGAGGAAGTCTGTTTTATTTTATAACGCGGGCCTGTTGCTAATTAATGTTTCTTGGTAGGATTCTGTCGGAGTTGAGTAATGTTTTTGATCTTTATGCCTGATAACTGCATACCTAATGAGATTTCAAAGCTTCTCGAGATGTGTGTGTGCGCTGCTCCCCGCAATTATTGACAGATGCCTTTTCTTCGCCATTGGCTCCGGCACCATAAATCCTCGGGCTGTAATGAGCTTGAGAAGTGCCACCCTGCCAGTGAGCTAATGAAAGGGAGCGCGAGAGGCGGGGGCACGAGGGGGATCACGCTTCCCTGACACATTTTTTTCTTTAAATGCACTCTGCAGATGTCAGGCCCCCACCGCCAGTGTGTTAAAAAAGAAAAGAGAGCGAGTGAGAGAGAGAGAGAAGGAGAGAGAAAGAGTAAAAAGAGGTGGAAAAAAAAGCAGAGTGGATCCTCAGTTAGAGGAGAGAAGGGATGAGTCGAGAGTTTCGGCTGGCGACGAGATCGGGTTTCGCTCCCGTGTTAAGGTCATTTGTCTGCGTTACATAGTTTTTTATTTGAAATAGTAGGCGCGATGTTGCCAAATTCGACTTTGATTGATACGGCTACACTCTTGTTGCCAGTTCTTTTTTTCTTTTTCTTTTTAAGGATCATGTCTTTTCATCCTTTTTTTTTTTTTTTTTTGTAGATGAAGCCTGGATGATAAGGCCAGATTGGAAAGTCAGAACGCACAAAGCATTTATTTGTTCTTTTGCCTCACTTTACGACTTTTACGACAACTGAGAGAAAAAAAAAAGAAAGGGTGAGAGAAAGAAAGGAAGAAGGAAAGAAAGAAAAGAAAGAAAGACAGAGAAAGAGAGAAGAGCGAGGCGCTCCATGCCAAACAGTCGATTTCCTCTGCTCCTCGGTACGGTCATACATCACGGAGCCGCCCTTCTCTCCTGACAGAATGACGTGTGTCATTTATCAAACCGGCCCTTGCCAGGGAGCCTAGTGTTAGGGGCTGTCTCCCCCTTAGAGAGGAGTCACAGCCTCCACGCCTCTGAAGGAAGAAGGGGGGGGGGCAGTTAAGGGAGGGCGGGATCCAGTAGTTCCAGTAATAATGCCACTCAGGCCTCCCACTTTTCCCTTAACCCCTGTGTGTGACAGGGGAAAATATTCCACCCAGGATCAAGTGTGTGTGTGTGTGTGTGTGTGTAGGCTGGTAATATATTGCTGAACACTGATGTTTACTGCTGATGTTTATGATGTATGAGAGAATACGGGTTTGAGAGGTTAAAACAAGACAAGGTCCGATAAAATTTTTCTAAACCGATGTTCTTAACGGATAAGAACTTCCTGTTCCGTAAATGTATCCAGGTGTGTGAGTGCAGCTGCTGTTAGCATGCGACAAGACTTATGGAATAAACAATGCAGTGTTTTAAATTTTATGGCGGTTCATTTTAAACCGTTGAAACTTTCTCGCATCTCTGGTGTCCTTGGGGCCGATTCGGTTCTGGAAGAGGGGATTTGTTGTAACCCGATAAATAATTGTTGATCATCAGATGGTACGTTTTTTGTTTTGTTTTGTTCATGTCTCGCGTTTCATTAAAAGTTTCCTTTAAAAAAAAATCTCATTTTAACTATTCTTAACAACACCTGTTTGTAATATAGATCTTGGACAATATTTGGGAATTCTTTGGGAATTCAGTTCTTGTCAGTGGACCTCAGACCTTTGATTCCAACTGTGTGTGTGTGTGTGTGTTTAGGGAGCAAGTAGTGTTAGAAGAACCTGACATTGTGTGTTTGACCATGTGACCTGGCTGGTCCCCATGAGGACGACTACTTTAAAAAAAATAATAATAATAATTTAAGTCTAGATTTCCTTTTGGTTCCAGATGTTCAGTAACTGACAAAGATAGTAAGACAAAGATGCGTGTGTATTCGCAATAAGACAGCTGCATGTATATTCTTGTATCTCACGTGTGTTTGTGCGGCTTGTTCACCCTAACGAGACGACACGTATCAGTCAAAACCCGACACCCTGTGCCCTCTTTTTCTTTCTCTTCCTCTCTGCGCTGCTCTCTCTCTCTCTCTCTCTCTCTCTCTCTCTGCCTCCTGCCGTCTCTCAAGGGGCCTACACGAGTGAATCGGTGCTCTCTCGCTTTCCCATGATTCAAAGGAGCATTACCGAAGATGGATGCTCCTTAAAAAAAAAGAGATGGATGATGGATACAGGCCTGGCCACGTCATTCATCATTTTGAATATTATTTAGACTGGCCGTGTAAAGCTGTAACCTGAGCCGTGTGTGTGTGAAGGGCTGGGCGGCGGGATGAATGTGTGTGTGTGAGCGTGCATGTGTGCGTATGTGTGCGAGGAATTGGTGGGGGGGGGGCTTTGCTAGGCCAGGACGCGGGCTTCCTCTGATGGATGGGGACAGCTCTCGTCTTGTTTGTTACTAGATACCAGAGGAGCCACAATCACTCGCTTAGTCCCTCGCTCCCTCTCACGAAAAAAAAACAAAAACAAAAAAAACACCCTCCTTTGCCTGAAAAGGCTTAAAATAAAAGTGGAAAAGAGGGCGGGAGAGAGGGACGAACCACAAAGTGAGTTTGTTTATCATAGCCACAGTTCCATAACCTTGGTAACCTCACTTTTTTTTTTTTTTTCGTCCCCTAAGTTGCGTCGTTGACACGTTTTTTCGTCGAGGTCGTTAATTTTTTGGACGGCCCCTCAGGACGGAGTGACCACTGTCGTCATGGCGGCGGAAGGAACAAGAACAGCTGGGCTTCATTAGGAGGAAATGAAGTCGACCTTTAGAAAACACACACACATATATACACACACACACACACACACACACACACATTTGTGGCACGCTTGATGCTCTAATGACACGTGAACCTGAGCAGCAAGAGTGCCGCTGTTCAAACCTAGATCACGTTCAGTCGATATACCAGAACACACATGTGCGCACACACTCACTCACACACTCGCACAGAGACAGAGACAGCTGGATATACTGAACTGTAGGATACATGTGCATGTCTTAGATTTGCCCAGGCTCAGAGGACACCAGTCTCGAACCTTAACGCCGCTGCGGTTCTGTCGAGATGTAAGAGCTATTACAGGCCTGATTGTATTGCGTAGCATCTGATTAATTGTTTTGCTTTGACTCATGCATTGCAAGCTCATTGTGGGATATTGTGGGTGTTCTTGGATCCATTGTTGTACTTGTTTCCCAGCGTCTAAAACATTCCCAGCATATGACAAACTATGCTGCCCTATGACACACTCGAAAATCTTTAAAGAGACACTCCAGTGTTTTTTAACCTGAGCCTCCGTCTAGGGACGGACTAAAACTTCCTGTACTGAGCATTAAGACCAACCTGTTGATTTGATATTCGGGTTATAATGAAAGCCTCAGGGCGGTTGTTGTTGTTTCGGTGTAGAACGTTTTTCATGCATTCTTCATATTTTTTTTTATTTGCACTGTATGTTTATTTTTTCCCCCCTTTGATGGATGCTACTTGTTCTTTGGGATGAATTTCTAATTACAATAATATCAGCGTCTGAACATACTTCTAGCATGAGCTCATATGAATACCACCGAACTTCAATAGCAAGGAAGTCGTATTTAAAAAAAAATAATAATAATAATAAAAGAAAGTTGGAGTTATTGCATGTAAAAACAACATAAGGGCTGCTTTACGCGGAAATGCTCTCATGTTTTTTATTCATTGCCAAAGTTCTCCACGTTCTTGTTCACGGGTCCAGTAACCAGGTTGTCGACTCGTTTTTCAGGACAGGAGGTCACGCCCAAAGGCCCGTTAGTGGTTAAATGCGACACATGAGTTAGGTAAAGGTTCAGGTTGGAAAAGGGTGGCGTATCTCTTTAAGGTTAAGAGAGCACTGTGGGAAAATCTGTATTAACACTGGGCCGCGCAGGCCGAGTCTCTAGCGAAGTGGCTGCTGATGCGGCGCCAGAGAGATGGCTCAAATCCCACCTTTATGAAATCTGATGTGTTGGAGACACAGAGAGAGAGAGAGAAGAAAAACTTGTGTTAAGTAGAGTAAGAGGAGGACATAGGTTGAAAAAGGTTGTTTTGTTTTTGCATGCTCTTTTTCCCCTTTCCTCGTCCCCCCGTCCCTGCCTTGTTCTCTCTCTCTCTCTCTCTCTCTCAGTTTTATAGCAGGAGACATGATTTATTGTGGCCATCCATCTTTGGGTCTCATCCATCACCTCCTGGTTGCTAGGCAATCATGGCAGCAGCTGTTTGCTTTGACTCAGACAGAGGCGCTGTCAATCAAGGCAGGCAGGTGAAAAGCATTAGAAACACGCTATTGTCAGACGGAATAATTAATCAAAGGCAGGAAAGATAATTAAAAAGATATGACCCTTGCTAGCACTTGCTCGGGGTTGTCGGCGCAGGGAGGGGAAAGGGAAAAAAAAAGGAGAAGAAATAAAAAACGACTGTACGGAGGATAGGAAGGAAGCGGAAGAAGGGGAAGGCACTGGCGTGTCGCATGTCCTCTCAGTCGCTCACTTTGTCTTGCCCGTCTCTCTCTCTCTCTCTCTCTCTCTCTCTCTTTCTCAGTTTCTTCTCTCCTCCTCGTGACACAGTGAGAGAGTGGAGGCAGGGAAGATAAAGCTCACTCACTCCGTCACTGGCCCAGGTTGTAATTAATTAAAAAGAGATCGGGGGAGAGAGCAAGAGAAGAGGGAGAAATAATAAAAGGGCTGGCTGAGCAGATGAGCGAGAGAGAAAGATAGACATAGAATGAGAGAGAGAGAGAGAGAGAGAGGGGTGCACATGAAAGGATAGAGTGCCTCTCTCTGATATGAGCAAATGCTACAAACGCGATCTTTAAAGTGTTCCTCTTCAAAACCCATGTCGCTTGCACGCTTGCATCTGTGTGTGTGTGTGTGTGTGTGTGTGTGTGTGTGTGTGTGCGTGTATGCTCTCCAACTTCCATGCACTGCCTCGGGCTTACATGTCGGTGTGCCTTCTTTAAGTAGAGCTCAAGATGTCTCTTTGGAAATACACGGTCGCCAAGGAAAAATCTCTGTGTTGAGCAGAGGTTCAGTAATGTGGCTTTTCTGTAATATCATCCAGGGTGCAAGCAGGTGAAGCTGAATATGCATGCCACAGTTGGACCTTGCCAAAGCAAACCTGTTTATCAGAGAGAGCCGGAAAAACAGATTCAGCCTTTCCAGTGAGCTAAACCTGCTCACTGTCACTTCTCTGCTGATCATGGAGTACATGCACAAATATGGAACATGCTCAAAGCAGTGCTGTTTGCCTCACCTTCCTCTGGCCTTGAGATTCAAAGTTTTACTTTTGAAATTTTTACAACCACATTTGCAGTTGCGGGGGCCGTGTGGCTCAGAATACCGGCAGATGTTAGTAAATAAATTATAATGCATCTGACAGCCAACCTAGTGAGGCACGGAGGTTTGGTCCTGTTGTTTTCTTCGGGCTCTCTGTACGCTCAGCGTGCTCGGAGGCATCTTTTTATGTGAACAAAATGACTCTGTGATGAAGATGAACAGATCGTCTCACAGCTTCGGCCTTAACTTCGGAGGACTGATGACACGACATCAAAGAAAACAAATGGGAACAAACTCTACAGTACAATGTCTAAACACCCCGGAGTTGTTAATTTATAACGGAGGCCTGTGTGGCAGCCGGCGATTTCTTTGCTGTGGTGGAGAAATGCCCCATTCTTCTTGGACTCTTCATTTTGCTTCTCTAAACATCATGTCTTTTTTTCGGCATGTGGAACAGGCTTTACCTTATTTTGCATGACTGAACATCACACACATTACTGGTGTGTCTTATTGAAGTAAGAGTGGTTGTGTTTGGACCTGAAATAAGGTCAAGCAGTTATTTTGACTTTAATTTGGTACTTTTAAATACTAGTACCACACGTTGGTATCATGTTTGAGCCTGTGAAACAGGCTGTTTAAGTAATACGTGATCAAAGTCCTGTGAGTGACTACACAGACATCGATTTGTTTATTTTTCGTTCAAGACTTTATTTTAAGTTGCTTACGGAACACATACCTATAGTCATAGATCTTATTTAAGGCTGATATATGTTGCTTCACTGACTAGCTGACAGGAAGTTTACTGTTCCTGTATTGAAGTTACAGGGTCACAAACATTCATAAAACTCCCTGTCACAGTTGGTTTCTTTGTTTTTGTTAAATTAAATCACATGCAAGCTTGCACAATGCTATTCAAACAACCAGAATATAATGTAGACCAATAAAAAAAAAGCAAGAATCATGGTACTGTTTTATACTCAGTATGTAGGGATGGGAATTGATAAGATTTTATTGATACCAATGCCATTATCGATTCTGCTTATCGCTCCGATTCTTTATCGATTCCTGATCAGTCTTCTGTGTGGAAAAAAGTAGTCCTCCACAGGTTTTCAGCATCAAAGCAACTGTTTTATTATCTGAGTCTGAGCACAGTGTAGAAAAGGCGCTGATGTTATTATAACATATTTACCCTCGGTAACCGATGTATAGAGTGTGAAATACATTTATATGGACTTTAAGCCCATGTTGCGTAGAAAGATGTTTCAGGAAATTACTGACTTGAAATTATCATATTACAGAAATTACAAACAGCACTGTGGTCCTCTTTCTCTGTGAAATGAAGCCACGCTTTGGACCGTTTCTTCCTCTCCACCATAATGTCGCATATAAAAC
>JAOVVA010000037.1:8102408-8108144 GCA_028565275.1 Leiocassis micropogon | reverse complement strand
GCATATATATATATATATATATATGCATGCACACTAGCCTCTCCACCTCATACACTCATGCAAGGCAGTTTAACGCCCAGTGCCTCAGGGATCACTCTTAGGCCCGCTCCACTTTCGTTCATGCGGCCTTGCGTGTTAATGAGATAATTAAACGCGGCGTCCTTCTTCCTGTTATATTTCAACAACCCCCACCTCCTCTTCTGTCGGACAGCAGGATCAGGCCAGGCCTTTGAAATGGATATGCTATCAGTTCCCAGCGCAGGCTCGTGGCCTAACGGCCCCCAAGCGTTCCGGGACAGGAGACCCAACACTGATGAGCTCCGGAGCACCAGCAATCCATCATTCACCAGGATTTTTACAAATCCTACAGCGAAATAAAATATCAAAGACGTTCGAACGCGTCCATTTTAAAGGGCCCCGTGTTGCTTTTCAACGTCAAGCCATGCGTTTAATCAGCGAGACGCAAGCCGAGCCCGAGTCGTGTTACTTATTTGGAATGCTCAATCATACTTGAAATAAGCCCATCCTTATAGGTCTAAAATTAAATGTTGATGACTATGTGCTAGAACGATGTTGCATTAATTAGTTCATTTTCCAGATCAGCGGACATGTGCAGAGAATGCCTTTTTTAACCTCTAGGTGATTCGCAGGGGAGAATGATAAAAATCCTCCTCGAGAAGATTATAGCAGGAGGGACCGTCTTGTGTGCAGCAGAAACGGAACGCAAAGATCGTTCATGTAATTAGAACTGCATGAATAATAACAATAACAATAATAATAATAGTTTGTGGTTGTAGGTTTAGGTTTAGTAGTTACATTTCTTCATAAAGTTTTATTTCTAAGCTTTTTTTCCCCTCCTGAAATCACATGATTCATCTTCGACATAATCCGTTCCCAGAAAAGCGCGAGTGTGTGCGACATCCAGCTTTCTGGAATTGTAGTGTCTTAATTACGCATCCTGTTTACATCCTACTGCGTTTCATTTCAGCACGTAGCACACACAAAGCGAGCCTGCTCTCTCTCTCTCTCTCTCTCTCTCTCTCTCCTCCAGCCCTCAGACCACCTCTGTAGTTATGCTACTTATAGGGTCAACTCTTGTACTTTAACTCCCCCCATCCCTTTTACACACACACACACACACACACACACACTCCTAACCTTACCCCTAACCCTAACTTTCATACTCTCTGTAGGCTAATTCACACAGTCATAAATAACCGTCCACGACGACTTTTACATCTCTGTCAAGCTGGCATGCTGGAGCTGCTTCACATTTTTACTGTCGCGCATTACAAGAGTTACAAGAGCCATTCTCCGCATAATGGTGGAACCCATACATGAGAGAGAGCGAGAGAGAGTTTGTGATTGCTCCGAGATAATGCTGCACTCTCTTTTGCATTCCTTTTCCCTTTTAATCTTCTCCTCATCTTCCAGCCTTCGTCCCTTCATCTTGTTACGTGCGTCTCTACATCCGCACGAGTCATTCCTTGTTTCGAGACATTTCGTGGAAATGCAACAAAAATTAGTTTAACGCACCAGCGAGACATTTTCTTCGGCACCTATTAAGGGTGCACTCTTAACATTACAGTGCTACGTGTGTGTGTGTGTGTGTGTGTGAGACTGCCATGTCCGAGGGCGGTGCCGCTATCCACGAAGGCTTCTGATTGCTGATTTTTCGTGTTGCACCATTAGCCGAGGAAGGTTTGTGTGTTTACCAGTGCAGGCAAAGCACTGTGGACATTAATGTGTCCTGCCGTGGTTTATGAGCCGTTCAACTCACACATACATACACCCACACCCACGATAAACTCAGTAAAGGCGATCGAGCAAGCGCACGCACACTCACACACACTCAGACACACACATTCCACCCTCTGTGGTGGTGGTAGTATAGTCTTTATTTTAATATATATATATATATATATATATATATATATATATATGCATCTGTTTGTCTCTCTCTAGGATTTCCTAGAATTAGAAATCGGCCATATTTGACTTAGGCGTCTCTTCAAGTCCATTTGTCTTCAACGCGACAAACAAGAAGAGGAAAAACTCCCGCCTTTTCCCTGGACCCGTGTCGCAGGTCCATTTACTGTTCATTAATGTAAAGTGATTGAGCAGAGTTGATGACTAGTACAGCGGAATCAGAGACGCAACGGCGTCAGCCGGCGATGCTGCAGAGAATCTCTTCACTCTGCAGTGGGTGACATTTTCATATCAGACTCGCACCCTGCTCTCTCTCTTCTGTTTCTCTCAGTCATACCTTCTCCTTACGTGTTTCTGTTACAGTTAGACAGTATGGAACACTTGGAAGACTTCCCAGTGCACAAATGCATTACGATTGCATTTATCCAAAGGGTTTGTACAAAAACGATGCATTAGCAGCGTACAGCACTGGTATCTGAAAATCAGGGTTAAAATTGGAAATGTAAACGATTTAAAAACAAAGATTTAGAAAAAATAAATGAATAAATCAGATAAAGGATTAATATCCAATCAGGGACGCCTAGATTTTCGAGCGACTCCTGTAGATCTGATATTTTGCCCCACATGCGATCATTTTTTTTTTTCTAAGCGCATTACACAGTTGCTCAGTGTCTCTCAACCAACTATTATCATGCTAAAAAATATTTATCATGATCAGAATATACTGCTCAGTTCTAGCTTGAGTGTTCTGCAATCCTGCAAACAACCCTGTTTTTACTTCCTGGAACAACAGATTAAAGTAACTTGGCACCTTGAAAGGTAAATTATTCATTAATCCATCTTCTACAGTGATTATCATATGCTGTATAGGGTTGTGTGGGCATGGAGGGTATTCCAGGAGTCTTAGGGCGCAAGCTGGGAGACAGGAGACAGGACACACACACACACACACACACACACACACACACATGCAACAGGCAATTTGGGAACGCCAGTTAACCTAATCTGCATGTCTTTGGACTGTCGGAGGAAACCGGAGTACCTGGAGGAAACCCACGGAGCATATCGATCCCCCAATCCTGGAGGTGCGAGGCCACGGTGCTAAGCACTACGCCACCATGCCGCCATAATAGGCAAATCAACAAATTTCTAGCCTCATCCCGAAAAATACCCGACCTCCCAACGCAAAGATCTGACCACCCGTCTCCTCGACCCTTAATGCGCGGCGTCCTAATCGGAACGACGTAACTGACCCCAGACCTGTATCCAAGGGCACGGGCGGGGTGCGTTGCTCTTCGCCGTCTCCACGAGGTCGCTTATTTCTCAGGGCATGGGGGTTGAACGGGAAGAAGGGGAGGGTTGTACGGCTTCACATCAGTTTTTATTAGCTTAATAAATCACCTTTGTTGTCAATCAAGGCACGGAGAATAATTGGATATGGTTGAAGCCTTGCGTGATGGATTATAAATCATTCCAGATTAAATTAAAAGATAATGCACAAACTTAATGGTTTGTGTTTTGCAGTCTAAATTGCCTCGGAGCACCGCTGCTTTGCCGCTTTATTGCACGCCGTTTTTCTCCCCTCTAAAACCCAACGCGTTTTCTAGCCTTTTATTGCCCCGGCACAGCCGGCTCCAACTCGCAGCCTGCAACAGCTCCGGCTACGTATCATATCGTTTTCTTCATTTCCTGCGTTGTGTGTGTTCGGCGGTCGTTCGGGAGCGTAAGTGCAGGCTTTTGTTTGTGTGCATAATCGTATTTAGATTATGTGTCTGGTTTGATGTCCAGCCTGTAGCTCAGAAACGGCACTATCGAATGAAGCAGAAGCAATATCATAGGCAATCAGGCCCTCTCGGAGTCCATTCTGAGCTCGGCCCTGTCTGCCCGCCGTATCAAAATAAAGCAAATCTCTTTCTGTTTGCCAGCTCAGACGTGCCCAGATTAACCCTGACATCCTCAACAAGCATGCCTCGCCTCTCAGGAAAGGGGAGAAAAAAAAGGAGGAGAGAGAGAGGAGAGTCGACCCAATCACTAGGAGAGGGAGAGCGAGAGCGAGGCTATATCCCGCGCATTAGCGGCGGCAGCCACCTCGGCCACACCATTATCATAATCGTCCAGAGAACATGACGGGACGCTGAAGCGATGATGTCGTTTTATTTGCGGGCACAGACCCTCGATTCGGCCATGCACCGACCACCGCGCGGCCCCCCTCCCCACAACCCGGGCCGCGCCAAGCGGGCGAGTAGGTCAAATGACATCTTTTGATCAGAGCTGTCTAAGGAGATCAGAGGAGACTGGCAGGTAATGGATATCCTGTGACATGCTGAATGAGAAGAGGCAGCAAGGCAGCGCCTAGATGACTGCAAGGCCTCCATTAGGAGCTCTCTCTCCCTCTCTCCTTCTCTTACTCACTTTCTCTCTCTCTCTCTTGCTTTCTTTCTCTTCTCTAAGACCCTCAGATTGACGTCTCTACCTAGTAGCTAAATCAGCGAGCTGCCACTGGCTAACACCCGGCATTATGGGTTGGAAAATGCCTATTATTTTGCCGCTGTGCCTACCCCTGCAAGGCCTGGAGTTCATATACATGTGTGTGTGTGTGTGTGTGTGTGTGTGAGACTATTATAAGATTAGCCTGTCTTTATTTTGACGCTAGTTTTCTGTTTGCGCGGGGCTACTGTTTTTGCTCTTTCAAATGTTTCCGTGTCTGCAAAGTGCTGTGTTTTGTATGTTTTTCTGCAGCCGTGTGTGTTTATATACAAGTGTGTGAGTGTGTGCGTCTGTGTGTGTGTGTGTGTGTAAGCAGAGCTAAGCGAGGCCCTGGGGATCACAGCAAGCCAGATCTGTTCTCTCCCATTACCCTGCAACCCGCTCTAATGGGAGACTGACACAGCCCTGTGATTCTATGTGGATGTGCGTGTGGGTGTGTGTGGGTGTGCGTGCGTGTGTGTGTGTGTGGGTGAGCGAGAGAGAGAGAGAGGATGCGTATACTGAGGAGGAGGGATAGTGAGAAATGCAGAAGGAGAAGCCGGCTTGTGTGTTGGATAAACATGGAGGGCGGAGCAAGAGATACACATCGCGTAATGGAGAGGGGAATATCATACACACACGTACACACATATACACACCCCTCTCTTTCTTTCTCTCTTGTTCTCGCTTTCCACACTCAACCATACTGGGGATATCCCTTGCTGTGTATGTGTGTGTGTGTGTGTGTGTGTGTGTGCACAGAGGTGTGTGACCTCTGGTTGCCCCGCATTTAGGACTATGACTGCTGAAAGTGACGTAGGTCAGACTAACAAAGGCGATTGAGGGATCCCCCCCCCCAAAAAAAAAAAACCACACTGAGCTTAGAAACAGCCACAGTGGCAGGACACACACACGTCAAGCCGAGAACACACTCGCTTTGGTGTCACATACACAGTTTTTTTAAAAGGGTTTTATGTAAGGAGGAATATTATTTGAAGATGATGTCTCCAATTTACCCAGTGTGTGTGTGTGTGTGTGTGTGTGTGTGTGTGTGTGTGTGTGTGTGTGTGTGAGAGAGAGGCTGGATGTACAAGTGCCCATGTTCTATTATGGCTCTCTATGGCTCAATCATTCTCTTGTTCGGGAACATCTTTAATAATCGTCCCTCTTGTGGAGTGTTAATTAATTAACGAAGGCTGAGTGACCCAAGACAAAAGCGTCCAGCGCTGCAGCACAAGGAAACAAAAGGAGAAGAGAGAGGCGACATTAGAACAAGCAATTCATCCAAAAAGTCCATTCAGACGAAGAAAGAGCCCCGATTTTTATTTTTCGCGGAAGTCT
>JAOVVA010000037.1:8053594-8097308 GCA_028565275.1 Leiocassis micropogon | reverse complement strand
ATTCTTTTGATTGTGTAAAGCTGCTTTGCGACAATGACAATTGTTAAAAGCGCTATACAAATAAAATTTAATTGAATGTTTTCTAACCCTGCTGTTTATATGTTTATATATGTACAGTATATGGAGAGCAAGTCATTATGCATTGATGGTATAATTTTTTTATTTATATAGAGCTTTTAACAATGGTCATTGTCTCAAAGCTATTATTATTATTATTATTATTATTATTATTATGTTATGTTGTCCGGTAAATTCTACCTTCTGTGTTACAATTGACAGTTTTTTTTAACATCACTCTAGAAAACATAGGAGATTTAAAGATCATTGATTCATATATTTTATTTATTTAGCTCCCTAGAATAGCAAATACTGTGACATACCTCCTTTGCCTTTTCATTTTAATATGTTCGCACGTGTGGAAGCAAAACTGTATTTGATTGGCAAATTGCTAGGTCAATTCATGCTCATTTTTGCTCCCTTATTGTCCTCAATCCACAATCAGAAAAGCCTGGTGCATTTGAGAAACTTTATACAGACTTACAAAATATATTATTATTATAATTATTATTATTTATAGTAGTAGTAGTAGTAGTAGTAAAAACAATAATAATAATAATAATAATAATAAAATTTAAACCAATAATTTAAAAGCATTTTTTTTTTCATCCGATGGACACTGGTTACATAAATTATTGGTTACATTTTATTTATTTATTTTTTAGATAACATACTCCTTCTCTATATGCTTAGCATCAGAGATGGAGGACTTTAGTTATTTTCCTTAAATATGGCAAGACTTATCAAGCCTGTTATCTTCGCAGTGGATATTACTCCATTGCTTCAAATTACACAATGATAAAATAATGTAATGTAGTTATGGTAAGTGATATTTAATAGAAGGCTTGATTTTCATATGAAGAAGTGTGAGATATCATTCCATCACCCAGGCCCTGCTAACGCTCCCTCTGTTCATGCTGTATTCATTCTTGCATTGGGGGTTGGAAATATATTTATTTACATATAGTTGTATTTTAATTCTATTTTATTTTGTAACTTATTTTTAGCTTTAATTTGTTATTTTATTGTCAGTTCTATCATTAGTTAAATATTATTCCTTGGTGCTATATATTTTTTTTCACTTTCTATTTTTAGGTCACGGATACCCGTGTAAGCATTTCACTGCATATCATACTGTGTACGGTTGTGTACGTAACAAATAAAATTTTAATTTGAATTTGAAAGCTCAGGCAGGGTTTGTACGCACTTCGAAAGGTGCCGCTCACCTCCAGTGTTCAAAGCTGCGCTCTCTGCTGGTCGTCTCTCTGGATGTCCAAGTGTAAATTAGATCAGCCTACTACCTACCAATCTGATGCCAATTCATTGGGAAGGTTATTCTCATTTCCAGCTCCCCCCACCCCTTCCCCTTTCTGCCACACTCTGCACCGGAGCATCCTGTTCTCTAATTAAAAGAGCACCTGTGTGGTGTGTTCAGAGCCGGGCTGAAAACCGAAGAACCTGAAGATGAAAACGCAATATTGTTCCCAGCTAGAACACATAGAGTCTGGGTACACTGGGGGCAGGATAGCCTGGATCATGGCCAGGGCAACTGTGTGTGTGTGTGTGTGTGTGTTAAGCATTTGGGTCTTTCCAGGCAACCCTCCTGCTTTTTTTTCCTACTCCTCTTTCACCTCTGTACTCGTGTTCTCCGTACTCGCCATTGGGCTGACTGCCATGTTGTCGGATTTTGTGTTTGGTGTCAAATGACTTTGAAATAATTTTGTCCTTTTTTTCATATACAAATTAGTAAGGTGTGTATGCTGTGTCTAATGCCAATTCAGTCTCACTCATGCTGTTGAGGTCAAGGTTAGTTTGAGGACATTTTCATCAGTGTTAAAGCTTGACCTTCTCAAGGTTTCTTCTCATCGTCACTCACGTTAGAGGAACGTCCTGCTATTTTGTAGGTATTTGCTATTTAGGATATTTCATATCGAGTGCATGAAATAACATTACGCATGCCATTAGGTAATTAAGTACAGTAACAACAACAACAGTCTGTTGTTATTTTAAGACACGAAGGTCAGCTGTTCTGGACTCGTTCTTGCAAGAACAGTATTGTCAAGTGCATTTGCAAAACCCATCAGACCATAATGAAACTGCCGCTCATGAAGATCGTTCCGGGAAAGTAAGACCGAAACCTACTTCTACTGTAGAGAAGTTCATTTAGAGTTATCAGCCTCAACAATCACCACTTACCCGCACCTCAGATTAGAGGCGTTATGAAGGCTTAACAAAGCATAAGCAGCAGACGCATCTCAATATGAACTGTTCAGAGGACAAACTTTTGTAATCATTTGAAAGGTTTCAAACGACGAGTGAATCGTCTGATCCTTGAAAATCATCAGATAACTTGTTTCCAACTTGCGGAAGAGGCGCATCTGTCTGCGGGAACTGTACAATCACACACACACACACTCGGCCGCTCGACACTTCCACATGTTTGGGCTGTTAAAGGAGTTCAAAGGAGGCCAGTGCTTCAGAAGTAAAGCAGGTAGTCTGATCATGGATCATGGCTCCGGCATACTGAGACAACTTTTTGCCTTGATGATAGTGAAACACTGGGATAAGTGTATTAGGGTAGCAGGGGATTATATAGAGAAATAAAGGTAGTTTTTGCTCTCATTACTGTCAAAAATCTCAGTTTGACTCAAACACACCTTTGTGTGTGTGTGTGTGTCTTTGTTTGTGCATGTGTGTATGTGTACACTACATAATCCTACATTATAGGGCAATTCTTGTATAGAGGAGAAAGAATTTTTATTTTTTTACATTGCCATTTGGCCTTGATGTAAAGAGCTGTTTTGCTTCCTGAACGAAGGCATTGTTCTCTTAAACAGCTGTCTTTTTGGTTGATTCAGAACAGATGGTGGTGTGTGTGTTTGTGTGTATGTGTGTGTGTTCATGTGTTATAGTATGTGTATATCCTATGTAATGGCTGCTGGGTACTAAATTATGAGGAGCCAAATTTCATGTCTGTGCTTTTTTTTCTTTTTTTCTTTTTTTACTAGGCTTCAGCTTTTAACTCTTTTAAAGCTGTACATACATCTAGATATTTTTAGAGTAATAGTACCAGAGATACAAAAAGTGCAAACATTATGAATCTAAAGCAACATAAATGTAAATCTAAACATTAATGAGTACATTTGTAAATGAAACCAATTTGTACACTTGGTGCCATGGAGAGCATTAAAAGCCTGTGTAACTATGCAGAATGCCTAAAGGCATGCGATAACTGAAAGCTAGGAGGTGTGTTGAACCGAAGACTTTTTTTTTTACTTCTGATTCTTAGATTTTAAATGCCTGTGCATGGGGTTTGCCACCATGCCAGTACTGTTCTCTGGGTTAAATATGGCTGTTTAAAAACTAAAAAAGGAGATGTTTGAATATTAAGTTCATAACATCTTTTCAATTAATTGAGGTATATGTTTTATATTCAAATACTTTTAAAGTTTCACATTGTTTCCTGCCTACAATCTTGACAGGATTTGAATCTATACGCTGTCTGTTGAGATTCTAGCATGGATAGTTTGACTCATGCTGTCAGTTATAATGATCGAATACGTTCAGCGAAAAGCCCTGCATACCGTCCTCACTCCGAGCTGTTTACATACCTGGTCAGTGTGCGATGAACAGTTACACATCGGAATGCGCAGAATTACCACAATGTCTTATACACCCTCCCTGCTCGCGTTTTCTGATTTTCTCCATCGCTTTCCCTCATTGTTTATTGGGATTCTTCCTTGTTCTTGCACAAGAAAATGACAATAAATGAAAACAATTAGATGCTTTCTCCTTCGGTTCCGTCCTCACGCCTTCCACATTTGAATCATTTTATTTCATAAGCTATTGTATTCAAATGTGAGCTGAGTGCGTACACTCCAGGCTAAACAGTAAATAATAACTTTCAACTCTCTAATCTTTCGTAATTGAAGCAAATGTGTTTTGTGGGGGTAGATTTTACATCCGAAACATACATACATTCATTCTTATTTACGAGCTGGCGAGCCTTTGCCGGGTAATGAGCGAAAATGCTTTCTTAATTTAAATGGCGAGTGTGTCTGTTAGGGAATGCATTAGAGACTGCAGAAGAAGCGTAAGACATATTAATTGACAGACAGGAACCGCTGTCTCTAAAGTTGATACAAGTAATTTATTACTTCAGAAACGAATGCCACCTCCAGAATGTGCTTCATTAATTTCAAATTTAGTTTTAATTTCAAGCTGTTGCCCCTTGAGAAGAATAAGGTGGCAACTTGGGTTTGAAGAGACATTTTTTTTCTTTTTCTTTTCTCTCTCTCTCTCTCTCTCACTTATCTCTCTCCCCTTGAAAAAAAAAGAAAGACAAATGTTCATTTGCTGATACCATGCAGTAGTGAACTTGGAAAGGAATTAACACAAGAGTGTACAATATGAGCCTGTTGTCTTTTTTTTTTTGTAATGTGGGGAAGCAGCTGTCCATCTGCTTTTCAAAGCACTGCAGAATGTAGAATGTAAAATCTTCATAATTGGACATTGCAGTAACAAGGTTCTTTGTGTGTCTTTTCTTTGTTTTTTTTCCGCAGCATATGTTCCTGAGGAGCTAAAAGAAGCTGCCTTAATGGATGAGGATGTAGAAGGAGATGATTCAGCGGTCGAGGAGGATCCTGCTGTTAAATACGCATGCCAGGACAAGGACTTCCTTCTCAAAGACCGCCCAGGCTTCCATGACTCTCCGACTGCAGATCTCTCCAGCCATGAAATGGACAGCGAGTCACACCTCAGTGAGACCAGTGACAGGATGTCGGACTTTGAGAGCGCCTCCGTGAAAAATGAGGAGGATAGCACTGCCAAGGAGCCACATACACCACTCAATGCAACTGCACCCATGAAGATGCCAGCTGTGGTCCCACCCAGCAGCGAAGAAATGGCCAACGCAGGCCCGGACAGCCTTGAGCAGATGAAGGCCATTTACACCAGCTTCTTGACCAATTCATATTGGTCATCACTGAATATGACACAGCCCACAACTGAAAAACCGCCACGCAGCCACAGCAGTAGCAGCAGCAGTAGTAGCAGCAGCAGTAGTTGTGGAAGTGGAGGCTATGACTGGCACCAGTCAGCTGTTGCCAAAACCTTGCAGCAAGTTTCACAGAACCAGAACAGAATCCTACACCCAGCTTCTGAGCCTAACCTCTTCAGCACTGTGCAGCTGTACCGGCAAAGCACCAAGCTCTATGGCTCCATCTTTACAGGTGCCAGCAAGTTCCGCTGCAAAGATTGCAGTGCTGCCTATGATACACTAGTTGAGCTTACGGTGCACATGAACGAAACAGGCCATTACCGAGATGACAACCATGAGACAGACAGTGAGGGCACTAAACGCTGGTCCAAGCCACGCAAACGTTCACTGCTGGAGATGGAGGGCAAGGAGGATGCTCAGAAAGTCCTCAAATGCATGTACTGTGGTCACTCCTTTGAGTCACTACAAGATCTAAGCGTCCATATGATCAAGACAAAACACTATCAAAAAGTGCCTCTCAAGGAGCCTGTAACACCCGTGGCAGCCAAGATCATCTCCTCTGCTCGTAAAAGAGCCCCCATTGAGCTGGATCTGCCCAGCTCACCTGACTCTAATGGAGGAACACCCAAGCCCTCTCTTGCAGATGCCAGTGACCTCTTGCAGAAGACAGCAAATCCCTACATCACCCCTAATAATCGCTATGGTCATCAGAATGGTGCTAGCTATGCATGGCAGTTTGAATCTCGAAAATCCCAGATCTTGAAATGCATGGAATGTGGAAGCTCCCATGATACCCTTCAGGAGCTAACAGCTCACATGATGGTTACTGGGCACTTTATCAAGGTCACCAACTCTGCCATCAAGAAAGGCAAGCCTATTATGGAGGCACCGACCAACCCACCCCCTAACACCATGTCCTCGAGTGAAGATAAAGTACAGTCAGTGCCACTGGCTGCTACAGCTTTTTCTCCACCTCCTCCCGCACCCCCTCCACCTAGCATATCTCCCGCCATAGCTGCTATGGAAATTAAAAAAGAGGAAAAGGAGGAAGAGTGCACAAAGGAAACCACTAACAGCAGCAAAGAGAAGAAATTAACAGAAGATGAAGCTGAGGAGAAGTTTGACATATCTTCTAAATATCCATATTTGACTGAAGAAGACCTGGAAGAAAGCCCTAAAGGTGGGATGGACATTCTCAAATCACTGGAAAACACAGTTACATCTGCCATCAACAAGGCACAGAATGGCACACCCAGCTGGGGAGGATATCCCAGCATCCATGCTGCTTATCAGCTCCCAAACATCATGAAACTTTCCTTGCGCAACTCAGGAAAGAGCTCCCCATTAAAGTACATGTTCTCGGGTGAAGAGATCCTATCCCCAACCAAAAATCAACCTCTTATCTCACCACCAAGCTGTCAGACCTCACCTCTACCCAAAAATAACTTTCATGCCATGGAGGAACTTGTCAAGAAAGTAACGGAAAAAGTGGCCAAAGTGGAAGAAAAAATGAGGGATACGACTGCACGAGCTTCTCCTCTAAGGCGAACCACACCCTCTCCTTGCAGTAGTGAGGCGGGAGAGTCTGCCAGAGGGGATTCACCCAAAGAAAGCAGAGGAGTCAAAACCCCAGAGACCAATGGAACAGTAAATGCTCACAAAGACTCCAATGGTGATGTCCACACAAAAGAACCATTAGAAAATGGCACTGACCATGCTGTCAAAACTCCAGTTTCATCTCTGTGCAGCAGCACTACAATTATAACAGACCATCCCCCAGAACAGCCATTTGTCAACCCCTTAAGTGCGCTTCAGTCCGTCATGAATGTCCACCTAGGTAAAGCTGCTAAACCTGCACTCCCATCTCTGGACCCCATGAGCATGCTCTTCAAAATGAGCAACAGTCTGGCAGAGAAGGCAGCTATTGCCGCCTCCACTCCAGCTCAGACCAAAAAGACAAACGAGCATCTTGACCGCTACTTCTACCATATCAACAATGACCAACCCATTGACCTGACTAAAGGCAAAACTGAAAAGAGTAGCTCACTGGGATCAGCTATTTTGTCCTCCTCAACTTCAACTCCTTCCTCAGTCTCTCCTTCATCAGCCATAACTATGGTCAAAGCATCATCTGCTGTGGCATCATTTATGTCTAATTCACCTTTGCGTGAAAATGCACTGTCTGACATTTCTGACATGCTTCGCAACTTAACAGAAAGCCATGTCTCCAAATCTTCCACACCAACCAGTCTGTCTGAGCGATCAGATGTAGATGGTGCTACACACGAGGATTCTGAAGACATGTCACCAGCTCAGAAGCGCAAGGGTCGGCAGTCCAACTGGAACCCACAGCATCTGCTTATCCTGCAAGCACAGTTTGCCTCCAGCTTGAGACAAACCAGTGATGGCAAATATATTATGTCTGACCTCAGCCCCCAGGAACGCATGCATATCTCTCGCTTCACTGGCCTTTCAATGACTACCATTAGCCACTGGCTGGCCAACGTCAAGTACCAGTTGAGGCGGACAGGTGGCACAAAGTTCCTGAAAAACCTCGATTCTGGCCATCCTGTGTTCTTTTGTGGCGACTGTGCTTCACAAATTCGCTCCCCTTCCACCTACGTCAGCCATCTTGAATCACATCTGGGCTTTCGGCTTAGGGACCTGGCTAAGTTATCTGGGGAGCAGCTAGTCAACCAGATATCACGTCACGCAAAGGGCCTTTCTGAGAAACTGCTGTCTGCTCAAGCCCACGCCTTGACCCACTCAATCTCTAACCCTAACAACAATTCCAACCCAAGTCCGCACTCAAATTCCCACTCCCCTTCCCCAGACGAGGAATCCAGTGGCGCTACGTATCAGTGTAAACTGTGCAACCGGACATTTGCTAGCAAGCATGCTGTCAAACTCCATCTGAGCAAGACTCACGGCAAATCCCCTGAGGACCACCTTATGTATGTCTGTGAACTTGAGAAACCTTAGCGCTGATCAAGGACTCATTATTTTTTTTCTTTCACCTATCTCTATTTCTCATGCTTTCTCTGAAGCCTTCTCTCTAACATTTCGTAAAACTAAGATGAACTGATGATGACTAACAAAGAAATAACTGCACATAGATGCCATAAAACTACTGTTTAGTTTCGGCACATGATGTGTGGGTTTTCCTCCTGGAATAACTCATTATGGTTCAGAGACATTCTCTTTTCTCATTTTAGGTAAAAAAAAAATAACAAAAAAAAAAAGTAATTTTTTAACTGTGCAGTGTTGAGTGAAGAGGTTCTGTTGTCACTGGTAAAATATGAAGGTATATAAGAAAAACTTAAAATGAAGTTGTATGTATTTGGAAGTTGTGTAAATTGGATTAATACTTTTGTTTCTTTTTTCTTTTTTTTGTTTTTCTTTTTTGTTTGTTTGTTTGTTTTCAGCATCTCTCTGATGCAGTAAGCTGCATGCATTGATGAATTGGTTTAGTTTAACTTTTAATAATTGAAACACCTTTGTTTTTTGTTTTATTTTATTTTTTTAATTAATGTGACCTGTGTGTGTGCTGATGTCAGCAGACAAAATTTAACCCTCTGAGTACGTAAAAAATCTTGTACATTACCAGTCCAGGATATAGAAAGTAACAAGAGAGAAAATCAGATATTGGACACGCCCACGTTCAAATATATTTCAGAGGCCACATTATTGTGTATTTTGGAACCTCAGAAAATGGAATAAGAAAAGACAAAAAATGGGAAAAGATTACTATACATGATACATGAGTGGTTTCTAATGCAAAACTTGTGTGAAGTCAAAAAAACTAAACAAAAAACAAACAAAAAAAAAAACAAACAAGTCATTTAGTTTTCTGAAATCAGGGGCCTTTTGAATTCAGGTCGGTGTAAAAAATGTACATATAAACATATAAACTAATTTCTGTTTAAATTATGCATCATTTTATATTTTTAATTTAAGAGGAGTATGACTATCTACTGGTGCACAATATATGAAGACATTAATTAAATTGTTTTGCACAATAGTTTTATAAATGTTATTTAATCAGATGATATAAAATTGAGAGGAAAAAAAAACCCACCCTAATCTTTTATTTCCACCTCGTGCTCAAAGGGTTAAACTTCTTGTACAAGACAATACTTGTTCCATTGTTTCTTGAACATTTCAAAGGTTGTACAAAAAGATGCTACTTTATAATGCAAGGAGGAATTCCACAAATGTAACCTATTATTTATAAGCACTCTTGGTTGTTGTTTTATATTGTAGAATGCCTTTTTGATTGGTAACTTTTTATGTTGTTCTGTCTAATTATTCTCCCATGATTCCACACTGCAGCTTTATCATTTTTTTGGGGGGGATCTGAAGAGTAACCATGGTTACCCTTCCTCCGATTGACAGTTCTGCTACATTTTGGCAGTTAATTTGCTGAAATAACTGACAGCTGCCAGTGAATGGAAATATAATGTGTAAAATATTGGCATGTAAACAGCACAGGCACTGTTATGCATTCTGTGCCGTGATTCTCTTTTTGTTGTTGTTGACAATGAACCACCCATTATATGACTTCATATAACCTTTTTTTCTACTGCAGCATTAAAATGACAATGTTTTGTTTTTTGCAATAACCTGACGCGTCTCGGCTCGCAAGTTTGTCGGAGTGAAAGATGAGTGAGTGTCTTGGGGAGATCGGTGCACGACACGGGTAATGCTAGATGGAATCAGTCACAGGACTTCGCGTCCAGGTCACACGTGTGTGTGTGTGTGCGTGCGAGTGTGTGCAGTTTTTTTTTTACCTAATTTAAATCCTCGCTATTCTCCATTATACGTCACCTGTTTAAAAAGCACAGAGAATAAAGCTATATTTGTCATCTTAGCAGCATTGTTTTGAGACCTTAGCGTTAATTCGTTGAATACCTTGTAATATGTGGCACAATATAGCGGAGCCTTAGATTGTTAACAGTGCTTCCATATCACTCCCTTCATTTAGCTCGCTGCTTGATGACACATCCATTCACTATGTCTCCTAATATGGTTTAACTGGGGGAGCATCAGACAATGTGAAGTGAAAAGTGCCCTTCCCCCCTCTATTTCGGAGCCGGGATGTAGCGGATAATTGCATAAACCCTGGCATTAACTGTCTCATTTTCACCGTTTTATTCCCAGCTCTGTAATTAGCGCAGACTTCTGTTTTGTGTGGATAGATTTGTTTGGGCTTCACGCAGGATGACAACAATACTGCACCGAGAAGAGTATGACTCTCAAGTCCTGTTTTACACACAGCAACGATACTAAAAAAAAAAAAAAAAAAACTACCCCATAAACGTATAAAAATCTGAGCTATTGCATGTGTGTGTGTGTGCGTGTGTGTGTGTGTTGCCAGATAGGGATGTATGCGAAATATTTAATATAAGTGTGACTTTTCTTCAATTGAAAAAGTGTTTCCTCTGTTTCGTTGCTGAGTATGTTTCTCGTCATTTTTGTCACTGAGCATTCAACACACCCACACACACACACACACACACGCACACATGCGCACGCGCACACACGTCAGCAACAAGGTAGAGGGGACTTCATGCATGGTGACAAGGTGCTGCTGTGTGTGAAAATGTCAGCCTTCACAGGCTTGCCTGAAGTCTGGCGCCGTATTTAAGGTGCTCATTAGTCGCAAAGAAAATATGCGTGAAATTGAAGTGTAAGAAAGCCATTTTCTCTCCTCTCTCCGAGCCATGCCAGGGCCAGGCAGTCGGGCTTATTAAGGTTTAAAACAAGCATGCAAGGAGACAATGTGTAGCTATCAAGAAATGCCTACACACGCATAAACCCACACAGACACACACACACACACACACACACACACATATACTCTGCTCTCCTCTTATAGCATTATTTCACTGTTGATCCTTGAATATATAGAGACTACATATGGCTGTCAGGATGTTCCACTCTGCTTATTTCTTTATTTATATAATATTACTCATACAACATAACCTCAGCATATACACTAAGAATGATTTGCAGCATACTTTAATATACATTTAGTAAATTAATATGCTTGAAACCAGGTTTTATTTATTTCAGATGAGCCATACTCCACCCACTTAGGACAAAGTTGCAATGGACTGATCATTATAATGACAAATTAAATACATACACACAACTTTTTTTTTTCTGACTGCGTGCCTGTGTACACCAATGAACTGAATATTAAAGGCCAAAACACAGTATTAGTGCTGATTTTATTATTATTTTTTTATGTTATACATATAATACAGAAAATGCGTTTTTCGGCCGTTTTGGAGGGATGATTTTTTTTATGCGCCAAAAATGGCCATTTTTCAGCGTTTTACTGTCTCGCTTCAAACAGTAATAATTTAAAATGCAAATTATTCATATTTCTCCATGAGTATTGATACTAAAATTTGTGTGAGCTTTTTGAAGCATATAACCTGTAAAAATTGTTGCTTAAATGGTTTTTGGTAAAAGCCTAAAAAGCTAAAAAAAAATCTGTAGTGTCCATAACCATATCAAATTTATGCTGCAATATCTTACGAATTTAGCATTTTAGAATAATACGCTTTTTCAGGATTATGTCTTTTCATGTAAAATCCAAATTGGCCAAGTTTCAACTGTATGACAATTAATATCATTTGAAAGAACTGAATTTACGGACACTATATAAAAGAGCATGAAATAGTATTCAGCAAATGTGTTTTTTATCTGATAAAAATATAAATGTGTATGCATTTTTGCAAAAAAGGAAACATGGATCAGGGGGATAAGAAGCATTATGTATTATGAAAAATGCTATTATATGATACTATCTAAAAATTCACTTTTCACCTAAGTGAGACACTGTTTAGCACCAATACCATGTTTTGGCCATAATATTGCAAGCATAAATTCATGAAGGATTATGAGTAACACTGTAACCTCGCACCTCCAGGGTCCAGGTTCGATTCCCTCCTCGGGTCTGTGTGCATGGAGTTTGCATGTTCTCTACGTGCTTGGTGTGTTTCCCCCAGGTACCCCGGTTTCCTCCTACAGATTAGGCTGATTGGTGGTTGTGTGTGTGTGTATATACACACCTATATACACATTCCCGTGTTTCTACTGGCAATCGAATAGAGTTGCGTAGCATAAACGTGGTAAAACTAGGTAAATCCCTGTTTCATCCCTAATCCCTAAGAATATATTGAGTATACTGTTCTCCCCTAATTGAAATCTTTTAGCATCATAGAAAATGAGTACGTACAAGTTGATATACTAGTATATTTATTGTTTGTTTACTTTGGGTGTGTAGTTGGTCAAAGATGTCTGTGAACCAATCATTTTGAATTCTTTAAAAATAATTTTAAAAGGCTTTTAAATTCTACCGTCAGTGTGGCATCAAGCCTTGTAAAGAAGCTTCTGTTGATTACACTGCTTTGCCAATTTCCAGATGGCAGTTTCCTTCTTTAAAAAAATATTTTTACAATAATATTCCAAAAAAAATCTCTCTATATAATAGTATATAAAAGAAACATAATAGCGTATAAAAGAAATATAAAAGTTTGTGAACATCACAAAATATTGTCATGGTCATTGAAATACATTGTACAAGTCTCATAAGTTAATGTTTTAATAAGGATTTTTAAAAAATCTTCTTGCAGAGTAGTAAAATTTTTATTTATTTATTTTTATAGTTAAACCTGTCATAAAACAGTTCCATTTAAAATCCTCAGCATGCTTTAGGATCTCCGTGTTCCCCCATGCCCTGTGGATGGGTGTGGGGTCACCCTGAAAAAAAAAACCTCCCATAAACATACAAATATTTTATTTCATAGGATAAAGGTGATCAGTCAGAAGAACTTGTATTGATTTGCAGTGACCCTGGCCTTTAAAGTGACAAGTGAACCCGAACTATAATATCAAATATAAATGATATATTCCCCCACCCCCACCCTGCACAATACAATACAACAGCAAAACCATTTTTTCTTAATTTGTTTGTAATAAGCTGATCATATTGCTAAAAACATTTGGCACCGACGTCATCCGGCCTCCGACTCAGTAGCTCGCATCATCCATGGACCCTACAAGCCAAATCTTGTCTCTTAACCTTGTGTTATTTACACATCACAAGCTTACCTTGGTAGCGTTGGGACAAAAAAAAAATGCACTCATGAAAAAAAAGAAAAAAAAACAAAACACAACAACAACATTCTACCATCACCCCTTTAAATTATGGGTGTGTCTAAATGACCCCAGAATTACCCCAGCTAAGGAGGAGAGAGAGGTTTTCGAGAGAGAGATAGAGAGAGGGTGAGAAGGGGAGGGAGGTAGAGCGAGAGAGCAGTAGAGCACTTTGCAATGCGCCACAGTAGATCTTGGAGCCGTCACCTTACCAAAGTATCTTAAAATAACGCTTGTGATGAATGTGCAATTTCCCTAATTTACAGGGCCTCGGTGTGCTCCTGGCTACACGTAGGATGGAAATCTTAAATGGGGCTTGAACGGCGCTCCTCACAACAAGAAATCAATATGCCACGCAGCTTAGGGGACATAGCGGCACTGCTCAGGAGAAAGAGGGACTAATTTCCACCGAACGCCAACAAACACATAGCCTTAGACCCTGCCGGTGGCGAAAACCATCACACACGGACACGGGGGTGCGCATAGATGTGTGTGTGTGTGTGTGTGAGAGAGAGAGAGTACATGTGAGTATGTGTGAGTGTATGTGTCATTTGTGGCGCTTGTCTCTCAGAGCAAGTTGGCTGTCATTGGCGCAGTGGGATGACAAAGGGCATAATGGTGCTGCGCTGCAGTGTAGCATTACAAATGGAAATCACCAATCACCCGAGATACAACACACACAGGATGGCGTAATAAGGTCTGTGAGTGCGGACGCTCACACAGTGCATTCGCATTCATATTTACACAGGTCTGGAGGTGTGTGTATGTGTGGTGCGGTTTTACATCAAGGCGGGGACTGTAGTACGTGTCCCCACAACGCTAGGAATATCTGAGAGTGTTGACCTTCTGGCTGGTTCTCATTAGGAATACCGCTTTGTCTTTATATCAGTTTTTAGAATAAATATTCTGTATAGCATATTAAATTTGGTTTGATTTGTGTTAGATTTACAGTTAAATGACAGTTAGATTTATGTGTTAATAATTACATCCTTGAAATAAGAAATAAGTGTGTGTGTGTGTGTATGTCCAGGCATAAAGAAATGTAAAAAGGCAACAGTTTGCAGAATCACTTTTACCACACCGGTAATGTACATGCTACCAAGTACATATTAACTGGAAAGAAACAAAAGCATAGAAACCTACTACTACAGCACAATATGTGAAATTTTTATTTTGTTTTTTAAACACATGCATGTCTACACATTTAATGCCTGTCTCTAAAGTGTGCTGAAATTCAGACCCTAGAGACTCTCAGATATTCTGCATTTCAAATGCTCTCATGCTCACACTGCTTTTTAATGACATTGATGTTGGACAGCTGCTAGCTGATACCTTGCATGCTTTTAGATTCTAGATTTCCTGCTTCTCTGTCATTATGCTGTACAATGACGCTTGCAAGCGGTTTCACTTTTATAACAAAAGGGATTTCAAAACAAACAAAAAAAAAAAGCATTTTATATAACATTGTAATGTACAGTATATAGCATCTATTACTCTGGCTTTGTTCATAATGTGGTTAACACTCTGTTGCCCTGCCTTTGGCTAACAAGTTAAACAAACATGACCGTGGCATGGCCCCTTTGACCTGTCACTCACCCCTGACCTTTGACCTCTTTCTTGGGGTGATCGGCAGGCTACTGCCAGCCGGCATCCACTTACGAGCGGTCAAATTCAGGCCGTGGAGGACCTCTGAGTAGGAAGGAAAGGTCACAGTTCGACAGTGCCAGTGGTTATAACTGAAAGTTAACCTGGCTCTTAGCCGTCTGAAACATGAAAGCCGGAAATGCACAAAACTATGTTTTTCTAATTGCCATCATCTTTATAGACCAAAAATGTTTTTTTTTTTTTTTTTGCCTCTCTGTTTTGATCTCAAAAGAGAGAGGCAACAGCTGTCAGCAAGCTGTGGTTGATCAGATTCATGAGAGTGTCCCGCTGTGCCTAGGTGATATCCCATCCACCCTGCGTCTTTAAAAGCAGTCCTGGAAATGTCTGAGTGCTGTTTTTCTTGGCTTGGCCTGTCCTGACTTTCATCAGATAAAGCGCCAGAGTTGTCTGAGACTTCGAGTGCACCATACATGGCTTACATGGACGCCACATGTCTCCGAAGCTCCTACTGAGTGCTATATGTGTCTTACTCCAGGGTTTTCCCCTGTTTCCTAAGGTCTTGTTGATTATCTTCTTTTTCTCAATACACTGTGTATGTTTTTTTTTTAAATTAATTTTAAGCATATTTTCACTGTCTTGTGTCTTTGAGTGTATAACTGCTTCAATAGAATGTTAAGAGGCTCTTGAAGTCGGTCGGTGACGTGATGTAAGCTCATCTCTGCTTTCTCATTGGCTTAGACTGGAGTGCTGTTGCCCTCTGGGGTTTTCTCTGAAGAAGACCTCTCAAGGAAGTCAAAGGTGAAGCAGCTAACGTGGGGTGATAAGGGAAAGTGCTTAGCACCCTTTAAACTAAACACTCTCAATCTACTCTGCAAGCACACACACACACACACACACACACACACACACACACAAATCGACTGATGTGTATCTGTAAGGGATACTGAACCTAAACCAATATGGTTGCACACACACACACACACACACACACAGAAATTCCCTCCAGTGTCCCACTGAGCCTGTAATAGAAAACAATATGATACAGTCAGTTTAATGACCTCACTATGTTACATGTCAGGATTGGTTTGATAGCGGGACTGACAATCAGCCCTAGGGACATATTAACCTTCTTTTCCTCAGCACAGTAACATTTGGAAACAATAAGTTACACATAAAATCGTGGTCATATTTACATTTTAGTGTGCTGCTACTACAAATGCATTCTATGTTAGCAAATAGTGTGAACAGCATGTGTGTATGTACAGTATCAAATAGTGTAATATACCAATTAACCTGTTATTCTGTAGATTATGAGCTTTATCAATAGATAGATAGATAAATAGTAATAATGGGAAGTTTGAATCATTTTAGTGACTCGGTTCTTTAAATCTCGTTCATCAAAATGAACAAATCTTTTTTGAGTCATTTAGTTCATTTCATTCTTTTGATCAGAAATAAAATCAAATGTTACATTTTCAGTTAACAGACCACCAACACGTCTACATACACACATTTTGGCTAAAGTTCCAGTAATGAAAATATTACAGTGCACCTAAGGACATATTATGATAAACAGAATGAGTAGCTCACCTCTCATATCTTCTAGTCCGAGTCGTTCGTTCTTTTGACTCTATTGCGGTGCACAGCGTCTATGGGAGTCACGTGACAAAAGAACGAACGATTCGGACCAAAAAGACTCAAAGGTAACTACTCATTTCTGTTTCCTGTACATAACCTACGGTGGTTTTGCGATGCTTTGCGCATGCGCGCCCAGTAGGAAATGAACGAATCACTCTCAAAGACTACTTCAGAGTCACGTTCTTCTGAGTCACGTTCGCACGTTCAAAAAGAACGAATCTATTAGTGATGTTCATGAACGACTCATCACTAATAGATAGATAGATAGATAGATAGATAGATAGATAGATAGATAGATAGATAGATAGATAGATAGATGAAAATCTAAGAAGATAAAATCCCTTGATTTATGCAAGACGCTATCACGTGTGTGATGTCCGTCTGACTGGAGCATGTCAATCACAATGAGCTGGGTGTGGCTTCCAGTCAAAACAATCAATCAGTGGCTGAGCATACCCTGAGATAACACCCTGTTCACTGATGTAAAACTCATTATCACTCTCAAATTATTTCACCCACCAGCCGGACATAATTAACACGCATATCCAGACTCACGTCAGCCCGCACAAATTGATTACAACATCAACGTGTCGCGAAGTGTTGTATGCTAGAGAAGCAGTGGAAGAAGCCAGGAGCGAATGAAGAAGTTTGCCCGCACACATCCCATAACGCTAAGCTCACTACATTACCGACTCCATTTTGTTCCTCTCTTCCTAATGAAATATGGGTGAGCGAGCTAATGGATGGCAGAATCCTGAACAATGCACGCGCGCCACAATCTCCCGTCTCACTCGCAGCAGTAGGGTAATTCTGGGTAATTTCAGGCTTGGCCTCAATCAGTGGCATTAGCCATCATCTCAGTCCTGAAGGGGTTAATTAAGGGCTAAGAGAAAAGCCCAAATTAATTGGCTCTCGTCCGGATGGGGTTTGGGGAGGTGCGTAGGAGACGGGCTTGGCGTTTTCATACATTAAGGATGGCTGACAGCAGTTAATTGTGACAGACATAAATAGAATAATGATAATAATTTTTTTTTTTTTTTTTTAAACATGCTTGGAGTGGTGAAATAAATGTTTTTTTTTTTTTATTATTTATAGAAACGATATATTTTTATATTAGAGCTAAGGTGTGTAGAAAATGACACTGTGTATGAAAAGACAGATGGACAAACATTGGAATCCAAAGTTATGGAGGTTGATGGGTGAGTGCCGGAAATGTGGGATATGCGTGAGCTTTTTTTTTTTTTTTTAAGAACAGCATTTCACGTGAAGGTACGGGGACGGGCGTTACGCATCAGTGGGCATGAAACAGAGAGAGCTGAAGGAGTGCTCTCCTCCTGAAAGCCTCATCAGGACTTGTCATCGCTCTAATGAATATCATTTAAATTGCTTTGTATATGGGAGTGAGTTTGGATGTCGATTTAATTTGCGCATGTGTTTGAGTTCTTCTGCTTGACTAGGCGAGTAGAGAGAGAGAAAGACACAGAGAGTGAGACAGAGAGAGAGAGGGATAGAGTAATGAAAAAGCGAACCAGGGTGACAGCCTGATGAGACTTGACCTGATCAGACAAGTTTGAAAGGAAATTCTGACAAGACCGAGGCGTAAAAATGTACGCTCATGCACGATACACGCAGCACACACCCACACACACACACACACTGCATCTCAGGAAGTGGCTGCAAAGTGGTGCGTGATATCAAGGCTACCGTTATATTGCTGGTTAGGACTTGAAGGGGGTGAGCGGGGTGCACCTGTTCTCGTTTGCTGATATCCCCCCTGTTGAGGTGGAGCACTAATGATGTGTGAGGAAGCGGCCCTGGACCTCGTGGTTATTGAAAATAAATAAATTTGCCGCCACTCAGCCGCGGGGGGACACCTCCTAAGGTTTTAAGCATGGCCTTATCAAAATGAAATTACAATATATGCTGATACCGTAGTTCAACCCTCCCATCCCACCCCCCCACGCCCCACCCTCCGACTTCAAGCTCTCGTTGCTAACGGTTCGAGCTGCGCCCGAGTCGCACTCTTGCGCTGTGAAATATTACAACCTTTCTCAAAGCAAAAGATATAAATCCACATTGAGGAATTGCAAAAACAGCACAAAGCATTCCCAGCCCGCTGCTATCTAGTGAGCTGCTGATGATTTAGCATTGCAGGTGTATCAGGATCCTGAGCTCTGCAGACAAAGCCCAACCCTACCAGTGTTTTGCCTTCATTCTCCCTCTCTCTATCTATCTCCTTTCTTTTTTTATTCCAGCGGTAATAAATGCGTCATTTGTAATTCATTTCAATTACTCAGGCTTTTTAATTGAGTCGGATCCAATTATGCCCCGGCAATTAGTATAATCAATTACGCTTTGATTACGCAGGTTTTCATGCTTGTCACTGCAGGATTCGGCACAGATGGGGGAAGTGCACGGTGATTTCAGCATGCCGTCAATGCTATCTGCGTCCCGGCGGAGTAGACAGGCCAGGTAGATCTCACTCTGTTTTCAGGCTCACGGCTAATGCGCCGCGCAGCCAGACATGCTGATATGCTTGTCAAAGTCAGCATTCTGACTGCCACAATTCATCTCCAAGTTCCGCACACCGTACTTTAAGCGGCACTTCTGTGCCTTTCGGGAGGATTTATTGTGAACACTGCAATCTGAGTAGTAAAAGGAAGTGTTTCAGCAGTTTTACTGAATAGCAAAGAGAATGCACTCCCATGTAAATACATGTGACAAGATCTTGTTTATTTTCAGGTGGCATTACAAATCTAGGCCTCTATGGATTTTCACTTTCTTTCGCAGTGGAAAACAACAAGGGGCAGTGGTGCAACGGTACATTATCCTACTCACTTCTTTATTAGCACATTGTTTTCATCAGGTGAAGGTTTCTGAGGAAAGGTCAAGCTGCCCGGGTGGGACTTGGGCAACAAACCCCGCCAGCACAAAATCACAGTTAAACCAACGGAGCGACAGACTTCCTGACAGGCCATGTGACTAAAACAGACATACATAATAGCATATTAAAGTTTAAATACCCCTTATTCATTCCAATCATCTGGGAAAGAAATGGGCAAAATTTCAGGCCTACAATTTCATTTGTATCGCGTCGGAAAGGCGGAATTTATGGGCCCTTTCGGGTATCTGCAGAAAAAAAAATAAAAAAGTTCACCAGGTCTCTCTTTCTCAAGACTTCCACTCCCTCTCGCTGCTCTCTTTTTCTTTCTGATGCTGCGACATACATCTTCATTTGAAAGGCCTCAGCTCATGCCAGGGTGGAACTTTTATTGGTTGGGCTCTGTTTCCCCTGAAGGGCTGTAAACTGTTGCACACGAATAAAAAAAGAAAGGCCAAGATCCTGCTTAATGCTGAGAGTGATTTTATTACATGACTGCTGGACAGAATTGAAGTTGTAGAGTTCGAGAACTTGGCAGACGAAGAGGTTTTGTCGGAGATGATTGTGTCACAGTGTAACCATCGTTTGCTTTTTTTTTTTTACGGGTTCTCCGCACCGGTTCATTTGTAATATGTTGTTCAGGTGAACAAAAACAAACACAGGTAACTTAATCTCAGTGGGTTTGTAGCCAATACATGATAAATAGGCAGCTGTGGGCTAGGGTATTACGCTAGCATACCAAAAGCCAATTCAGGCCATTTCAGGTTCAATCAACTTAACACCAGATGATTTCTCTTGTTCTGCTTTAGCCTGCTTGTTAATGAGTGCTTTCTTATTATGATAACTAATCCCAGGGTAACCAGGACCATGTTAATATGAGAGACCTCATTATTTATAAAATACACTTTTAAACATATGGGTGAAGCCGACACAGGACATGTGTATACAGTTATACATAAATCGTTATTAGTATTAGTATTAGAATGAAATTCAAACAGATGGTTCTTCTTTGTATGACTATAATACTCTAACTTTGTGTGTTCTACTAAACACTCCATATAGAATGCCCGGGTTCGATTCCCAGCCCTGCCAAAACCCCCCTGCCACTGGATGCAGTGCCGGTCCCAAGCCTGGATAAATGGGAGGGTTGCGTCCCGAAGGGCATCCGGCGTAAAACCTGTGCCAAGTTGTTGTGCGGCCTGGATATTCAGCTGTGGCGACCCCTTGCCGGGAGCAGCCGAAAGACCAACAACATAGAACCTTTAATTGTTCTAAAATTATCGAAATAATCTTTCAGTGAGCATCCCAAATATTAGCTTCATTAAGAGAACATACAGTATTTTGAAGAATTGATTTTGACATCCATGCTTTTGTCCATGTTTTTTGTCCAATCGAGTTAGACTTAGACTTACAAAGATACCTTGTTGCTTATTCTCTTGTGAGGTGGGGCTCAGCAATAGTTCACCTACATAGACACTGAAACAGTGCGTTTGGTGGAGGAGTGAAATAAAGGGAGTTTGGACTATTTCAGAGTATTAACAAGCACACTTTGAGACCTGTGTTAAATTGTTAAAGAAATAGTAAAATAAGGGACCTTTAAAAAATAATTGTTAGTTTGCCTAAACCTGTTGACACATGATGGGGACGACAAATTATTGCTTTTTTTTTTTCTTAATAAGTTTAGCCTTGTAAGCCTTTATTTGTCACATACTGTATACATGACTGCACAGTGAAATTCTTCCTTGGCATATCCCAGCTTGCGGGCTGGAGTCAGAGCACAGGTAAGTGTTGGTATACAGGTAAGTATCGGTAATGCAATCCAATGCAAAGATTTTTTTATTTATTATTATTTTTTACATGTATCATAAGTAGATGATTTCTCAATAAAAAGGTTAAGGCTAGAACGCGAAGACACCTTCATACGTCTGTGTAGAACCTTACAACAAATAAAATGGACTAAAACAGGACTAAACCAAACCCTGGACATTTATGGATATTGTGGACACTTATGGACGTTGCATCTACACATTCATGCATATTTGTACACTACCTGGACATTTCTATTTAAATTCTATTTAATTTCCACAACAAAAGTTTTCTATATTTGTACAGCAAAAGATTTCTGTTGTATAAGTTTTTCTTGTATTTAATATTTTGTTCTTATCCTCTATAACAATATTTTCTATAGCTAAAGTTTTTCTATATTTAATTTCTATTTTATTTCATATTTATTTCTTATTGATAATCTTTTTTTTTAGGTCACAGGCGGTCGTATAAGCATTTCACTGCATATCATACTGTGTATGACTGTGTATGTGACAAATAAAATTTGAATTTGATTTGAATTTGATAATAAATATAAATGATTTCGAAAAGGAAGAATTCTTACCATTGCACTTTGATATAGATTTCCCATTAGGTGTGCCTTTATTGTGTGAACAGATTCATGAATTCATTCATTCTGTTTACAATAGATCTGTGATGGATCTGAAGCCTATCTCAGGAGCACTGATGGGAATGAATGCTCCTTGGATGGAACATCAGTCCACATGCACCATACACATGCACACATTCCCAACTTGGGCAAGTCTGTATAGACAGTCCACCTACATGCATGTTTTGTGGAGTAGGAGGAAACACAGAACCCAAAGGAAACGTGCATGGACACTGCAAAAGCATGCACCGCTCCACACAAACAGTACTTAAAGCTCAGTAATGATCCCAGGACCCTGGACATGTGGCAAGGCCATAAGGCTACAGTATTTTCTTACACAATAAATGATCTGACCTATTTGGTTTCATTTTGAAGAATTGGTGAGTGAGCACATCCATATTTCTAGGCACATAGATCCATTTCTAATATCAAGAAACTTGAACAGACACTCCTTGAATCTTGTATCCGAACTCTCTTGATCACTCCATCACTGTTTGCGCTCCTTAAGCTCGAGCAATCAAATGCACCTCCACTTATGAGGCTCTCTGCGCAAGCACTCAATGACTCTGACCCTACACATGACAGAATTAAAAAAAAAAAAAAAAAAAAGTGCAAGGCCAAAACCGAATCTCATTTGGAGGATCACCAGGGCAGCTGATGACTTGATGAGATGAGCAGTTGTCATGGTGAGAGGTCCAGGGTCTGGCGACGAGAGAGGAGATCTCTCCTCTTAACTAACCTGCATCTTGACAAGGCAATCAAGTGGCACGGGAGAGTAATTAAATGATAAGTTCATATTTGAGGGACAATCGCGTGGTGCGGACTCTCTTGTCATGGCTCCTGGGTGGCGTGATGAATACCCTTATTAGAGGCTATGCTGCTCGCTGTCACGCGGGGGCCAGGCTTGACAGCAGTACCTGCTGCTGCAATGTCCGCTGATAGCCCTCTGTAAGGACACCTGGAGCTACATAATGTAGGACAATGATGCAGACTGAGACCTGAAATGTAGACCGTGAAACGTGGATGTCAACCGAGAACTGGTTCCATAATTAAAATTCTAAATGCAGTTTTCGTCTAGACGAGTTTTACCACTTTTAAGCAGATTTACAACAAGAATTCAACAACAAAAATTGTGAATTGTTGTTTTGATTGTGAACATGACATTGATGGACATGCGGCTGGTTTTACAGCATCAAACGAGCACCAGACAAGCAGAGTCAAAGGCTACTGTATGTCAAGAATACCATAAGTCAATAATTTGCAGTAGCTATTTAGATATATTTAATACTGTATGTCATTATTCAGTTTTAAATATAGGTACATTATATTATTAATTGGTATAACAACCAGGAAAGATTGCTTTCCCAAATTCAGCACTGAGATGTTGTATCCCAGTGAAGGCCCAGCTGTCGATGGCTGGGAGAAAAAGAGCACAATTGGTAGGAAGGATGGTCCTGTCGATCAGTCTAACACTAGTTAATTATGAGCATGTGTTAGCTCATTTAAACAAAATAGAGAAGTTAATGCTCCAAACAATGTGCATGTACAGCATTTTTATAAAAGATGTAGTCACTGGATTAATGTGTCATAGAGAGGTAGGGTAAAAAAAATTTTTTCATTTATTCATTTATTCCACTGGTCTTGTCATGAAAAAAAAAAAAGAATAATAAATCCAACCATATCACTTGATCAAATTTAAATAGTACAAGTCAAGTTGCTTTTAACCGTCAATCAAAGCTTCATTTCTACAGGACCATGGCGCAGTACATAAAACTATGTAAAGTGCAATTGCACAACAGTGTGGTGTTGGAGATATGCCATGTCATGGTGTCATGCCGTGCTGTGTCAAAGCACGCCAATCCCACCGAACAGCTCCAGGGTATCTGGTACAATCCTGAAATTGGGCTAATGTTTGTCCGAAGCTTTGCTTCTTATTATTCTCTTGCTCATGTTGGTTTAATCCAGGTTTGCTCCACAGTGGTGACTCCATTTTGGAAACTTCAGATTAACCCTACGTGTGTGTGCGTGTGTGTGTGTGTGTGTGTGCAGTATGTATGTGTGTGTTTGAGGTTACGATGAAATAAATATTGAGAAAGAATTAAATAATTAAATTATATCTATATATTATATATATTAAATTTTATCTCATTTCTAGATTTGGAAATTTTACACTTCATCCAAGTTTGTAAACTTTTTATCCTTTTTATTAAGAACATTCCTGTTTTTAAAACCTTTAGGTTTTTGTCCACACACAAAAATTTTGAAAAAAAAAAAAAAGTTAGAAATTGTTCCAATAAACACTGCAGACGTTAGTCACTTTTTAAACCAGCTCATTGGTCCATCGTGTTTTCTATCTGGCTGATAAAGCAAGCACATGATATGGGTATGGGACTTCCACGATACATCCTACACAAGCTTAATCTTTAAAAGCTCGAAACTTTGTATGTTTAAAATGCTGATTTGCTTCTAAGGCGCTTGTTCCTGAGCCATGTTAGAGCAGAGTTGTGTCTGATAGGTGGTGATCACCTCCCCTCTCTGCTTTCATCTGGGTCTCTTTAAGTCCCATTTTGGTGTAATCCTGCGTTGTGTGCCACTGTCTCAGTAGGACGCCATTGTGATCCTCTATTGTGGCGGTGCTATAAAGCGGTCTGTGTTGTCTCGCCAGCTTCCCCCTTCGCACAAAGCTTGTGTGTTCAATGGCTATTTCCGTCACAAAGGAAAATAAACCTGGGCCCTTTGACGGGATCTATGATAATTTTGTGTGAATATACAGGGGTGGAGTGTGGCCATACTGAAAGGGGGGAAAAAAAGAAGGAACTATGGCTGTGGAGTCATGCATGCCTGACTGTGTGTGGTGGTGGTGTTGTGTGAATGCTACTTTTAACCAAAGAAGTCCTTCATTGACAGTTAAACAGCCATAGATTGAAGAATCTGCAATTGCACCTCAACACATGGCATGTTCTGTACCATCAGCATACTTAGCACTCACTAAAATCTGAGTCTGTATGGGAATAATAATAAAAAAAAAAGAGTACAGTAATATTGAGAGACTGAAATACCAAAGGTCGTTGGGAGTCTTGCATCAGAACAGGGGGCAATAAAATATGCTCGATTTCAGGTTTTACGCTAATAAATCAAAAGATGGAGACCTTGCATAGATTGCACCTTTATATAGCTTCTACGTAAAGGTCACTTCTCTTTTTTCGAGTTAATTTAAAGATCAAAATGTGGAGTGTCAGTGTTTCCATAATCCACCGTGCCACCCGTCGCACCCAGACGCAGCATGCTGTGATATATTTTAATAATTTCTGCAGTATGCACACATACCCCACTGAGCTAGCTTTCTGTAGTCCAGCAATATTTATATCTATCTAAGGAACTTGGACTACAATTTTTTTTTTGTCCAGCCATGTCTTCGTTCTTCATATCGACAGCAGATCTCAAAGATTAGCGAATCATTTTAATGATAGCCGTATTAAGTACAACACATGGAAGTGGAAGCCGTGGATTTCTGGGAAATTACACAGGCGGAACAGTAGTTAATGTATATTGGCTCACTGAGGGGGCCAGGAAGGCTGAGACGGCTGTAAAAAAAAAAAAAAAAAAGCAAGCAAGCCAGTAAGGCAGACATGTTCAAAACGGAGTGACACTTAAGCTGATGATGTCATGAAAGCAAACAATACAGCAGGATGAAATGAAGCTTGTGTTCCAGACAATGTTGGCCTGTATCCATGGCAAATCACAAGTAGTGGCTTTAACTTTCCCAGACATGAACAGCAAAGCTGGAAGTCATACAGGGTTACTGACATCCAGACACAAGACAAATGAAAGGATGAATAAATAAACACATGGAGCAAAGTCGGATTAAACACTAACGTCTACATTTTTTAGACGGACGGATCACAGACGTACAGACGTGCATGGCTGAAACAAGCCACAAAGAGACTCAATAAACTGAGCTTGGATTCTCATCAACAGCTGAATACTTTACAGAGGCCTTCTGCCCAAAATCCCTCCCTCCTCTACCCGTATCTTCCCTCTTCCCCTCCATTTCTTCCTGCTCTTATCCCCTCAGAGATAGCGAGAGCCGTCAGATGTGGTTTGTCCTGACGGCTGACGGATCGGCCAAAGACACTCGTCTCTGGGCACTTCTCTATATATTGTTAATTTAATGCATGATGACGTGGCCAATTATGGAGCGGCCGCACGCTCAAATAGCATGTCAAAACCTGTGTATCAATCTATTAGATCCTGTCTCCTCATGGCATTAGCAGGCACCTTAAAGCAGCTCTGGGGCTCACCAAGGAAAAGAAAGTGCTTAGCTCATGGGGATCCTGCCTCAGATCTTATCCAGGCCTTTTAGAGAATAATAATAATAATAATAAAAACAAATAAAATAAAGAAAAACAGCCACTAACAAGACCAGCATACAGGTGAGGCTTCACTCCAACATTTCCATAAACCATACGATCATGCATAGACGGTAATGCGTGAAGATAATGGAGTAAAAGCTGTGGATGGAAAGCTGTCAGCAGACCTTTTGCACAGTGTATTTATTATTTTGGCTTCCTTATATTTTAAACGCTTCACATTGGCATTTGTTTAAAGTGTGCCTTTAAATGTAGACTCAGCATTTTTCAACCTAACTCTATCCACTGCATCTTTAATCTCTAGCATACGCAATTATTATTATGGACAAGTCGTTTGATGCCTGTATAAAAATGAGCTGAAAACTTGTTAATGCAAAACATTCAATAAACATTTATGCAAAACAAACATTCAGTGTTTCCTGTATGCTTCAGTCCAAAAAATTTTTTTGGCCGATTCCGTTATTCAGAAATGCAGATACTTTGTCAGTCCATGTTTAGCTCAGGTTACTCTCTTTGTACAGTAGTTTCGCATGTTCTCCTTGTGTCTCCGTGTGGGTTTTGCGTCCTACCACATCCCAAATACAGCAGGTGTTAATGAGCGTGTGAATCAATCCAGGGTGCATTCCAACAGTGTTCTTAGGATGAGCCCACTGTGACCTGTGACCCTGCCCCTAAAGCGGTGACTGAGGATGAAGAACCCTAATGGATGAACAAATCTGCAGCCAACTATGCCTACAGTACATTTTAGTTTTAGGCAGAGCTTTGCTACAAAACCATAGGAAAAGTAAAAGTAACCTGAATTATGATGAAACCCTATAGCTCCAGGATAAAACTACATAACATCCTTATCTACTTATAAAACCCTCAGGCCTTTCATTATAAGTGAGTTTTGAGTTAACATCTTTTATTCTCTTTCCTCGGTACAGGGAAACGTGCTGAAATTTCATGCCTGTGGTTATTGTCCATTTGCTACATATTTTGGTAAATACGAAAAGATGAAGTTGAAAAAGATTGGAGTATTTCTTTAACTTGTGTAACAGAGGAGTGATTGATTTCATTGTTTGGAATTAGATTTTATCTTGACGCTCATACTCTTTTAGAAGTCAGTCATTGTGCTCAGCGAGAAAAAAAAAATGACTCATTTGCTATATTTGCAGTGCATGTTGCAGTGTTTTTGGTAACCACACCTAACCAAGTTCAAAATCCTCTTTAATATGAGGCAGAAGAGGAGACAGAATAAGCAAATAAAAAATGACAGCTTCTCACAGTCTCTTTTTTTTGGAGTGTGAAATCTACCATTTCACTGGAGAATAATGCCATGCCTGTCCTTGGTTTAAGGGCACTGGCTTAGGGGCAATGACTTGGTTATGCCCCCCCCAGGGAACCTGGCATTTTGCCTGCTGTCATGCCAATCTTGTACACACCCCTCCCCGAGAGCTGTGCCCCTTTGTCATTTTGACGAAAGTTTTTAATAAGTTTAGCCCGGCCTGATGAGATGCTGTTGACTGAAACCGATTTCACTGGCAAAGCCAGGTCAGCTCATCTGACCGTCTCTGAGGAAAACTGTCCTATCAATATGTGTGCTTAATAAGGTTTCTAGAATTTTCTCATTAAAAAAATTTATACAATATTTTGATGTCACGGTGCACATTTTTTTTTATTGACTTCTCCGGGTATTTATGATTTTTTTGGTATCCTGCTCCAATCTGGTCCCAACAAAGAGCTAAAGGTTATATAGTTTGGTTCATGTTCCATGTCACAACATAAAACAACATACTGTATACTCACATGAACAGGAGAATCCCATGCATTTTGTCCCAGCTACAGCTTCATTAATTTTCCTTTGTTAAGAGCATTGGTGGCTCAGTGGTAGTTTTCTCGCCTGCCATGCGGAAGGCTTGGGTTCAATTCCCACCCAATGCCCAAACCCCAGCCATTGGATGCAGTGCAAGTCCCGAGCCCAAATAAAAATGGGAGGGTGGCATCAGGATGGGCATCCTGCATGAAACCTGTGCAAAGTTGTGTGTGCGGATCGAATGGTCCGCAGTGGCGACCCCTTGACGGAAGCAGCTGAAAAACTAACAACAACAATAAGTGCAGTTTTGATTTTTGTTTCTGCATAATTTTTTTACTGTTAGAAAAATTGCCCAGCACATGCAATAATTCTAATTGCACATTTACACAACAATGAAACAGAAATGTTTTTGCTCAACACATTGGTAAAATGACACCACGTTATTTTTTAATGTTGTCCAAGAATTTCTTCAACAACAGTTTAAGCAAGAATTAATAAACAATAAGGGTGTGCCTTTATAGGAAAATAATGAATGTGGTGTGCTGCGGATTGATGTGAAGTAGAGTTACTCTTACCACCCTAAAGTTGTTATAAAATTTGTCATTTAATGAGTGATTTTTCCCTAAACACAAACATTTTTGCAATTGTTTACAACAATTAGTTTATTAAAGTTTATATTTACTGTACACACAATGATGTGAAAGGTTCATGGGACAAGCTATCACTTACTGGTAGAGAAGTAGACTTTACTCAAGGCATTTGAAAAAATGTGTTATTCTGTGGAATTTGGATCCAGATCAACTCTTGCCGGACGTCCCTGCTAAACCCCATACTTGTGATGCATTGGGTGTTCTGATACCTTTCTATTGTGACCAGCATTAACTTTTTCTGCAATTTATATTACATTGGCTTCTCTGTGGGATCAAACCAGACAGGCTAGCCTTTGGTCCCCACAGGTACAAATGAGCCTTGGGTGCCCATGATCTTGTCACCAGTTTACTGGTATATAATTGATAATCAAAGGTATTTAATACACATTGTAGTCGTCTAGGTTTAAAAATGTGTTTTTAAGGTGTCATTTTTTTTTTTTTTTTTTTGGAAATATTTTTTTAACTTTAGGCCAGATAGGGGTCATCTAAAGGACCTAGTGGCAGCTTGGCAGTGTAGGGGCTTGTACCCTTGACCTTCTGTTCAGTAACCCAAAGCCTTAACAATTACGCCACCACTGCTCCACCTATGCTCCTGTTGTTTTTAGCTTTTACCACCAAGCTCCAGTCTTACTTGAGAACTACATGAGAAAAAGTGCAACTGTTTAGATATTTTCATTTAAAATTATAACAGTTGCCTAAGTTAACCCAAGGCACATAGATCCGCACCAGCAACACAGCATAGGTCAATGACGATTAAAAAAATATATGTCAGGTTTTCATTCCCCAAATCAATAACTAGAGCCTTAGCCAAATGTAAATTTTACCACTACCAGAATTTGGGAATGACGTCGCAAAAATGTAGACCTCTCAAAATTAGCACATTATAATTTTTTGGTCATAGAAACAACTGAAAATAACAATAAAAACATGTGTATCTGTGCTATTTCTTTCCCCATGTGTCATCATATTGCCTAGGTTGTGCTGAACAAAAAGCATATGACACTCTATACTGCACAATCCATTATTTAAAAAAGAAATCCAAACAAAAAAAATGAATGAAATGCTCTGAGTTTAATTTAAATTTAGGGGATGGCCAATGCAAAAAAAAAAAAAACAACAACAAAAAAAACCTTAAACAAACCAGTGCAATGGATGATAACCTTATAATAGCACAACGCACTGAGACCGGATAAGTAATACAATACACTATAAGTTATAAAAATAAATATATTAAGTTATATTTGTTTAATTATGTTGTTTACAAAGAAAAAAATGAGGCTACAATATATAGTTAAACAGTTGTTTCTTAATTAGAGTTGTAAAAATGTAATATTGCAAAGAAAAAAAAAACATTTACATGTTATTTGTCCTGATGAATTTCCAGCGGTGAAAAACTTGTAATCAAATGAAAATGATAAAAAAAATCTTGCATAAGGATTTCACAAACTTAACCATTTCTTAGCAGTTTAAAATAAGCTAATTAACTAATCAGACTTAAACTGTCTCTCAAGTTGTTGGACAATTAACCCAATTGTCCAGTTCTTGTTTTTTAAACATATTGTGTTTATAAAGTATTCAATATGCTGTACAGTGTACTGTGCTTTACTGTATCAGCTGACTGCTCATGTCCAATGATGATGCATATATATTATATTATATATTATCGCATTTGAACAGAAAGAACATATGTTTACATGATTGCGTAGGTGACTGAGATGAACAATGTACCTCAAATACACCAATGCAGTGTATTCGCGTCATGCCAGTTACAGCAGGGCGTGCATCTATATGCCAGTGCGTACTGTATGTGAGTCACTGTGACAACTTTAATCACTGTAATATGTTCTGATTCATACCACACAGTGTACTGGATGTACAAGGCAGTCGTAGTACAAACGTGCGACGTTGTAATTTTCATGTAACACTCTACATCTGGTGTAAACAGCCTTTGTGCATGTAATATTTCAATTTGTTTGAATACATTCATGCATCTGCACGTGATCTGATCTACCAACCCCCACCCCCCACCCCAATTCCTCTTTTGCCTCCTCCTTCCTTCTTTCCCTATCTCTCCCTATCCCTCATGGGACGTCTTGTCTGACAGAGCGGCAGTAAAGTTTGTCTGCCTTAGCTCACTCTTTGATGCTGTCACGTTCGATCGGCTCAAAAAGTTCAGGCCCATCAAGCACTTGCAAATTAGAAGCTCTTGTACATGGCGCTACGTTTGTGCTGCCAGCGGCATCTTGTTCCCTACCCACCACAAAGCTGCCTGCCATCCTGCTCCAACTTCCCTAAGTGCAACTGGCTCACATATGGTGACAAAGATGGCTGACAGAGACAGTTATAGGCACTGATTATCAGTGTGCAGATGAGTTGCACATTGTTACGGCTATGTCATTTTAGAATGCCTCTGGCTTTGGGTGACATATGTTCCCATTTATGGTTGTTCAGAATGCTGCATTAATGACTTATTCGGCTCAGACTCATCTGCTTCAATGGCTACTGGATTGAACCACTGAATATACTCTCATCTCAACATACTCGCTGCAAAATCACTCTAAAGTTACGATCATCTACTTCTTAGATAGATTATTTAACCATGATCTTTGTGCAGGATTGCTTTTTCGAAATTCCAGATCCGTCCCCTGAGAACTTTCTGCATTTAAAATTCCATCAGCACAGGTGCCAACATTGCTAACAAGAAATCTTATGAGAGACAGGGAAAAATATGTGTGCTGGTATAGGAGATTGTTAGATTAAAAAGAAAAAAAAGGTTTTACAGTAAGAAAACAGTAAGGCAAAAAGTTCAATGTGACCGCTATTTAATAAAATACAGTTTCCACAATGTTTTACTAACTGCTGGTTTAGCTGAAGGAAAAAATAAAAGCACAAAATCATTGTTTTAAGGCATCTCCCTTAGTGTTGTGGTGAGGGGTACTTTTTAAAATTAGCAAATGAAAATTCCTAACATATCATGACAAGACAAAAATATCTACAGTGACAAATAAGTACAGAAATATGTTCGTCCATTCATCGTCTATACCACCGCGGGGGGCCTGGAGCCTATTCCAGGAGAATTTGGGCATAATGCAGGTTACAGCCTGGACAGGGTGCCAATTCATCAAAGGGGTACTATGGACAATTTGGGAACACCAATTATCCTAACCTGCATGTCGTTGGACTTCGGGAAAAAATCCCCAAGCACGATGAAAGCATGCAAACTCCACACACGGACCCGAGGTGGGAATCAAACCCTAGCCTCTGGAGGTGCGAGGCAGCAGTGCTAACCACGATGCCACTGTGCCACTACAGAAATAATTAAATAATAATTAAATAATTAAATAATTCTGTAACCCAGTCAAAATGATGTGAGGCTGACCTATCTACTTTGACAAAAAAATTTATATGAGGGGTGTTCAAGTCAAACCAGGACTTTTTGGACTTTGTTTATGGGCTTAGTTTTCTCAGTTTTCTGAAACTCTGGCCTCCATGGAACTCCTTTTATGCCCCAAAACATGTGGAAATGGTTGTTCAAGACTGTATTGGGGAAGGGGCAATTCCTCCCAGTTTCTTTTCTGTAATGTGCAAATGGTGTGCAAGAATGATTGTCTGTACAATTCTCATAGACAGAGATCTCTTGCACAAGATAGCAACAAGTTGTCCATTGACTGCAGTGGCTCTGAACCACTTGGGGCAAGGTGGTCATTCATGGATATATAGCTTTCTGTAAAAAGTTTGCACCCTTCAAATGTAAATGTCAATCATTTTTCCGCCTTCATTCATAAGAAATTTCTTATAGTCTCAGTTTGACTTGAACACTCCTATATATTTCACCCAGATGATTATTACAGTTGCAGTGTCGTGCTACCAAAAGTTGTAGTACTTTGGACTTTTGGAAAAAGAACAAAGAGTATCCACATATACTGTACCATAAGATATCTGAAACAGTGCAGACATCTGTTTAATCTTCATTATTCTTAAGGATAGACTTAAAATATTAGTGTATGTTTCTCAGGACTTGGTGGACGATGCACGAGCTTAGCTGCAGCAGTTATATAATTCGCGGGATGTAGGGTCTGATCGGTCCATGCCATAGCGTGCCACTCTGAGTAGGAGTGGGCTTGACGGGCTCTGATCACTCGAGTGACAGAACTAATCTCCAGCCCCGGTGCCGTACTCCGGACCGCTCTCTGATCAGCTCCCATTAGAGCTAAACACTCTGAATGATTTGGAATAAAATCAAAATCAATTTGTGAGGCCCTCTATTTCCAGCCGTCCCCCCGGGCAACGGGCCTTGTCACATCCTGTCGCAGGAAAATTGACATTTTGACACACGCACGCAGGAGAAAAGAAAAAAAAAAAAGGGGAGCAAGTGTATGAGTGAGACAGAGAGAGATCCGAGAGAAGATGAAAAAAGGCAAAGCTCGATGTAGGGGAGGAGGTACTTTGCTAGAATCTGGGCATGTCACCGCTGAGGCGGGACAATCATGAACTGTCAATCAATTCATTTGCGAGACTTAGCTTTTACCGGTAGTGTTGCGGAATGCTCTCTGTACCTGTAGGCCCCTCGCTTTCTCTTCTGCGCTTGCTTTTTTGAGCATCTGTTACAGATACACGGTTCTCAATAGCAGAGGCACAACAGATGCAAGATGATAGCTACAGGGGAATGTGTGTGTGACATGAATTTGATTGTCACCGTTTGTCATGAGCTCGGACAGGATGAAAATGATTGACAGATGGAGCTAAGGAAGACATTCCGTGTGCTATATGGGGTGTGTTAGAGACATGCAGATGTCTTTGCAAGGAGTCATGTAAGAGATAGACAGAGAGATGGAGTGTGGGTGGGGAGAGGATTTGTGTTTTAGTGCGCGCGCGCATGTGTGCGTGTGTGTGTGTGTGTGTGTGTGTGTGTGTGTGCATCGAGTCAGGTCATGGTGAGGTGAGTGGCCTTATCAGGCACATGCAGAAGATGTCGTCCATTTGCTGTGACACTGGCTGTGGTATCTGAGCTCGGCTTGCCGGGGAGATGTACTGTTTGTCGTTTTGACAGTTTTGGGCAGGCGCAGTGCATTTCACGATGCAGACAGTGTGAACTTTGCTGAAGATCCGTCAGTCTTCCAGGGCCTTATGGGGATTTCCATCTTAAACAAAACAGCAGGAGCGTAAAAGACAGAGACCCAAGGATACAGCACACACCGCTCTAATCAGTCTCACTACCACCCGACTGTAAAAAAAAAAAAAAAAAAAACTGAAGGCGTACAGCAGTGTCTAGCTAGTGCTAGCCATGTTTTTGCTGTGCTCATGCAGAATAAACCAAGGAGATTCTCATGAAATTAACCGGATCTGACACAGCCATTCGCATGTGCAGTTGGCTGCCACCCTGTTTAGTATGCAAGAACGCGTACAGATGAATAATAACGCAGACAACGTTACTTACACACCAGCATGCTGGCTTCGCAAATAAGTAGAATGTCTTGGAATCACCTTAGATTAATTCAATTATTTTGGTTAGTTTTACGTAATGACACATAATTAGCTGGCGTTGTAATGATAATTAATTACACCTTAATTAAAGGTCTATCAATGGACATTAATTTAAAGTGTTAGCTAATTAATCTTCTCTTCGTAGCTCGCACCCACCCACCCCAGTATGCACCTGGAATATTTGGTTCGCCTTAAACAGATGTGCTTCACAAAGCTTGAGTGTAAACATCTGCACCTATGCTGAGAACCCAAAAACGCAGTACGATGCCCTAATGTGAGATGATGCGTCCACTAGCCAAGTGGCCCCGTTGTGTGTTTAGAGATGGAGGGATTGTGACACTGTTGTTAAACGGGTGAATCAGAGATGCCAGTCTGATGACAGGAGTGATGGTGAGGGGTGGAGATGAAGGCTGAGGGGTCTGGGTGTTATTGCTACCCCTGTAGACACACAAAAATTCTGCTACAATTAGTCACAGAAGAATGCCCGACGCTAATAGCCATCGAGAAACAAGGATGTCATTCTGATCCAAATTGTCAGAAGCTGATAAACATCTTCAGCATGTGTACATGAACAGAGGCGAATACAGTGTACAGTGTGGAATTTGACAGAGGAAAGAAAAAACAAGGAGTGTAAAAGAAATAATGTGCACTTAGTTACAGTTATATAGATTCTGAATTTTTAAAACTTCTTTGTTATAGATTGTAAAAATCACTATCCAAATAAACTTTAAATGATTTGCAATTAATTTCATTGAATCATAGGACTGGCTCTAGGGATGGATGGATGGACGCATAATGTTAGGTTTGGATGGATGGATAACTGGACAGATGATGGATGGACGATATAGGTTTAAAAGATGGATGGAAGACAGACTAGGTGGTTAAATGTAGTTGGATGGGTGGATGGATGAATAACAGAATAGTTGGTTGAAAGTATTTGGATGTTGGATACGTGGATGACAATAGATGATTGAATGTAATTGGCTGAATTTTTGGATGGATGACAATAGTTTGTTGAAAGTGGTTGAATTAAGGGATGAATGGATGGATGGATAGGTGGATGGATGGATGGATGGATGGATAGGTGGTTGAGTTTTGGGCTGGCTGGATGGATGGATGGATGGATGTTTGGGAAGGTGGTTAAATGGATGGATGGAGATAGTGCTGTGGTAACACAATTTTTTTAAAGCCATTAATTAGAAAATTAACAGTAATATTGGTCTTTTTAATCTGATCTTAGCACTGTACCTAAAGCACATCTGCATACTGTATAGGAAATACTTTTATACTAGTATCAAAGATGTCATACTCACAAATGTAATGTTTGATAATTTGCTAGCAGTTTAGTGCTAAGATATTGTGAGATTGCTAGGTAGCAGTCTTAGTGTAACGTTAGGTAACAACTTACAATTAGTGTAATTTTAACTGTTAATTAAACTTTTTGTGTTAGAAATGTAGCTACTGCCTCAATAGACAGATACAGTATATCCACAATGGTTAAAGGTATATCTAGGAACAAAACTATCACACCCATATGTGTTTCTCTCCAAAGCTTTTGCCCTAAAGTTGGAAGCATACAATTGTCTAGAATGTCTTTGTATGGTAAGAATTACAGTTCTACTAAGCTCCATGTGTTAAGTTTGGAGTAGAAAAACTTTAGTGGTCTGCACAGAGCCCTGACCTCTACTCAACTGCACCCCAGGGCTTCTTGTCCAATATCAGAGTCTTACCTTACTAATGCTCTTGTGGCTCAAAAGAGAACTTCCCAAAAGGGTGGGGTTTATTATATTAGCAAAGGGGAACTAAATCTGGAAAGTGATGTTCAACAAGTACATATGACTTGTTATGGTCACGTGTACACAAACATTTGGCTGGATAGCTTAGACAGATAGATAGATAGGTTAGGCAGACAGACAGACAGACAGACATACAGACAGACAGACAGATAGATAGATAGACAGACAGATAGATAGACACTTTATACCTCACCTTTACTGAATAACTTGATTAGCACTAAAATGATATAAAGTCTGAAGATATCTGCCAATCAGCCAGTTTATCCCCCTTTTTTAATTCCTTTATCTTTCAGGGACAATTTAGTCACCACACACAGAGAGCAAACATTATAGCACAGTAACCAGATAGACGCCAAATCATCACGCGACTAATTGCTACATAAATCTCTTATTTTATACTATCAGCAGTTTAGCATCTCTGAAGTTGAATTACGATTGATTTTCATTTAAATTTAATTAACACTAAAATGTTATTATGCATATATAATGCAATATGTTATTATGCCTCTATGCTTTTGTCCAACGTGCACAGCGAGCAGTTATTTTCATTAATTAAGTTGTTATTGAGGTTCACATAGGATTCCTACCACGTAAAGCTGAAACGCTTTTAACTATACAGTAGGATGAATAAAGGAATGAACAATACAGCACCTAAAATGAGAACAAGAAAGAGATTGCATTACTCTGCATTTAATTTAGCAATCTAAAGGAGAGTGAAAAGGGTGTGTGTGGGGTGGGGGGGAAAGCATGATCTCCTCTGCGGTACATTGATGAGATGCATTCATTTCTTTCCCCTGTGCTAATGTTTACGCCGCCTTAGTGCCAATGGGCAGGCGATTAGAGAGAGCAGCGGAGAGTGTCAGCCATGTGATGCTACCCCCACCCCACCTCCGCTCTTCTCTTCTCTGCTAATGACACGTCACACGCATGTCCTCTCCCGCTTTGACAGACACGATGTCAATCATCACCACGGAAACAGACCCCATGATGTCACCCAGCTGGCCCAGCTCGACAGCTGATGGGCATCGGAGACGGCGCTCACACCTCTGCCGCGCTCTGATTGGCCCAATTACTCTGCTGCAGTACTAATAACCCAGTGCTCCAAATGGCCCTAATCCCCTTCATGCCTCTTATATGACTGTGTTCATTTCGGTAATAAATCTTTTTTGTGGCGCAGCTTCGCATATTTTTGTTCATCCTTTTGTCCTTTGGCTGGCAGATGCAAAACAATATCGGGGATATGTCTAGTTCTCTTATATTTTTACATAAATATCTGCTTTTTATCCAAAGCTCCAGAATACAATAAAGCTTATAAATAAATGGTGGTTAAAATGTTCTCAAGGTGATTTCTGGCAGTAACCGCATTTACAACTATTAGATTACATAATATTTCTATATTTTCCTATATCTAATAGAAGAAGAAAAAAAATGCTGTGAATTTATGATCATTCACATATGTACACTTGGTCCATGAGAGTAAACAGTGCAACATGACAACTCGGCTACTGTGTGTCAGGAAGGACAGGAGAGAAGTAGGAGGAGGAGGGCGAAGGGTGCTGAGCAGAAGGCCCGGGCAGACACCACACTCCCATGGGCGTAATCGCTCTTTGTTTATGCTGCCAGGGTGTTATTTTAGCTGTCTGTTTAAGCTTGTGTCTGAGTGACTTGGCTACCGAGAGGCGAGGGCAAAAAGTAACATGTTAAGAAAGCGAGCCTTATCTCGGAGCGTCGGCGCTCGATGAATTCATACGTTACGGGCGAAGCCGGAAAAAAACAAGCTGTTCCGACATATGTCTGGGTTTATGATATGCATAAAACATGTTTGTTTCACCAACGTGGAACATTTTTCAGTGTTGCTCAGATGAAGCCGAGCTGATGTTAACAAAACACCGTTTCGCTCTTCAGGATTAATAGTATAGTTTCCAAGCACACCTTAATAAAAACACTTGGAGCGTCTCACTGACACTGCTGATTGTAATTATTGTTTATTGTGGGCGTTAAAGCCTACCAAAGTGAAGGCGCATGCTGGGCTTTGAAGCTTGGGTAAGTACAGATATAACACACCAGATTGCTGGCAAACGCAAAACACATAAACAGTCCCACACACATGCAGTGGCTCACGCCTCAGTTTCTGATACCAGTCCATACTGGCCACTAAGCTTAAAGGAATGTGCCGTCTCTCTGTTTGAGTCTCTCTCTCTCTCTCTCTCTCTCTCTCAGTCTTCTGGGTGAAGTACTACCTCAGTAGAATATAATAAGATTTTATTTAACAAAGTGTTCATGTCAAACAAGACCCATTCCTCTGCCATTGCAGGAGGCGAGCTAGAGAGAGAGAGAGAGAGGGATGGCTGTCGGGAAAAAAACGGCAGCCCGAGATTGGCCCGGGATTCATTAAAGCTCAGAACACGGCACATATTTTCATTATTCACACAAAGGTACGTGTCAGCTAATCACGGTGAAATCGCCGGCGTTTAAAAAGCTAACGAACAGACTCCATTCATTACGTCAATTATGAATTAGCACCTCTCCGCCATCTCACGCGCTCGGAAACGTCTACTGCCGTCTTAATTAGCCAAACATGGGGCATCAATTCTTGTCTTCACATACACACACACACACACACACACACACACAGAAAGTGAGAGAGAGAGAAAGAGCTGAGATTTGAAATGGCATGTAGGGACATTTAATGAGGGAGGCTCTCGTGTTTGTCATGGTTTGACAATACATTACCTATCTTATAGCCTTGCCTGTTTCAAGTATAAAATCTATCAACAGTACTTGCGAAGGAGATTTGGCTCTATAAAAAACATGCAGGATTTACACACACTGCAAATATGCTGTGCCAAACAGTATTGCATAGACAGTAAACTAAGCAGCGTTGAAATAACTCTTCTAGAGTTTCAGTCTTCTTCAAATGTGCGCCTGAATGCAGGCTACTGTTTGTGTGCTCGTGTCCACTGGCACACCGATTCTCTGTAGATTAAGTCGGTTAAGTGAAATAATGTTCACTGTCATACTGTCATTGAAGCACTGAAATAAGTGCAGTAAACTAATTAACAAAATAAACATGAAATATCTGATTGGATAGGGTTTTAAAGAAAATGGACATCCTTATAGTGCGGCGGCCTTCAGCCTTTATTTATTACATATACATTACCGCACAGTGAAATTCCTTATTCTTTGCATTATTGTTCTTTTTGTTGGAAGGCAGGTGGTCAGAGTACAGGGTCAGCCATTTTTATGGCATATGGGTTAAGACGCTTGCTCAAAGGCCTAACAGCAGCAACCTAGTGGAGCTGGGGCTCAAACTGATGACCTTCCGATCAGTAACTCAAACACACTGAGCCACCACTGCCCCTGACAGTTGGCGCTGTCGCCTCGCACCTCCAGGGTTGGGGTTCAGTTCCCGCCTCCAGTCTGGGTGCATGGACTGTGGATGTTCTCCCCGTGCTTGGTGGGTTTCTCTTGGTACTCCAGTTTCCTCCCACGATCCGAAGACATGCAGATGCCATAGTTTGCCAAACTCATCGTGCTGGCAAGCCGACCTCTTAAGTGGTGATGGATATCTCCAGTGTGGTGAGTATCCATTACCTGATGTCCCAGATGGTATGTGGACGGACTAAAATACCCCCAAAAAAAAAAAAACCTGTCCCTGGCTTAAGGGTTGTGCTCTTATCTTTTGGAAATCTTATCTTATCCTGGAAATATGGCTATAATAGACCTTAATTAGTGTTTAGTTTTTATTGTAAAAATGTAAAGTACCACTACATTACAGGCAGGGCTGATGGACCACTAATCATATTGTCCCACAGTTTAAGCCCCAGTGCCAACAAGCTGCAACTGTTGGGCCCTTGAGCAAGGTGTTTCACCCTTAAATGCTCAAATACAGCTGGTACCCTGGCACTTAAGGAATTGCCTCTGGACCCGTCTCCAGGGAGGTGTACGTTCATCATCCAATGTGCGCCTGAATGCAGAGGTTTCACAGTCTCAGCTAAAGATACTTATTAAATACTTAGATATTTATTTGCTTACTTACATTTCTATTAATTTATTTCGCTCCCTTCAAAACCTTAGGGAGGTAAAAGAGGTGAGAGATGCCAACCCTAAAAAACAAAACGAACAAACAAAAAACCCTCTCATTTCTGTCTAAACATCCTTCATCTAAAACCTAGCCAATGTGTTTGAATCATGTCCAAAACATACCTATACACACACAACCATGACCCCCCAAGTACCACCCTGAGCCATCTGTCCAGCACAGCTGAGATCAGACATTAGCCCCCGCGCTGTCTAAACCAGGCCTCCTTCCTCTGTGTCACTGTCTCTTTAAGCGGAAGCCCGTCCCTTTTTCTCCTGCTGCCTCGGCTACAGCCAACGAGCACTGCGAAGTGTGACACGATCATGCTCACTTTACGTAGTTAAGCCCTCGCCCGGGCCGACCACTCCAGCTGCTCAATGAGTCATTTGATTGTCATCTACCTCGTGCACTCTCAGGCAGTGGAGGGAGGGAGGGAGGGAGGGAGAGGAGTGCGGGGGGGGACGAAAAAAGAGAGATGGAGATTAAGAAATGGAGAGAGAGAGAGAAACAGAGATGATACAATAAGAGAGGGAGATGTAAAGGGAGACGAGATGGTAAAGAGGGAGGTGGGATTGGTAGGGAAGAAGCATTGAGGTAGAAAGATGGAGAGGGATAGGAATCTGTTTGAGAAAGAAGAAAAAGAAGAGAGAGCGAGAGAAAAAGGGGAGAGCGAGAGGAGCGCCTGGAGCGTTGTCTGCTCAGGATGACAGGCAGTCACAGAGGCCGAGCCACCGCGCAGGCAAAAATAAGTGAGTTAGAACAGAGCTGCTGGCTCTGTAATAAAGCGTTTAATGGACAGACAGCCTCTCCTTGCCTTCCTCAGGGCAACACTAAATCCCTCTTTATTGTAGTTTGCACAGATGTTAGTGAGTTATCCATTTCTCTAATCACACTGGAAACTGGCACATCCATCTTAAAGTTGAAAAACAACCCCCTCCCGCCCATTCAAACACACACACACACACACACACACACACACAGCTTTCCTCTCATCCCTCCCTCCTCCTTTAAAGTTGAAAATGAGTCATCTGTAGGTCACTTGCACCGATACAAATAGAATTCAGACAATATTGTGTCCCGATTTGAGGGTTCATGTGATTAGCCAGCGCCGGCGGTCAGGCTTGCTTTATGGCTTTTGGTGTGTTTTGCGGCTGGACGTGATATTGCTGAGCAGTCCCGTCATAAAGACACAGACATTGTCCTCGGGCCTTCATCACTGTAACATGATTCGCCGCCGTCGAGCAGGGCCAACAATGTCAGATTGGTTTTGGACCCTGCGAATTTCATAACGCCGAGCTCAGGCCAACGCAAGCAAACGCGATTTGCTCATTGACAAACAGCAAAACGGGCTGGGAAAGTAAGTTTGGATTAGAGAGATGCGAGTCAGGATAAAATGATAAGTACGGGCATGTGTGCTTTAACCTGATGTAATCTCATTCATCAGAAATCAATTCCAGCACCAGAGACAGTGATGGTTTAACTGGTGCATGGCTCTTGTATGTTTTTTTTCCTTAGTTTTTTTTTTTTTTGCTCTTGCACCACTTTTTTGTGGAACATTCAATGGAAAAAATTGTGTTTAATGTGGTTGTTTTGTTTTGATTGGCCACTTTAATAGACATGGTGTCTTCGTTTCATCATGCTGCTTCTTGGGAATTGAGACAGACTGTGCGTCTGTGAGCACGAGCATGCAAGAGATTCAAACATGAATAAGGAAAAGAGCACGAGGAGCAAAACAGCAAAAAAAAAAAAACGAGAAGCGGATCCGATTCGGTATTCAGCAAAACGCAGACGGGTTAAATCTGGAAGCGTGACAAAAATGTGTCTGGCTTAATGATGTCAACTAGTAGTGTCTTTGCCTTTCTCTTCTCTTGCTTTCTCATCTCATTGCTCCATCTGCTGAGGGTAAAAAAAAAAAAAAGTTTGGATGAAGCATGCTACCACAAGCCACATAAGGGAACGCATCCACCTCTTAATTTCTCCTATTAGTGTCAGTTTTACTATCAAATGTCAATATGGAAATAAACCGGCACAAATAAGCATCGATGCAAAAAAATCCTGAAACGAACGGCTGCGTCAGGATGCCGGATGGCTGGAAGCCGATGCTTAAGCGGTGTAAGGAATGGAGGAACGTGAGGGAAAAGGTCATGGAGAGTTCAGCATGATGGAGATGAGTGATGGTTGTAGAGCGAAGGGGGGCTCTGTAGCCAGCTCTTGTTCTTTTCTGTGCTGGCTGACGGGCCTCACAGCGGTAGCCTGAGTCTTGATGGATTGGCAGCCAGTGAAAGGAAACACACACACTCCACCAGCAACATTACCACTCCCACTAGCCCGACACTGGGGCTTGAGAGAGTGCTCAGGACCGCCCTTCCTTTCTTTCTCGCTTTCTCTGTGCTCAGGGGTAACCTTTGCTAGATGGCCCCCTCAGGCTGCTTTCTAGAGCCGTAGGGATCTAAGTGAAGGCAGTGAGTAAAGTGCTTAATAGTTGGCCGTCCTCGTGACCAGGTCAGTTTGAAAGGCAGGCTTGAGACCAAGGAGAGCTTGTTGTACCTGGCTGGACACTAAAGGGCCCTGAGCGGCAGGGGTGGGCTACTAAAATAAACATCAAAGGAGAAGAGGGGATGTGTAGCAGACCCTTTTGTTGCCTTGAAGTGGAGGGCTCCCTAGAGGGCGAGGAGGGGTCGTGTGTGGTTGTGTGTGTGTGTGTGTGTGTGTGTGTGTGTGTTTGTGCGGGGGAGGTCGGAGGGGTGAGTTAACGTCAGCGCTAAATGAGATGGTCTGTCCTGGGCGCGCATCCTGGTGAAATATTTTTGATAAATAAATCACAGGTCCATGAACGCCCCGACCGCTTAGCGACCAAATGCTGGGCCGGCGAGATAATCGAGACGGCCTTTACTCACGTTTTTCTTCCGTCTTCATTACTTCTTTGTCCCGCTGAGAAGGAAAGGGGGGAACCCGTGCTGCAGTGGAATCAAGGCCAACAACAAAAGAGTTCCTGAATCTTTTTTTTTTTTTCGTTTCTTTTTCATTCTTTTATGTTGCACGTCTCACAAAGTTTTCAGTCCAGTTTATATCAGTCACTGATATGGCAATGGCATCCATACCGCAGATAGATTCATAAACAAACCGAGCCTGGTAACCTTAGTAAGAATTTCATGGTATGGTTAAGGGTGGAATTAAATGTTGTTATACAACTCTTACAACTTTATTTATATTAAACATAATCACATACAACCAAATTGCCCTTGCTTGATGCGCTCACTATGAGCAAAGTATTAGCATATTAGCATCTACATGCTGTTTCTCCACTGTCTCACGTCGCATTACACATGTGTTGTAATTACACTTGGCCCAGCTTTGATTGTCTCACCCCCTCCCTGTGCCTGAGTTCAGTCCTGTAGCACTTAGCTGAGTCACACACACACACACACAAGGTCACTTTCATATCATACTGTATATAACGTAACTTTCTTATACCACAGCGTTGTTCAGTGCTCGATTCTGATTGGTTAAAGGTTATTGTTATTATGATTATTATTATTTTTATAACAGCATTTCTGTAAAATGAGGGGTGTTCAAGTCAAACCGGGACTTTTCTGGTTCATGAAAGCATAAAACCGATTGACATTTACAGAAGACTTCAAGCACTGTACGGGGATGAGACTCTCAGCTGCAGTAAAACATTCGAATGGTGCAAACGTTTTAAAGTAATCCGTACATCCATGAATGCAGATCCCGTCCGAGGTGGCTTGCTTGTA
>JAOVVA010000037.1:8046179-8052047 GCA_028565275.1 Leiocassis micropogon | reverse complement strand
GCTTGGATCTTACCAAAGAGTGTGTGTGTGTGTGTGTGTGTGTGTGTGTGTGTGTGTATATATATATATATATATATGTGCGTATGTGTATGTGTACGCACTGAAGTGGGTGAGACGGTGGAGGTGGGGTTGGGGTGGTGTGGTAGGGGAGGAGATGATTATGCCCATCTGTGGCGGATGCCAGGTGTGCCGCCCCACCCCCCTCCTTCTTCCTCCATCTCTCGGCTGCGTGATCGTGATGCTCCGCTCCCCTCATCACACTCCATCAGCCCGCTCCAGCTGCCAGCCACCACGCTAACTAGTACCATGGGGCACTAGAGCATCTCCGCACTGCATACACACACAAAAAGGGGAAGCTCTTACGGTCCGGGAGACGCTGTAGCATTTGTTCCTCAAAATGATGGAGACACTTTCTTATGTGCGAGGATTCAGATGGCTAATGCTGGGATTAAAGTAAAGGATGTTAGGTTGAGGAACGGAGTTAAGGCCAGAAAAATAGCTTTCAGAATAAAGGTGATGCGACAAAAAAAAAAAAAAAAGATTTGTCCTTTTTTGAAAGCTAACTAGTTTGTTTTTGGTCAACTGACAAGCAGCATTAAGATAAAAGCAGTTGAAGGAAAGCAAATGGTGTTAATTAGACATTTCATCTATTTTCTTCCCTTTTCAGAAAAATGGTACCATGGTCCAGTCTCTGCCCTCTTGTTTTTAGATCGGGTCATACTTCAAAAAGGTCAGCTTGACAGTCTAAAATTCACCCAGTAGTAAAATGACCACAGTAAGAACTATAAATCCTGTTTTTGCATCCTGATATTTTAACCAATGAACTAGACTTTGAATCTAAATCTTGGATTATGGGTATGTGATAAGTTGCGACATAGGCCACACATGCTTGCAACACATATGTATACACACACACACAAACAAACAAACCCGTACACATGAAATTCAGGGCCACCCCTCAGTACGGGGACTTGGCTCGTAAAACACCGCACGACAGGCTGATTGATCCGACGCTGAAAATGGGCAATATTCCTCCCGCATCGATATCAATAAAAGCTTTCAAGCTTGAGGCCGCCCAGACCTCCTTTTTGTTTCTCTTCGAGCTGAGAGGAGGGAGGAAAAATCCATAGACAATTGATGGTGTCTGGAAGAAAGACTCTATCGAAGTATATCAAATCGGACTATCGAAGGAGGGGGGGGAGTTTGCCCTGTAAATTAGACTGTTTGCTTCAAGTTCAGTGATAGACTGACAGGGATAAAAAGCGATCTTTTTTACGCTGGGTTCAGTAAAGGGCCTTCAAATCCCAAGCAGAGTCATCTTCAGCATGGGGACGGGATAGGAGCCCGGGGTGGGTTTCTTTGGGTTGAAGAGATAGGAATGCAGTGACCGTGTTGAAAATAATCATCATAATGTGTGAAAGGTAAAGCAGGACGAGTAATTACAGTGGTGAGGCTTAGAGCAAAGGGTCATGGAAAAGAATTAATTTCAGTTGCTGAATGAATTGGAGTATATAGGTAGAGACAGTACCCGGGTACATTGTGTATTATGGGCCCACAGATTCATTGGCTTTCTTGGGCGAAAATGGTGCACATGTATCCCATAGGTTTCCTGCCATGTGGCCATTCACTTCTCCTGGGGGTGTGAGAGTGTGTGCATCTGTGTGGGGGGTTGTATGCCAGGGTAGGGGGCATGGTTTGGCTTCATGTCTGACTTACCTGCTAAGAATGTAACCCAATGCTAAAGTACAAAATGAATGGGAAATCCATTTTTTGTCAGATCCCAAATAAAGTTTCATAACTCCCAACTGGATTGACCAATATTCACAATTTACAGTTTAAACAAGGCAGGAGACTAGGCTTAGGATTTGTGCAAAGTTGAGTGAACATCAATTTTGAGAAAGAGGTATACTGGTACTGCCTCTCCACTGTAAAATGCAGTTCATTGTCAATGGAACAAGTATGGAGTTAGGGAACATATTTAAATGGGTTATTATTTTTGATTGACAGAATTTTCTCCAAAGTAGTAGAGATTTTCATACTCTTCACCGAGCAGACCTAAAATGTTCAAGCGAGGGGTCATGGAATCAAAGGGGTTCTGCTTGGGTCCTAAACATATCCTCATAACTCGAAAATGGCTGACTGCATTCCATAGTCTGGCTGAATGTTTTGATATAAATTTCATGGCGATGCGTGACCATTGAGGCAGATCTGGCTGTCCAGTCCCGAATCGTAAAATGAGAATTTGGGGAAAAATCGTCTGTCGGATTCCTGAGGAAATTAATAGCACCCAATTCCTGGGGGAGCCTCCATTGGGTTGCATTTTTGTCCAAAGTTTTAGAAAAAGTGAGATGAAAATAATAGTAGGGGTGTCTATACGAATAAGAGCGGAAAGGAAAGCACCAAACAAGAATGAAAAAGTAATCAAAAATGCATGTGGGTTCATCCTTAGTCATTTAATCAGGATGGTATTACTTTTAGAGTTCCCATATTTTACAATTTCTTTAACAAGTTAACACAGGTCTCAGAGATTCCTTTAAGTGTGTCTGTTAATGCTGCAGCCGAAATAACCCTCAGATAATGCATTTTTATGCCTCAAACCCTGGCTCTGTGCTTCACTCCTCCTCGAAACACATTTATATGTATATTCAGATTATAAGTAAATGTGCTACTGCCGAGACACACCCCACCAGAGAACAGCAGAGTTGAACAACAAAACAGGGTAGGGTTTTCTCTTATATGAGGTCACATTAGAGAAAAATCTAATTGACTTGTTTTGTCCTTTTGGAAAAAATAAAAGGACAAAGAGCAGGGGATGTTTTATCCCACAGGTTTTATTTACACATGCAGATTGGAGATTTTGAATGTCTAAAAATGTCTTAAAATGAATTTTGCATAATAGGTGCCCTTTAAAACTGTGCAAAATGATTGAGATAAGATTGCATTACCATAATGATGAGTGTGAATAAAGAACAAATAGTTACTTGCCAATTTACAACATATGAAAAAAAAAAAAACGAAGACAATTTAGTAATGCTTTCATGTTTTATGGCATGGTGGGGGGAAAAAAAAGTTACAAAAATTTAACTTTTGATGGAAGCTTCCATCGCCAGCAGTGAAAAATGAGCTTTCTGTCACTGTCTCATTTAAAACCCTGAAGACTCCGAAACACTAAAATGTGAACGCAGCATCTTTGAACTTCATTTTCATTAAAGCTCTGTCTGGATTGGTATTGTGCAAGCAGGCTGATGCTATGAGCTGCTCAGCTAAAATCAGGCCAATCAGTAGTATAATGAGAGGTGTAATATGTCCCTAGAGAGAGGAGAGAATGGGGGTTTCATCATAGCAGTGGAGCTCCTCCAATAATCGTCTTTGTCTCGCAATCCCTGTGTTTCTCTGCAGCCAACTGAACCCAGCCTGCTGTCGAGTCCACCTGTGTTTAATCCAAATCTCCTTACTTCCCGTTGTTTAAATCGTGAACATATGTGCTGTTACATTTTTTTCTCTCCATCTTTTCCTCTTTCTGCATCTCGCTCTCTGTCTCGTTCTTCATCTTGGAAGGGTGTCTAAAAACAGGCCATCCTCGGGATAATTATCCAATAGCAATCAAAACTCTCTCTCTCTCTAATTGTAGTCCTGGGTCTTAATTATGCACGACTCTGTTTTCTAGAAATATATTTCAAAAGCCACATCAAACGATTTTTGGAGATTTGTTGAAGAGTAATATAGCCACAGCTAGATGCAGACTTACATAAGGCCATGCAAATAAATTCATTATTGTCCTATGATAATAAGAAACAGAGGGGAAAAAAGTCAGACGGAGGCAAAAAAGAGAAAGCACAATGATATATGTTTATGAGTCCGGGGCCTATTATTATTATTTTTTAGCTTGCATACATTAGCATATTTATGAGGTTTACTATACTTAAATCTTATCAGCTTGCCAAAAAAAGGCAGTATGATTTCAACATTAGGAGGAAAACTTTCTGCTGTATAAAAAATACACTCAGTTATATATAAAAAAAAATATGCCTTGATATCATGATGCTCGTGTGGAGATCTATGTTTTATGCATCCATTGCACATAGTAAATTGATACGCTGATTGAATTTGACTCTACTGATATGAACAAGGTGTTCATCAACGATTCCAAGTGAGCTAATTGGAGAATACACATATCCTGTCTGGAGATGAACTCCAGACACACACACACACACACCTGGTCCTGCGACTGGCAGTGATGTTGTGAAGTAGTATCATAACGGATCCTTGCAAAGCAGGTTTGAAAACATTCATGATTTTTACACATGGTTGTGAGTTAACAGGCAGCACAGTTTCCATCAGTACTATTTCTATGGCAACACACTAAAGAGTCACAATAACCTGCCTTTCCGTGAGACACACATTTAATTAGATTGGAAGAAGCTGTCTGATTTTTTCCCCCTTGTTTTTCTTCGTTTTTTTGTTCCCAGATCCACAACATAACATTCACTTTTGTCTTGTGTCTGTCAAACAGTCAGATATGAAATTAGAATGAAAAAAAGAAATGCATTATGCTAAGGAGAGATGTCCTGCATTCCTATCACATATTTGCATCTAAATTAGAGTTTGGTTTGTGTTTGAAAAGAGTGCTGTACTAAGCATACAGTATGTAATATCTCACTCTGACACATAACAGACCGTTAAATACCTTGTTGAAGTACAGCGTTTTGGTAAATTTATCCGGATTCTTGCCATTGGCTTGGTTTTTCCCAAGGCCACCATTTTGTACAAACTACTATCTAAAGAACGTGGACTTCATGCAGGAAAACAAAAACAACCACTACACAAATTAGTATGATCACAAGGATTTAGGGTTTACATTTTTCTTTTTACTATCATTATTTTCACAAAAGCCCAGGGAATTGTCGCATTTAGAACAGAGTAATAACAATAGGTTATTAATATATAATGCAAAAAGTTTTAGACAGAAACATGGACTTGTTTTTATAATGCTTTTCTATGTCTTTCTAAAGCTATTTTGAAGTTAGCTGTACATAATAATAATAATAATAATAATAAATCAATATATTTAAATTAAGGTCAGATATTCCACTCAAGAAAAAGATGGAAGCTGAACAAAAACAAACTGATAAATAATGTCAAGCTTTAATAGAATTACATACATAGTAATTGTTCACTGCTTGGTCTAAAGAAAAATTGCACAAAAGGGTCAAAATATTGGCCTGCTTCAAGCAAAGAAAATATTACAATTACTGGAATTGGGTTAAGAACTGTCCAACAACATGATTAAAACCTGGAAGTATAGTGCCGAATCGTCAACTTCGCGGAAGAAATGCGATCGGAAAAAATAATGAATGACCGTGATCCAAGATCACTCAAACGCTTATTGAAGTTGATTTGTGAAAAATCAACAATAGAAATCTCAGCTATGTTTCATAGTGAGAGTAAGACCATTTCCACACACACACACACACACACAAAATTTGATGAGTACTCACAGGACTAGGACTGAACAGCTGTGTGGTCATAGGAAAACCACTTTTTAGTAAGATTAATCAGAAAAATGGCTTCAGTTTCCTAGGGAGAAGAAATATCTAACTTTGGAGCGATGTAAAAGGGTCATGTGGTCTGATGAGAGAGTCATGGAGCACCGGAGGAAGAAGGGAAGCATATAAAACGATGCACACATCATGCATAGTGCCCACTGTATAAGCCTCTGGAGGCCGAGTTAGGATCCGGGGTTGCTTCAGTTGGTCAGGTCTAGGCTCACAACTTTATGTGGCAATAATAATAATAGATCTGATGATCTGAATGTACTGAATGACCAGATTATCATGTCAGTGGAGTTTTCCTCCCTGATGGCACAGG
>JAOVVA010000037.1:8028679-8043679 GCA_028565275.1 Leiocassis micropogon | reverse complement strand
AAAGGTAATTCCTGCATGCTAAGCTAGCTAACTACCTAAACCTGTTATGGATTTATTAATTGTTATATTATGTTTTGGTTCCCAGTGCCCAAACCCCAGCCACTAGATGCAGTGCCGGTCCCGAGCAGGAAAGGTGTCCAGTGTAAAACCTGTGCCAAGTTATTGTGCGGATTGGATGGTCCTCTGTGGCGACCCCTTGATGGGAGCAGCCAAAAGACTAACAACAACAGTTGCATAATGTCAAACAGTCAAGCAAAAGCCCTGAGAGAAAAACAATGTAAATTCATATCTAACAGTAAATGCAAGCTACTGTATGTTGCTTAAAGTTACCTAGCTCCACTATTGTTAGTGCTGACCAAAAGCTTGTACATTTTGTCAGCATTGGGAACTTCGCTTAAATAGAGACTTTGCTAATGAAATCTGATTTGTGTTTGCCTGTAAAAAAATGCTGGCTAGTTTACTAGCAGTTTTCTATCTGGCTGATTATTATGCATGGCAGAAAAATAAAGAAGCTTTTCCAATTTGTATATTCATGTATATTTAATGTATGTTTGTAGATTGTCACGGGAAGGCGGCTAGGTGTAGATAGGCTTCTAGACCATTTTAAGTAAGTTTCTAATTTATTTTAATGGTATGAAATGACATGTTCTGGGGTACTTTAAGGATTTTTCTTCCAGTATTTACCATACCTTATTGTCAGAGTTCAGGCAGAAAATGGGTTTAAATCTTAAAGCTAAGATAGCCTAACAATGACTGATTATTGCACTAACAACCCACAGGCTCCAGGGGATATCTGTAATGCGATTTCACCACACTACCATCTATCCTGGCCAATAGACAACTGACCCCACATTGCCCTGGGGTCACGCTGAGTTCAAGGGGTGGTTCAACCCAAGCCTTCGGGAACCAAAACACAAACACAGTAACATAACTTTCACTCCAATTTTAGGATACATTTTCTCACTCACTCAATCACACATATAAAGATGTGTAATGACTGCTTGTCTTTCGTGCTCTGCAACTTCCATGCATTGAGTGGTCTCTTTTCTTCATTCAACTCAAAAGCTCAGTCAAGGAGTCCGTCAAGCAACTCGAGAAGCATGACGAAACGTTGGCCTGTTGATCAAAGGCCGCTTCTCATTCTCCTATTCATATGTGACAGAGACTGATGCGGTAAATAACGATATTAATTTAATCCACCGAGGCACCAGACATGCATTAGCTTCTCTTACGTATATGCGGAACAAAAGCGTCAGGACTGATGGATGGACGGCGAGCATGGCAGGACGTAGCTGGCTCCATGCATGTGCACCCACTGAAACCAGAGACAAGTGAGGGAGATGGAAGAGTGGAAAGTGTGTGAGTGTGTGTGTGTTAGAGAAAGAGAGAGAGAGAGTCAGTGAGGGGCAGTGCTTTAGAGGGATAGAGTGTGTGTTGAATAATGAGCACTGTGCTCCCAGAACAATCACGCTCTCCATTTTGCACTGTGTTTTCACCTGATGTATTGTCTCTGTTGAGGGAGGCCATGTAATAAGACCATTTGGGCCCCTCATTTGTGCGCATTAGAGGCAAATATCTTACAGTGCCCTTAAAAGTGCCTGGAGGCCTGGAGAAACAGTGATCTGGACTCACATTTGCAGCAGGTAACGTTAGGAGAATGCCAAGCCCCTTTACTCACTAAGTAGTCTGTAAAGAAAAGCAAAGCCACGCTGCTAGTCAAGAGAAAGAATTAGGCGATGACTGCATTAGCATTTATATTTCCCGTTATTCATTTGGCACAACCATTTATCCGTAGTGACTCATGTTAAAATCCAAGCTTATGGAGTCAAAAGACTTCTGCGGTCTCGGTATATGAAATATACAAACTTCTATTTACTACAGGCATTATTCCATTTTTTTAAATCTACTTTTATGATTACAATGGACAAGAAATATAAGTTATAATAAATAAGGGAAAAAGCTTTTGGTTAAAAAATAAATCTCACAAATAACGAAAGCCTAAAAGCAGTTATTAAAGCACTCAGTTGGTCCAAAGTTATTTAATATCCTGTAACAGCAGCTTTGACGGTTGTTCTGTCTACAAGCTTAATATGAACTTGCTGATTCTGGGACATTTTTGTTTCTGCAGATACTTTACATAAAAAGTATTGTTTGATTTATATGTTAATTATATTGTATGTCAATTGATTATTTTTTTTTTTCTGGAAGGAGTCTCCAGTGTTTCAAAACAGCTGTTACAGCTGTGAGGCGTATTTTAGGAATTTATAGAAGACTTTGTGCTCACTTTGTGACTTGAAAAAGAAATCCTGTTAGCTTGAAGAGAGATATATAAAAGAGTTTGGTGAAGGAAGAACTGTAAAGTGATAATAATAATAATCAACTTTTCTTGTGAATTTTCATAAAATGTAACAATAAATGGACAAAAAGTATTTTTTACTTTGTTACTGTGTTGTCCCTCATTGCATTTCGCTCCTTACATAATTTACCCTTTCATGATGGAGGTGCTTTTTCATATAGAGAAACTAATGGTTATGTTTTATCAATGTAATGTTTTAGAATGATTGTGTTTACATACAGCAAAATGTAAGTAACCATAAGTACTTTTTATTGTTGTACTCAAAAGTCGGCTAAAACTCATCAAAACGCTCAGTAAGCCGTTCATTTATTTTCATCTAATGCCAAGTACTTTTCTCAATACAAAAAAAAAAAAAAAAAAGTGTCTTAGACCACCTAGTTACCACTGCACATACTGAGGCAAAGCAGGACATTATGGGTAAGAAAGATAATATTTTAAAACGGTGGGTATCATAATTAAATGTTAAGGATATTCTTAGAACTTTTGTTGTTGTTTGTTTTGAACTATCACTTTATGTATTGCAAAAAGTTTACATAGAAACAAGGCTTTTGTCTGTTTAAACATGTATGGATTTTCATACTTAATGAAAATGAAAATAATAATAATAATAATGATGATGATTATGATGATGATGATTAGTGTTGAACTTATTAAAGAGAAGCTTTAACTTTTTTTTAGATTAAATAAATAAAAAAAATACACCATTATAAAATTTTACAGAAATTATCAACATTTTGGAAATTTCCCTGCAATTTGCTAAACTGGCATAGGCAACATAAAAACTGATGCATACAGGTCACTTGGTGCCCCACTTCCTGGTGCGCCGCTTCTGGTTGGAGATCTCGTCACATGGATGCCCCGTGTGTCTCTTTGGGATGAGTCTGGTGTCTGGGGACGGTTTCACACTACCATGAAGACGGTTCTGCCCTCAACTGATGTTGACAGCTGTTTCTCTGAGGACTTGACTTGGCTGCAGTCGCTCGATAGTTCAGGACTGGAATTTCCAATGAGTCTCCCTGAGCCTCCAATAACTACCTGGACTCCATCTTAACATCAATTAACATCAACTGTTATACTGAACTGGCTGCCACCTAACAAACAGTATGAATGCAGATAAATTCCTGCTTTCTGTTTCACCCAAATGAGGATTCCCCTGCTGAGACCTATCATAGGAGACGATTACACAACAGACGATTCCCCTATTGAGTCCGGTTCCTCTCAAGGTTTCTTCCTATTGCCATCTCAGGGAGTTTTTCCTTGCCACTGTCGCCCTCGGCTTACTCATCATGGACTATCTGACCATATCTGACCATATCTGACCATACATTCACTATCTGACCATACATTCACATTCCATACAAACGTAAATAATTCTTTTGATTGTGTAAAGCTGCTTTGCGACAATAAAGCGCTATACAAATAAAACTGAATTGAATTGAGTTGTGTTGTGTGTGTGTCCTACACAATAACCCCAGCCCCTGCTTCACACACAGCCCGATTCTCTTTAAAGGTAAAGTGCAGGTTATTTAGTTTTATTTTTACTTAATATGTTTGTGGAGCGAATCATAGGAGTTTCCATTATTTTAATAGAGAAAATGGCATCCAGGATTCCCCTTGTGATTTAAAGGCGCAGTGACAACATTTGACTGTGAGATTCATTTCCTTAGGCGCGGTTATGGTTTTTGGCCACATGATGGGAGCGTTGGGAAAGAAAACTGATTCAGTCAAGTGAATTATGCCTTATATTGTATATTTGTGTCAAGGACTCACTTTGTAACCGACTTGTGAACAAATCAGTCTTACGAATGTGCTCCTGGAACGGAACTCATTCATACGTAGGGAAAAACCTGTGAAAATGTCAAGTGGTGCACAGATGGAGTGATCATTCTGGTTTGTTACTTTTCAGATACAGTGGAACCTTGGATTACAAGCATAATTCGTTCCGGAAGCGGGCTCGTATTCCAAAACACTCGTAAACCAAATTGAATTTTCCAATAAGAAAAAATGGAAACTCAAATTATTCATTCCATGGCCCCAAAAAATAAATACATAAAAATAATTAACTAAAAATATTAACTAAAAAAAAAACAAATTAACCTGAACTTTACCTTTAAAAAAAGTAAAAATAAATCCCGACAGATTTCCGTTTGTGCAAGCAGGCAGTGTGTGTGTGTGTGTGTGTGTGTGAGAGAATCTAAACTAAGCTCCCCCCTTACCCTTCTCGTCTTACATAGTTACCCTTCCTCCACTCTTTTCAAATCGCGTTACTCGTAATTTTACTTACTCGGAATTTCACTTTTCCCAAGGTTTCACTGTATATTGTTCTGGTTCTTATATGGTGGAGTGACTGGTTACATCTCAGGGAGCCCTCATGTCTGTGTATCCTTTTGGCTCTCCCTTTAAGTTATGCTGACATAGTTAGTCCTGCCGGAGTCCCTACTTGCACTCAGCACTAAATATACATTCACATTATACATTACGTGACTGTGACCATACCCAACTGTTATTTCTCCTTCTCTTCTGCTCTCTCCTCTTCTCTCTCTCTCTCGCCCTCTCCCTGTCTCTCTGTCGAGCTACACGTCACTGCTGAGCTAGTACTCCAGACCCCCTCTGCTCTCTGGATCTGTCCTGGTGCCCCGCTTCTGGTTGGATACCTTGCATGGATGCCCAGTGTTGTCTACTTGGGACTATTCCTGTTTACCATGAAGACGGGTCTAGCCTCGGCTGATGCTGACAGCTGTCTGAGGACTTGAGGAATGTCTAACTTAAAGACATTAACTGTTATATATAACTTCCAGCTGCTCATCAGGGACTATCTAATCAATTTGATTCATACACATTTTTCATATTTCATATAAATTTTCTTTTCTTTCTTGCGCCAATGATAATTGTTGAAAGCGCTTATACAAATAAAACTGAATTGAATTGTTCTCTCCTAATTTTACTGATCAAAAGACTTTCAAAACACACTCTGGAGACCCAACTAAACGTCTTAAAATGATTAAAAGAAGAATTTCCCTTGACGTACCAAGCTTTGCCTGTAGGTCAGCAATCCTTTTCTCCATCTCGTGCTGTGCTGCTTTGCTGCTCTCCAGACGTTGCAGCAGATTAGGGATGTTCAGAACGGTCCCTTTGTAGTTTAATACGTCTGGGTTAGTGTTGCTGGATGAGCGACGGGAAGAGCCTTTCTCTTTGCGAGGCAGCCCCGTCGGCAGCAGGGATTTATTTCCTAACGGCAGACACGGTGAGGCAAAACAAGATGAAGAATACAGTACTTGTAAGTCTTAAGCCACTCAAAATTAAATATTTGATTAAGTAGATAAAATTAAAGACATGGGAAGAATTATTTCAGCCTATTTGACAGCCTGCAAAGTGCCTAAAGATACAATTTAAAAATTGGTTGTTTATGTAATAACCTCAACATCAACTTCATTTCCCCTCTCATCTGTTCCAACCACTCAGCATTAAGCATCACCAGTATACCAATTACCGGGCTGATCATCTTTCATCATCTGGACCTGTTTCTCACTGGTTCATTGCTTGCGATACATTTTTTTTATGCCTTTATGATTCATAGGTCACTGTGTGGCTTAACAAACAAAACAAAAACATTCCACAGAATCTGGTCAGCTACAGGAACTGGACCAAAAATGAGCACCATATAGGCTGCAGAACTATTCCTCAAAACTACATTATAAATTTACAAGAAAGTCTGTCTCTTTGGAAGCAAATTAGGAAGAAATTAGGGAAAATTTTTGTACAGGAGTCTATATGCTCAGGAGTGTGTGCGCCGTCATGTCATCATGTCATACCCTCAGCACTGAGGTCATAAGCCACCTCATCTGAGTCGGCCCAGCGAGAGCACAGCGTACGGTACATGCACTTCCCTTCCACGGACATCTTTCTGACCAGATCCTGTGCCTGAGAAATAATAATAATAAATTTATTTATAAAGTTATTTAATGTATGCGTTACCCCTCAATGTCTTGCATTTGTAACTGTACAGTAAGAGACCTGAGAGGTGGTAAGGTAAAGGCCGAGAGAGAGCAGGATGTTCTGGAGGTCGTCTTCTCTCAGGGAGCCAGAGAGCTGCCTGTCGAAAAACACCCAGGACAGAAGGACCCTACGGGAAAACTCCTTTAGACGGAGTGAGTCAAAACAAAAGGGAGAGAAACACTGAATCATGAACCACTGATACTCTGCAAACATTACTTGTAGCCATAAATAGACAACAACCATTGTTAAATGCGATATATGAATATTAATTGAATTTAATCTAATAGACATGCTGTTAAAGAACAATGATCAACTTTGGGGTTGTAAAAGTAAAACAGCTGCATCACTCCACCCTCTCTTTGATTTAACAGCATACCCGGTTATGTTTTATTCCTTTAAGATGTAATGTTCACTGATAAGACGTCATTTAAAAAAATATATAAAAAGTGTAATGTCTTGTAAGGATGTTTGCTCTTACTATGTCTTTGAGCGACTGATTGTTAAGTCCATCAGCACCCGGTGATTCTTCAGCCTCTGCGTGGCTCTCTGCCTCTTCCTCATTCTCTGCCTGGTTTTCACTCTGCTCGTGTTCATCCCCTATTTTGGTCTCTTCATCTTCCTCCTTCGCGGTGTTCTTGGTGTCACTCCCTCCTTTCTTTCTCACATCCCTACTCGAATTTTTTGCCTCATCATCCTGATGAAGAGTATAAAAGACGCGTGGGTGTTTTAAATAGGCTATGAAATGTACTCTCATGCAAACTGGTGCGCAAAATATTTCTTTTAAAAAACAGTTCACTTTAGATGTGTGTACCAGGGCTGCTCTGGTGTCCTCTGCCTGTGTTTCAGGCTCGGGAAGCGTAGTGGTCGGAGTCTGAGGCAGGCTGCAGAGGGAGTGGTAGAGCTGCAGACCAAAATCCCTCTGGAGCATCTCGCTGAAGAGCTCGCTCACCAAGCCCAACTTAAACCACACACACACACAGAGAGAGAGAGTCCGGTTCGGTAAAGATGTTTGTAATGTGAAAAAAAATCCTTTTCATCACTTTTACGCATCTTTTTCATCTCTGAATTTAGTTGTAAATAAACTTGACTGCGATCCGTACATCCCACTGTTTCATGTATTTTTTTTATTTGCCCTAAACAGAAAATGCTACTTCCTTAGCTTGGATCAGCCTTATACAGCATATACTGGCAATATGTGTCTTTGTGGGCGATGCGGTGGATACAAACCTCGAACGCATCTCTGCTCTGCGACGCCTGCGGCTCTAATAAAGACGAGAGAGAGACTGTGGACAGTGTGAATCCTGCACAGGGTTGGACAACCAGTGACGGCGCATCAGGGAGAGAAGACTCATCCTCCTGGAAAAACAATATTACAAATGAGCATGAAACACTTCCCTGGTGTGCTCAGATCTGATTAATACAGAGCATGTCACAGTTCTGACCCCTTGCTCTTCCTGTAACTTGGCCCACTCTTCTGTTGTCGGCATGAGATTCCATACATCTGGCATCAAGATGGCGACCGTCTCCATTTTATCCCCGGAGAGCAATCTCAGCTCGGCCATTTTGTGCCTTGAGACACGGTCAACACGAATTATACATCAGTTGGAAGACACATGGGATTCAACACAAGGATTTAGGCGCAGGTGAGAAACTTTGTGAGAAACGGTATTTACTGACCACTGTGTGCAAGCTGAAAGGTCCAGAGCAGTTTGTTCCATTACACAGCGCACTGCAGTGTGTATGATAGTGTTACTGTCCTTGGCTGGACTGGACCCGTCCTCTTTGGACCACGAACCTCCAGGGAGCTGCAGCTCACCTGCTTTGTCCAGTAATAAAAACTGATACAGAATAACAGACAGGAAAACAAAATTTTGTGATTTGACAGTGTGGAAGAATCAGGACTTTTTTGGCGAATAAAACAACAGAATATAATACAAGTCATATGTATCAGATGGGGACACAGCCAACTTTCAGGCACACAAACATCCAAGGACCAACTTTCCATCTTTTTTTTTTATCTATGTGTATTCTAGGGCTGCAACTAACGATTACTTTGATAATCGATTTATCTATTGGTTATTGAAATGAATAATCGCTTAATCAGATTACTACTGTCACAAAAACACAATAGCTCTAATTTAGCCCTCTTCTTTAAATTTGGCTTAAGGTTGTTTTGTGTAGCCAACATTCAAGGAAATAAAGATGAATACAATTAAAAAAAAAAATTAAAAAAAATTCTTCATTAAAAAAAATGTCTTTGAATAACTATGAAACATCTAAAAGTGTGAATGGCAGGCGACTAAGGTAAGTGAGGGAAAAAAACACACACTTGAGGACAATATGACTAATTAGTGTGTGCGAGAGTGACTGAGAGAAAAAGAAAGAGAGAGAGAGAGAGAGAGAGAGAGAGAATGCGCATGCAGAGCTCAAAAGGCAGCAATAAGGTGTGCACGCACGTACAAATTTCATTTAAAAAGGTCTGATTGGGGCGAACTGGAAAAAAAAACGCAGAGTCACAGCAACACAGTCAGTAATTATCCACGTTCTCTTCAGGTGTGAATCCTTTCTGACTTACCGGACTCTCGCGTCTTTGGCACAAAGAGTTAAGAGTGAAATGTTCCTACACTTAGGAGATTTTTACTCGTGAAAGTGTTGGCCATCGGGCTATTACTCACTTCACTGCAGTAAGCTCAACACCTACATGTCAGAGCACTCACAGTTCACACGGAATTCAAACACGATGACGTCATGAACGGATCGACAATTCATTTTGTTTTCGACTAATTTGATTGTTTTACATTTCGAATTATGGGACACACAATAAAACATTTCAGTACAGACAGCTGAAACAGTGCATATAAAGCAACTTCAGACAGAATGTTCTAACCTTGAACAGCGTCGTAGGGTGGACCGCATCTCCATGTGCCTTACTGTCCTCCGCATAGTTACAGCACTGAGTGTAGAAGTCCTCAATGCTAGGCATGGACAGTAACAGCACCTGCAAGGGTGATGTGAAAGCAAAAGTTTGCAACGACACTCAGTGAACATGTCATGTTATATGTACTGAAGATGTTCATCTCTACTCATGACCAAACAGTTCTAATACATTCTTTAAAACACAGTGCAAACCTGGGTTTAGTTGGAAAACCTGGAGGTCTGTCAATCATCATTACCTTAACTGAGAAGATGGAGTCGTCTGTGGAGTCTGGAGACGGAGTCGATTCGGTCGATTCAGTCTTAGCTTGTTGCGAGCCTATGTGGAACTGACAAGGTCCTGCGAGAGGAAACGGCTGGCTGGGAGGGAAGCTCTCGGACCAGCAAAGCTGCACGTGGAAGAGAGACAGGGGAGCGTGGAGGTGTGGGTATCGCCGCTGCAGCTCCAGATTATCACAGGCCTGACTGGAAGAGGGAAACACATCATTACAACAATAAGGATAATGTAATTGTGGTGTACTGTAATCGACCTTGTACTATTCGGCTGATAGCGGACTCACCTGTCTCGGGGGAAAAAGGAGAAGAGAGGAGAGCTCGTGCTGGTTTGAGATGTGCTCCTTTTGAAGGTTTCCTCCTCAGTCGGGGCTTTCCATCGTCGTCTCTTCTGCTGTGCATTGTCGCTTCCCCAAGAACCGCTGGCTTCCTCCCTGATTCAAACATTTAACAAAGGGAGTTGATGAGATGATGATGTCAAGTTTGTGCTTTGATTGCTGGAAGAACACACAACGCCTTAGTGGTATAACTACTGTTAAATCTTCATACTATACTTTACAGAGCATGAGTTGTTAGTTAATTTGGGGTGGGCACTGGTAAATGGAAAATGTATGAAAATAGCCCTATGTTTTTTTTGGGGAAAAAAAACAAACAACTTAACTCATTAGTAAAAGCTACTTCTAATTCAGAACTCACTACCACTCACCAGTGTCGGCCTCTACGCCCAGCCACGACCTCATTGTGTCTCTTCCTGCTTCCGCCACTCCATGGAGCAGACCAGGGCATCTTCTGATGGTGGGGTATCTGAAGCATGCCAGCTGAGAAGGAATAACAAAAATAAAACATCAGTGTGTGTGTGTGTTGTACTGTGCAAAAGTCTTAAGCATGTGCAGACAAATGCTGTGGAGCAAGCAGGTCTTCAAAAAAAACAATTAATTAATAAAACAAAGTCAGTATTTAGCATGGCAACGGTTTGAGGACCCTTTTGTCTCAGATATAATTTGTGCCATTAAGAAAATTTGTTACTATTCTGAGCATCCTGCAGAACCACCCACAGCCCTCCTGAGGACTTTGACTGTTGCACCTGCTGCTTTTTTTGTGCATGCAAAACCCAGCAGCTTCCATTTTAGTTTTTTTTTGTCTGAGAAGTAGTCACTTAAATCATGTTCTGCTTCCTTTTATGGCATACAAGCATTTTTCTGAAACATTTAATTTAGTGGTAGGACACTGATGTTTAAAAATCAAAAATGTTTTTGTACTAACTCAACAATAAAGCCCAAAAATAAAAATAAAAAAATCCATAGAAAAGTTTGTACTAAAAACACAGGATGCTGCAAAAACTTGCACAGTATTTATATATACAGTATATATACACACACACCCTATTTTTGCAGCCACAGGGCCTGAGGCACTTTATAGTCATTGAGTCACAATACAATACACACCCGGACAACATGTTGACATATAAACTGTTGATTGTATCAGTACTAGACTGGTGCAATTTACCCGGGTTCGGCTGCATGCCAGGGATCAGTGGTGGAATTTTAGGTGACTTTAACAGTGGTTGACGTTTGTTTCCCAAAATGCTCGGCGTCAGGGTCGGTGTCGTGGAGTGTAGCAGAGGCGGAGGAGACTTAAACGGCTTGTCAGAGAGGACAGGAAAATAACATTAATCAAACAGACATCTGAAAAACAAGTGGAACATTGAAGGCAAACAGGTACAAGCATGATTTATTAGATTACCTGTCCATTGAGCACTTGCACTCTTTGTGCGGTCCACTTGACTGACTGCGAAGGATCCTGCACCGCCTTCACCAGCACTTTCTCGCCAACCAACGGCGGTCTTCCGACAACAACGCTAAAGGAAGAAAGAAAGAAAAAAGAAAGAGAGAGAGAGAAAGAGGGAACCCAGCGTAAACCATAATGCAGTTGTAACATATCAAGTCTTTTCTGCAAGGCATTGAGACACCGACCTCATTGCAAAGCGGACATCCCGGTCTACAGTCCCGTGGCGGTCCTGCAGCTGCGTCACAACCCCGGTGAAGACTCGCTGCCTCATCTGAGAAGACAAGCTTTCATTAATCACACCGTTACACAGGTCACATATTGAATGTCTGGGAGGAGCGAAAAGGACTGGGCTTGGGATGTCATCTTCATGTTAATCTGAGATCAGCACTAAAATATCTTTAAGGATCACAACAACACACCTTTAGTCACTTGGACTTTAATGTACTGGCCATTGCTTAAAAGAACAAGTGCTGGTTATCTGGATAAAAAGTGGGATAAATGTGGGGTGGGGTGACAGCAAGACTAAACACCAGCAACGATGCTTACAGTTAAAACAATGCAGCTGTTTTCACTTGGAGAGTAAAACATGCACATCCTCGTGCTGCACATCCTAATGCGACCTTACATATCCTCGCTAATGCTAGTTATTGTTAATGCTAGTTATTGTTAATGCTAGTTATTGTTAATGCTAGCTACGAGCTAGTTAGCAAGTGCTCTGAATGGTATTTATTAAAGGAGTTGAATTTGGTCATTTAGCTGACAAGCGACTTAACATTTCCTACATTCGTCAGCGCTACCTCATGCTGTTTTTAATAAATGTTATATAATGTTATGTTTAATAAACAAACTCACCTCAATATCGTGTATATATTAATTTGTCGCTATTGTCGTCTTCTTCTTCTTCTTGGGTTGCGCTGCAATCGTGATTTAGACACATCTCTGCCCCTAGTGGTGATAAAAAATAACACAACAGTTTTTTGTGTGTTTACTCACTTACCCACTCTATCCCAGGGGACTACAAGTAAAACACACATTTGTGGGGAAGTAAAACAGACACTTGTGCCCTAAAAGGCAGGGTACACCCTGGACGGGGTTCACACACACACACACACACACATACGCTCACACACTATGGGGGAGTACTTGGAGGAAACCCACCAAGCAATGGGAGAACACGCAATCTCCATGCACACATACCTGAAGGCGAGATGAGTAAAATTTAATTCAGTTAAAACCCTATTTGGACAGGATTAATTTCCCAAATTGTCCATAGTGTGAAATGCAATCGGGCATTGAGCTGGCAACCAGACCCTTTAAGTAACTGCCATAGAAACAAGAAGATATATCTCCAGGGGTGGGGAGTATCCGTCATCCAATTCAAGTTTCAAGTTTTATTGTCATATGAACAGTAAAGAAACATGCTCCCCCCCGTACAATGAAATTCTTTCTGTATGTTTGAGAGAGAAAAAAAGTCTGTAGTGTGTGTGCAAGGCTGCAATGTTTTGTACAAATGATTGTTCCAGTGATTGTGCAGATGATTGACCGTGATTAATTATTGTGCAGATTGTGCAAAGTCTGCAATGAATGTCATCAGATACAGATGCTTGGGATGGATGGGGTCCTTCAGAATGGAGGCAGTTCTCCTGCGAACTCTGCGATGGTAAATGCTCTGCAGGGATGGCAGTGAAGTCCTTGTGATATGTGAAATGTACCGGATGGCATATGGACAGACCAAAATACCAAATAAATACCAGTTTTTCATGCCATTTCACTGTTAGCATCTTTCATTCATTCTTCTACACCACTTATACTGTATAAGGTTGCAGGGGCCTGGAGCATTTCCCAGGAGACCTTGGGCGTGAGGTGGAGTACACTCTACACAGGGCGCCAATCCATCGCTGGGCACACACTTAATTAACTTTATCTGCATATCTTTGGACTGTGAGAGGAAACCGGAGTACCCGGAGGAAACTAACCAAGCACAGGGAGAATATGCAAATACCATGCACATGAGGCAAAAATTTACCATTCCTCCCTGCTTGCATCTTTCCACTTCCAAGTCATTTGCAAATCTATCAGTCCCACTGAAACCGTTACTACTATCCAATAAGGGACATCATCCACAGACATGGGACACAATACATTCTTCTGACTTAAAATATTAAAATTTGTCAAATGAGGATGAAAAGAAAGACGGAAAGCCAATTTAGCTGTATAATTGAGAACAAAACACTCTCTTAGGAATGGGCATTCAGATTAAAATACTGTAGGTTTATACACAAGCGAATGCATTTGGGTCAAGCATCAAAAGAAGTCAGACACACAAATTAAACACACTACATCACACTACATCGGAGTTCAAATCCCATTAACACCTCTGTATCCGTGTCGTCCAAAGTGAAGTGTCACTCCCAGATTGGCTGCCTTGTACCACGATGGCAGAACTTAACCAATCCTTTACTACACTATACATGCCCAGACCGTGAAAAAAGAATAATTGTTCACAGTTTGTTAAGAAAAATGGCTTTAAAAATTATATCTCTCAAGAACTAGGGCCTATCAGAGAGAGACATCTGGTTCGAATGTTGCTCTACCCTCAGACGTACATATCCTCAGAGATAACATTCCATACACAGAGAAAACATTCCACACAGATCATCGTCAGATAAACTTACTCTATAAAACATGTAGACAGGTACACAGAAAAAAACTAAATGAACTTACAACTTACAAATCACACATATACATAGGATAAAAAAGACACATATGGAATAAATGCATGAGAAGTAATATTGGCTTTTGAGAGACCAGACTCATTTCTACTTTAAGGGACATTATGGGGATGTAACGCAGACCAAACAGACCACATGGAGCACATTTTGAAAGATGTCACATGGCATTTTCCCTGACAATTTTTGGGGTAAATTCCATGTGTGACATATGTCACAGCAATATGTTCTTAAAATTCTTTTTTCTAATTTGTTTAAGAAATGCAGTCAGAATAGGTAAAATATAAAATACAAGATGTTATTAAATCATTATAATTGTTAAATGGGATGCCATCTACTTTTATTAACATTAAACAAGCTTTTAAAAAAAAAATGAATTAGTTCTGTCACATGATACCCAGGCAGACCACCATTTTGCAAATGAAGTCACAGGTAGACACAAATTCACTGATTGTCGCATAACTGCACTAGAATGTTTATCAGTTGTCATGAATAAGGATATCTAAGGATTATATTTACAGGTTTGTTTGCTAAACCTGTTAAACCTGTGTCTCCATATGCTATGCTTGTAAATACACTGATCGGCAAAAACATTAAAACCCCAAACATTCCTGAAGCATCAAGACATTGGTTTCCACCAGATCTGTGAAGGTGAGCTTTAGTATCTGGCACCATGTCATTGTTCAAGTTGTGAGGTGGGTTGTCCATGGATCATATTTTTTTTTCCCAGCTCATGTTCCACGGCTTATTATCATCCTGAAAGAGTTCACTGACTGTACAGGGTCTGTGGCAATGTTTAGGTAGGTGATACATGTCAAGTAACATCCACATAGGCCTCTGAGTGGCACAGTGGTAAAGCGCTCGCCCTATCATCCGGAGATCGCTGGTTCGATCCCCGGGTGATGCTGTTACCTCTCACAGCCG